>JAPDVR010000020.1:39860391-40267891 GCA_026230005.1 Gila orcuttii
GAATGTTCAAATACCTGAAGCTAAGTATCAGCTATATTAAAAGTGATGCATTAATGTTATGACACATCATCCTCCTTAAATAGTTGGCCCTGAAACAGCCGTGAGCATTTAATAAGTAATTGTGTAAGAGCAGCTGAACAGTGCACCTTTCAATTTATATCAACCAAAGCTGCTTTACAATAAAATTGATTGTACAATAAACAATCAATTGTCTACCTCAGCTATTGATGGCTGAAACTCTGTCGTAATATAGAAAAGCCTGAGGATTATGATTGCATAATTATTAAATATAGTCGTAAAATGCACTTGTTCTAGTGTTGTGTCAGAACAATGGGCTGTGGATTGTGAAAACAAGTCCTCTGAATGATGTTTAATGAGCAAACTGATGAAGGAAAATTGCTGACATTAATCCATCAAAATGAAAAATGACTTGTTGGCATGACTCCTTAACACAAAGAAACCAGAACGATGGTGGAAAAGGCAACAAAGGTGAGTTATTCTGAAGCAGTTCCTAGATTGTTACTGTAGTATTGTTGGTAGAGCCCAACATGAGCTAAATTCTAATATAATATTGAATTAATTATTTAATTGAACTTGGCATCATTTTGTCCCTAATAATGGGATTGTGTCTGTTTTTCTGTGCATATGAAATTGCACCTGTCAAAAAACTATAAATGATATAAGGATTTTCTTTTTTTATAATAATAATAATAATTGTATTATTATTAAATAGATTTTTACTAAATCTTTATCTAGTATCACAAATGACTTCATTGTCATTCATTGAATTCAAGGTGAGGAAAGCATATAGAGGAAGTAGTTTTAATCCTGAATCTCCAGTTGCGTTGTAAATCATGATGATGGGAAGTAATTACATTTTTTATAATATCATTTTAGGTTAAATGCACTGTCATACCCTGAAATTGTCACCTTTCTGTTCTGATGTGACTCTTTTGCCTCATGCATGGCATGGACACCAACCCCTGATTTGACTTTGTGTGTTTTGTCATCCAGAAGTGATTCAGCAAATGCAGCTCCATGTGACTGAGGCAGAAAGGAAGGCCACGATCTACATGAGGAGATTCTCTAAGCTGCAGGCCGACCATCACAGCCTCATCGGCGTCACGGCCGAGCTGGTGGATTCACTGGAGGCCACAGTCCGTGGAAAGATGGCAAGCAAACATCAAGTCCCACATTACGCCCACAAATCCCCAAAAAATCTGATAATTGCACTTGACAAAGCTAAAACGCTCAAGGGAATGTGGTTGATGTTTTGCAGATCTCCCCAGAGTACTTGCAGGGTGTGTGTATGCAGCTCTTCAACAGTCACATGAGACAGAGCGCTGCTCAGAGTGTAGACTTCACCAGACCCGGCACTGTGAGTCTCTGCGTTCACTGTTTCTGTGCTTTTATGAATCCTAGATGGGAATACAACTTTATATGCATTTGGCTACCAGAATGTTGGATAAAAAGTTGCAAAAACTGTTGAAAATATTAGGCTTTGTTCACACTGCAACCAAATCCAATTTGTTTTTCAAGCAAATTACTCTTTGTTCAGTCTGTACATATTACTTAAAGCAGTAGTTCACTTTAAAATGAAAATTAGCCCATGATTTACTCACCCTCAAGCCATCCTAGGCCCATAGACTCTTCTTTCAGACAATATAATCTGAGTTATATTAAAAAACTCCCTGACGCTTCCGAGCTTTATAATGGCAGTGAATTGCAACCATCAGATTGAAGCTTAAAAAAGTGCATCTACCCATGATAAAAGTGCATCTGTCGATGATAGAAGTGCATCTATCCATGATAGAAGTGCATCTATCCGTGATAAAAGTGCATCTATCCGTTTTAAAAGTGCATCTATCCATGATAAAAGTGCATCTATCCGTTATAAAAGTGCATCTATCCATGATAAAAGTGCATCTATCCATGATAAAAGTGCATCTGGCTGTGATAAAAGTGCATCTATCCATCATAAAAGTGCATCTATCCGTGATAAAAGTGCATCTATCCATCATAAAAGTACATCTATCCGTGATAAAAGTGCATCTATCCGTTATAAAAGTGCATCTATCCATGATAAAAGTGCATCTATCCGTTATAAAAGTGCATCTATCCATGGTAAAAGTGCATCTAACCGTTATAAAAGTGCATCTATCCATGATAAAAGTGCATCTATCCGTTATAAAAGTGCATCTATCCGTGATAAAAGTGCATCTATCCGTGATAAAAGTGCATCTATCCATCATAAAAGTGCATCTATCCATCATAAAAGTGCATCTATCCATCATAAAAGTGCATCTATCCATCATAAAAGTGCATCAGGCTGTGATAAAAGTGCATCTATCCATCATAAAAGTGCATCTATCCGTTATAAAAGTGCATCTATCCATGGTAAAAGTGCATCTATCCGTTATAAAAGTGCATCTATCCGTTATAAAAGTGCATCTATCCATGGTAAAAGTGCATCTATCCGTTATAAAAGTGCATCTATCCATGATAAAAGTGCATCTATCCATGATAAAAGTGCATCTGGCTGTGATAAAAGTGCATCTATCCATCATAAAAGTGCATCTATCCATCATAAAAGTGCATCTATCCGTAATAAAAGTGCATCTATCCGTGATAAAAGTGCATCTATCCATGATAAAAGTGCATCTGGCTGTGATAAAAGTGCATCTATCCATGATAAAAGTGCATCTATCCATCATAAAAGTGCATCTATCCGTGATAAAAGTGCATCTATCCATGATAAAAGTGCATCTATCCATGATAAAAGTGCATCTATCCATCATAAAAGTGCATCTGGCTGTGATAAAAGCGCATCTATCCATGATAAAAGTGCATCTATCCATGATAAAAGTGCATCTACTATCCATGATAACAGTGCATCTGGCTGTGATAAAAGTGCATCTATCCATGATAAAAGTGCATCTATCCATCATAAAAGTGCATCTATCTATCCATCATAAAAGTGCATCTATCCATCATAAAAGTGCATCTATCCATGATAAAAGTGCATCTACCCATGATAAAAGTGCATCTACCCATGATAAAAGTGCATCTATCCATCATAAAAGTGCATCTATCCATGATAAAAGTGCATCTACCCATGATAAAAGTGCATCTACCCATGATAAAAGTGCATCTATCCATGATAAAAATGCATCTATCCATGATAAAAGTGCATCTACTATCCATGATAACAGTGCATCTGGCTGTGATAAAAGTGCATCTATCCATGATAAAAGTGCATCTATCCATCATAAAAGTGCATCTATCCATCATAAAAGTGCATCTATCCATGATAAAAGTGCATCTACCCATGATAAAAGTGAATCTACCCATGATAAAAGTGCATCTACCCATGATAAAAGTGCATCTATCCATGATAAAAGTGCATCTACCCATGATAAAAGTGCATCTATCCATCATAAAAGTGCATCTATCCATCATAAAAGTGCATCTATCCATCATAAAAGTGCATCTATCCATGATAAAAGTGCATCTACCCATGATAAAAGTGCATCTACCCATGATAAAAGTGCATCTACCCATGATAAAAGTGCATCTATCCATGATAAAAGTGCATCTACCCATGATAAAAGTGCATCTATCCATCATAAAAGTGCATCTATCCATGATAAAAGTGCATCTATCCATGATAAAAGTGCATCTACCCATGATAAAAGTGCATCTATCCATGGTGAAAGTGCATCTATCCGTTATAAAAGTGCATCTATCCATAATAAAAGTGCATCTATCCATGATAAAAGTGCATCTGGCTGTGATAAAAGTGCATCTATCCATCATAAAAGTGCATCTATCCATCATAAAAGTGCATCTATCCGTAATAAAAGTGCATCTATCCGTGATAAAAGTGCATCTATCCATGATAAAAGTGCATCTGGCTGTGATAAAAGTGCATCTATCCATGATAAAAGTGCATCTATCCATCATAAAAGTGCATCTATCCGTGATAAAAGTGCATCTATCCATGATAAAAGTGCATCTATCCATGATAAAAGTGCATCTATCCATGATAAAAGTGCATCTATTCATCATAAAAGTGCATCTGGCTGTGATAAAAGCGCATCTATCCATGATAAAAGTGCATCTATCCATCATAAAAGTGCATCTATCCATGATAAAAATGCATCTATCCATGATAAAAGTGAATCTACTATCCATGATAACAGTGCATCTGGCTGTGATAAAAGAGCATCTATCCATGATAAAAGTGCATCTATCCATCATAAAAGTGCATCTATCTATCCATCATAAAAGTGCATCTATCCATCATAAAAGTGCATCTATCCATGATAAAAGTGCATCTACCCATGATAAAAGTGCATCTATCCATGATAAAAGTGCATCTACCCATGATAAAAGTGCATCTATCCATCATAAAAGTGCATCTATCCATCATAAAAGTGCATCTATCCATCATAAAAGTGCATCTATCCATGATAAAAGTGCATCTATCCATCATAAAAGTGCATCTATCCATGATAAAAGTGCATCTATCCATCATAAAAGTGCATCTATCCATGATAAAAGTGCATCTACCCATGATAAAAGTGCATCTATCCATGATAAAAGTGCATCTACCCATGATAAAAGTGCATCTATCCATCATAAAAGTGCATCTATCCATGATAAAAGTGCATCTATCCATCATAAAAGTGCATCTATCCATCATAAAAGTGCATCTATCCATCATAAAAGTCCATCTATCCATCATAAAAGTCCATCTATCCATGATAAAAGTGCATCTATCCATGATAAAAGTGCATCTACCCATGATAAAAGTGCATCTATCCATGATAAAAGTGCATCTATCCATCATAAAAGTGCTCCACACGGCTCCGGGGGGTTGATAAAGGCCTTCTTACACAAACGATGAGTTTTTGTAAGAAAAATATTATTTTTTTAAAAACTTTATAAAGTAAAATATCTAGCCCTCAGCCAAACGGACATACGGGTTTGCCTTAAAGTTGCAGTAGGGAGTTTTGAGAAAATGTTGACTTAGCCTGAAAATTTGAACAAGCACAACTTCCAGGTCCAACCCCCTTGCTCTCTGCTGCGCTACAGCCCTCCCTCCACAGCTCCTCCCCCACAGCGGAGCCTGCCGTGAACGCGCAGGCTAGTAAACAGGACCACCGATGACGGCAGATTATAAACAGTTATGGAACATTCACTAATAGGGACGAAACATCAACAATATGCTTTACATTGACTATGGCCTGCCCATACTTTGACTACAAACTTGGTCCTCAAATCATTATATATTTTGCAATACATGTAACTTTATAACGTTGCACTCTATAAGTTATAAATAGCTAACGTTAAAGGATTAGTTCACTTTTAAAAAAACTTGCTGATAATTTACTCACCCCCATGTCATCCAAGATGTCCATGTCTTTCTTTCTTCAGTCGAAAAGAAATTAAGGTTTTTGATGAAAACATTCCAGGCTTTTTCTCCATATAATGGACTTCAATAGGACACAAACGTTTCAAGGACCAAATGACAGTTTCAGTGCAGCTTCAAAGGGCTTTAAACGATACCAGACGATGAATAAGGGTCTTATCTAGCGAAACGATCAGTCATTTCAAAAATAAATAAAAAACTTTAAGTTTTATAAGAACAAATGCTCGCCTTGCTCTGTTCTGTGATGCACGTTCATGATCCTGTTCGAACTCGTTCATCAAAATGAACAAATCTTTTTTTGAATCATTTCGTTCGTTGAATGAACGAAATGACTCCGAAAAAGACTCGTTCGAAATGAACGAATCTTTTTTGCGAGTCATTTTGTTCGTTGAATGAACGAAATGACTCGAAAAAAGATTCGTTCATTTGGATGAACGAGTTCGAACAGGAGAGTCACGAACGACGGTACGCGCTCGCGCTGTGCAAGAGAGGGGTGATCAGCGCGTACACGAGCGTGATTGACACTGCTAAGACATTCCTCCTGGCTCTGATTGGTTGTTTCTGACCGGGAGCGGTGTATTTCTGCAAATGGCAATAGGACCACAGGGAGGAGCCAGAGGAGCTTGATTTTTTCACAGATTATCTGTCTCATATTCTACTATCAGGACATAATGACAGTTTTAACAAATATTTGTTTACAAAAGTGACCTACTGGAGCTTTAAGTGTAAAGCGCAACTAATGCGAGTAATGCGACGTACTGCTGATATTAACGCTACGCCATGACGCTCCACGCTACTTCCGATGTCACAAGTTGCGTAAGTTGCACTTTATATGCAAGTTGACTACGTTTGGCCAGAAGCTAGAATTTTACTTTGTAACGTGTTAAATATATATATATATATATATATATATATATATATATATATATATATATATATATTATATATATATATATATTTATATATATATATATTTTTTTTTTATATGAATAACACAAACTCATTGCACTTTTATCATGGATAGATGCACTTTTGAGCTTCAATCTGATGGTTGCAATTCACTGCCATTATAAAGCTACGAAGCGTCAGGGTGTTTTTTAATATAACTCAGATTATATTGTCTGAAAGAAGAGTCTTATAGGCCTAGGATGGCTTGAGGGTGAGTAAATCATGGGCTAATTTTCATTTAAACTGAACTATTGCTTTAATGAGTTAAAGTTCCGGTCCGTAACTTTTTAATAATTATAAATTATAATATAATTATAGCCTATTATTAATTATAGAGAATTATAGCCTTTTCTCACAACACTTGATATAATTAAACTTAGCTATTTGATGGCGGATCCAGAAAGCCGCACATTTTCCTCAAACATTGTGTTCATCCGCGCTGTGCCGTGCCGAGGCACAACCCACGTAAAGTTGATAATTCCGTGAATAACTGCAATTGCAGATTTCGAACAGAGATGGCGACAGAGGAAAAACTACCGACTGCAGCTTTAAATTCACCCCAAATAATAAATCATATTGTACCTAAAATCAGCTCATTCTAGCTATTTCAATTATATATTTCAATTATATGACATTTAAGCACATATTTTCCTTACAAATTGTCATTACCATAATGCATAAAAATGTTATTCTCATTACCGTAATGCAAATTTTAAATATGTGATTGTGGTATTATTACCCAATTTCAGTTAAAACAAAAATATTATTTTCCATACAGCAATGAATCAACATTGAGAATAATGTGAATTACAAAAATAAAATGTCTGGATGCATTATGGTAATGATTTTTTTTAACATTAATAAGAATTGGACGGGACAACTAAAAATGCTTAATTGTCATGAAGGTAGTTACAAATGCAAAATACAATTTTGTTGAGAGCACAGAAACCGAGAAATTTTAAATCTGCTCATGTCCGTCATGACAGACCTTCTGCAACTCTCTCAATCACCACAGTTATGAATTTGCACACATAACTTTTTTTTTTGTTCATTCCATTGCACTGCTTTTCCATTGTTTTTTTTTTATGTAAACATGCACTAGACAAACGTGTTTGACCGTTGTGCCTCAAGTCTTTTGTGTAAAAAAAAAATCCATTCTCATTGCCATAATGCATCCAGAAATTTTATCTTTGATATTTTATATTTTTTTTAATGGTGATTCATTACCATAATAATATTTAAAAGTTTTTTTTTTAAATCAGGATAAATTAATGTGGCGAACACTACCAGAATAAGTCTAATTTTTGATCATCACATTACAGTAATGAGAATAGGTTTTTATGTACTACAGTAATGACAATTTGGAAGGAAATGAGAATGATTAACAATTGCAAAAATGATAGTAACCTTAAAATAAGCTTAATTTTAAGTGCAATATGATTTTTCATATCTTCCTTGACATGGTGTTCTAAAAGATGTACCTTTCATTATTATTCATTCCACTACCCCGTTTCTTACATTAAAAAAAATAAAATTTAAAAAAACATATTCTGTGATCACATTTACAGGTGTTCGGTGAATTTTCCCAGACGAAATCCAGTCATTTCAATAGTGATCCAAATGAAAGATTTCCACGCACAGATTCGCAAATGAAATTTCGCTAGTGTGTTCAGACAGTGTGATTCAAATTTGGTGTATTACCCCAAAATCAAAATAACGATATAATCAATAATATTGTAACTAAAATAAGCTTATTTTAAAACTCTTATGACTTTAGCATTGTGACTATATTCGAAACAATTAAGCACATTTACTTTAATTATCATTACCGTAATGCGAATTAAAAATGGACAGTTATAGATTGTGGTAGTATTTGTCACTTTTATCAATGCTTGATTAAATAAAAACAATCTTTTTCATATTACAGTAATGAATTACCATTGAGAATAATGGTAATTCATTGGGTTTGTGTGAGCTGTTTTCAGCTTCTATCATGATTTATTAACTTAAAGCAACTAAAGTGTTACATGAGGTATGTGATGAGTATTTGTAATATTCAAAACCTGACATTTTTCACATTCAGAGCCTCTAAAGACTCGCATATCAGTTAGATAATCTGACATTCCCTAACATGTTTGAGAATTGACTTGCTTTTGGAGCTAGTCCTCAATCATATCTTCCTGTGTTTGTTTGTGTGTCTGACCATCTGTTCATGAAGGGATATTACTCCATGAGCCCTTATGATGATGGATATGTAAGTTGCTGAATGTTTCATTGTCGTGCTTCTCGCCTGCGTAACCATTAGCCCTGCCTGTCTTCTTCCTCCTTTGTATTTCATCCCAAAGCCTTCTAGTTCATCTAGTTCCCATTAGACCGCCTTAGTGTCATGGGACACGCATTCTTGTTCAGTCTAAGAATGATCCACTTTGTCCAGAAGGCATGTACATTGTTACTGAATCTCAAAGAAAGCACATAATACAGATTACTTTGAAGATTGCTTAGTATTTTTCTTTCGCTTATTTGTCTCTAGTTCCCCAGAGTGGACAGCAATTCTATATATTGCAGGTCATATCATAAAAAAAAATATTTCCTTTTACCTTTTGATGTAATCTGACTTCCGAGCATCAGATAAACAAATCTCATGTTCGCCTACGTTTTGTCAACAGTGCCAGTTTTTGTGCATCAGAAACTTGAGTCTCCGGTTTATGTTGAAGAAGGAATGACTTTGCAAAAAATAAATACACCAAAATGTATTAGCTTAATTCAACATTCTCTGAAAACAAGTCTTATTATCTTAAAGTAATAACCTGTATATTTTTATAGAACAATAATTAATAAATTAAATAATTTTGTGGTTGCAAAACACCTTTAAGAAACGATTGTGATTCTTATAATGACACAATATGCCTGGTGCGTGGCATTGATCAAATATTGAGCAACATTTCAACATTGATAGTAATAAATGTTTCTTGAACATCAATCAGCATATTAAAATGATTTCTGATGGATCATGTGACACTGAAGACTAGAGTAATGATGCTGAAAATACAGCTTTGACATTTACATTTTGACATATTTAAATAGTTATTTTAAATTGTACTAATATTTCACAATGTCACTGATTATTTTAACAAATAAATGCAGCATCGGTGAGCAAAAGAGACTTCCTTCAACCAGGATACGCTGATAATGTGCAAACCTTCATTGTGAAATCCACATACGCAGACCGACTGCAAATATCCTAAGCAAACAATTAAGATTTGCTAAACTTGGGAATGTTCGCATGCATAACTTTGGCTATCCGGAATGTTCTCCTCAAACCAGTTTGAAGTCAAACTTGCATGATATGAACAGCCCTTCTGAGAAGGATGTTTACATTTGGCAGGGAAAGGTCATCATGCCTCATGTACCTAAATACAGTAAACTAAATAAATTCCAGCAATCCTTATACTGCAAATAATGCTGACTCGATCCACCTTGTCCTGGGTTTCGGTGTATCCCCCCCCCCCCCCTCCCACATGGCAGAGAGTCTAATTGCATCCTTAAGATGCCAGAATTTGCTCTGTTGGAAATTAGATCCCGCAGGTGCAGCGCTATAATGATCTTGGGGAATTCCTTTCACTAACACCCCGTCCTCGAACCTTCTAGCTTTGCGGACCGGTCATTTATTTGTTTCAGGTCATTCATTGCATGTACCCGTAACATGCATGCATATATATATAATACTCACATTGAGCTAGACTCTCATAGAATAACTAGCGAAAAGTTCACTAACACACACACACACACACACACACACACAGGCATTTTGTTTTTATTTGCAAGCTGATGTATCAACAAATTATTATTTTTTTCTTCATTTAGGCATCCTCACTGCTGCGGGCATCTGTCGCACCTCAGTAAGTTGTTTTTTTACTTTGAGATTGGTGGAAAGTGGTTTCGGGATTAATCGAGGGTATATCTGCTAAACATTTGATAACTTGATGTACATCAGGGGTTTTCACACTTTTTTTTTATGCCAGACCCCTAAATATGGTGATCCGTTTGTATGGCCCCGTTTTTAAAATATATTTGTTTTTTCAAGTATGAAGACCCATTTACATTGTTTGAGAAAAATATTATGTGGAACATAAAAAAGACTATATTTTCTTCCCAGAATTAAATAATTTTCATTGACCCGAAGCAAGTATAAAATATTATTGAGGTATATATAAATATATTAAGCTGTGTTATATTATAAATTTTTAATATTAAATGTAAAAATCTACAGCTGTTGATAATGACACTCATTCTTTAAATGTTTTAAATTAATTAAAATAATATCTCAATATCTCTTTACAGACACTCATTCTTTAAATGTTTTAAATTAATTAAAATAATATCTCAATAACTCTTTACAGACCCTCATTCTTTAAATTTTGTAAACTGATTTAAATAATATCTCAATCAACTTGTCAACTTTGGCATCTTGTACTTTCCAAGTCAGATCATTTAAATGTAATTTTGTAAATGCAATCCAACCAGACCTTGGAAATATGATCTACTTTTTTACACCACACATTTCCCAGCAGTAACCTGAAGAGCAAGGTCTCATGTGCCGATTTGTCATCTTTTTATTTCCTGGTCGCAGGAGGCCCAAAGACGTGCCGTTGCTGCCTTCGCTTGACTACGAAAAGCTGAAGAAAGACCTAGTGAACGGATCAGATCGACTGAAGGCTTTGCTGCTTCAAGCTTTGCGCTGGGTAACTCAGAATTACTGTTTGTAAACGAAAAACATCAGCACTTTTGCTGGCGGGATCGCAGCATCGGTCCAAGGGTTGGGAATCAGATACATGTTATAAAATTACAATTTCAATTCCTCTTATCGATTCCTTTGTGTGCATTTTAATGACTTTAAACCATTCAAGCGCTATCAATTATTTTTTTTACCTTACTGGAATCGAAATTAGCAATCGATAAGCATCGGAATCGTTAAAATTCCAACGTTACCCAACCCTAATCGGTCCTGATGTATCCCATAGTTTCTGCCACAATATCAGAATTACTACAGTTAGAGGTGTTTTCTAAGTCAAGGATCACTGTTAGTATTGCTCAAACATGATAAAATAAGTTAAAAAACAAGGAACCCAAGAAAGTAATAGAGATTTTGGAGTGGGATCTTTTGACAACCACTGAAAATACCTGAGCAACCGCATAGAAACACACTAAGAACCACTGCAGCGTGTACATGGCCAAACTTTAAGCGGTAGTTCAGTTTTGTAAGGGATATTTTGTTGTTTTATCTCCATCTTTGAGGTATTTTGTGTCCTTTGGAAAACGCATTGAGGTACACAAACTGACTTTCGCATTACATGCCAATTTTCTTGTAATTTTCCATTGGTCGGCAGAGGTTGACTCGATCTCTTCATGGCGAGCAAAGAGACACAATTCTACAGGCCTTCATCAGCAATGATCTTCTGGAGCGGTACAGTACCAAACAGGTACTTAACAAACTCCTTGTCATGTTTATGCTAACAACCGTTTTTGTGTATTGTATGGAAAACTGCATGAATTTAAGAATTCTAAGATAATATTTAAAATAACTTAATTTATTGGGGCGCTGATATCATGTATTTAGCTATTTTAACACATTGTTTCCAACTCTTAACCTCCTGTATGCTGCCTCAATGCAAATACGCTAGATTTATTTTTTAATGCTTATCAATGTTCAATGTTGAACATCTCTCTTTCTGTTATGTTACTATAACTAAACAGAGTTCCACATCATTTTTTTTAGCACATTCTCTATATGGACTATAATTTAGGTTAGTATTAGGGATGAACGATATATCGGCCACCAAATCGGTATCGGCCGATAAATGTTAATTTTTAATGTTATCGTTATCGGCCCAATAAGAAAATTAGGCAGATGTATTAAAGCCGATAAATAATGTATTATTTCCTTCAGTGGAGACACTTCAGATGCGCACTGTTCAACATGATGTTTTTGAATTGGTTGAAATATGATTGGAATCACTTCAAAAAGGAAAATATAGTTAAGTGCCACGCAAGTCATTGAGAACATTATAATTGTGTGCTTGGGACGTGGATTTTAAGGGTGAGACTTTTGTTTTTGTATTCAGGCTTTCAAAAATTATATAATAATTTGGATTTAGATTTATCGGCCAATATATCAGTTATCGGCTTTCAAATATAAAGAATAATCGGTTATCGGTATCTGCCAAAATGTTCATATCGGTGCATCCCTAGATAGTATGCAAAATCAGTTTTGAAAATAGACCCCTTTTAATCTACCCGTTTTATATCATTCCAATGTATTCAAATTGCATTTCGATTGAAAACGGCTTTTGGCAGTTCACGATGAGGACAGTTGTGAAACCGACAGTTCAAACGCTCAAAATAATTCAAATAAAATGTGTGCTATCTGTGACCTACTTCTCTTCTAAAATGTGTCATCTCATGTATTTATGATGAATGTGGACGATCAGGTTATAGCAGCTCATGTTACTTGACTAATTTCCAATCAATCAGTCATCAAGTTCCTTGTGGGAGAATCTAGTCATCTTGTCAGAATCTAGTCATCTTTCGGTCTTTGTGCAGGCTGGAAGATAATATCTCATGTTACAAACAACAAATTGTACCAAGAGTAACTTTTAACATAACCGTTTTGTGTACTTTGCAGAAAACGGTTCTTCATCTAATAAAATCCAAAAATGAGATTGTCAGACAGTATATGGCAAGACTCATCAATGCCTTTGCCTCATTGTGTGATGGTAAGTGAAAACTATATATTTTTTTTTTTCTTAAAGCTCCAGTCCGTAACTTTTTTGGGTAAAAAATTATCCAAAATAATTTTTTAAGCAAGTACATAACCAGCCAGTGTTCAAAACTATCTGCTTGCCTTAGCTTAATAATGTTTTTAATTTACGTCACATCTGTACACATAAAGAAGACTCTCGGCTAGTAGGCTATATTGCGTGTGAGGATGTTGGAGATTTATACCCTTTCCTCACAGCACTTGATATTAAACTTATTAATTTGATGGCGGATCCAGGAAGGTTCAAATGACAATCACCAGCAGTGACAACTGGAGATTCACCCGCTGTAAAATGCAAAAGACTTCGGACTTCGGAGTGGCTGGAGAAAAAAAGAGACTGCAACCGGCCCATGCGAAAACAAGGATAAAATCGGAAGGGCATTAAATGTAGTCACGCAATGCTGATGTTGTTAACATTAACAATTTGAGAACAAAGTATCACGGTTTGACGTGATATGATAAGTGATCGTTAGATTTAATCAGCGCGATTTACTGCAATGCTTTTTTCCCTTAGTTGATCTGAACAAAAGTGGATGTTACTGAAAGTTCTTATGTTGGTCATACTTCCAAAAAGTATAATCTGTGATTGCGAATGCCAGTATCCACAGCGGCGGCGACTGACAGCCGCACATTCTCCTCAAAACATTGTGTTCATCCGCACTGTGCCGTGCCGAGGCACAATCCACACAGAGTTGATAATTCCGCGAATAACTGCAATTGCAGATTTCAAACAGAGATGGCGACAAAGAGGAAAAACTACGGACTGCAGCTTTAAAGCAGTTAAGCAAACAAGGACCCACCAATCATAAACGCACACATTCCTCCATCGCTCTAGGTGGCGCTATAATAAGCAAAGTTTTTATGTACCTCCAAAACTTTATGAGCTAGAATCAAAAATCTGCCCCTGAATCATTTGAGCTTGTGGATTTTTATTTCCACCTATTTTCTGCAATTTCGCATTTTTTGAAAAACGTTTTCGAAATTAAAGTGTAACTTCGCCAATTTTCAATCCGCTTTGTAATGTTACAATGTTGGTAGTCTAAGTAAATGAACAATGTTTACTCGTTCTCCTTGTTACCTGGACCTAAAATTCACTTTTATTTGTCAGCAAAAGTCTAGACACTTGACTACAGATTACACTTCCACATTTTTGTATCCCCGCCCACAGACAGTTGAGTTGACAGATTATTAACAGAACACTTATTGTAAAAGTAGGTTTATCACTGAAAATAAACTGCATTATGGTAAAAATAGAACATTATGAAAACATTCATTATTATAGTTAACATTATTGTGAATAAAAGTTTGCTTAGAAGCATTTCCTACTCAAGCAAGCCGGTATTTGACTCTGGTCAAGCGTATCCAATAGAAGCAGACTGTGGGAGTGGTCTTGGACAACAACATGCCCAGTGCATTATGGGTGTCTCTATTACCTATTTGGCAAAAGGGAAGACAACAGCCTTTTTTCTGTTTTCTTCTAGTCAGGTAGCACGATTTCACTTTTTTGTTTCGCCATTCTACCGCATAGACAGTTTTATTGAAAGGCCATTATGCAAATGGTGAATTACCCTTTTAAAGGATTAGTTCACCTCAAAATGAAAATTTCCTAATAATTTACTCACCCCAATCCCATCCAAGATATCCATGTCTTTCTTTCCTCAGTGGAAGAGAAAATAAGTTTTTTGAGGAAAACACTTCTGGATTTTTCTTCGAATAATGGACTTCAATGGCAACCAGCGTTTTGAAGTCCAAATCAATGCAGTTTCAAAGGTCTTTGAAGTGCTTGAAACGGGCTGTGCATGATCACAGCTGAGGAGGAGGGTCTTATCTCGCAAAACGATAGGTCATTTAAAAAAAAAATATATATATATATACAATATATATATACTTTTTAACTACAATTGTTCGGATTGAGCTGATCTGCAACGCGCCGGGAACTACGTCATCACGTTGAAAGGTCACCGTGCGAAGGAGGATAGTTCAAATTGTATTGTATGTTGAATGACATATTTATGTCTTTGTGTCATATTATTGTTTAAAATGGTCATTACATGTGCGTATCCTGGGTGTTTAAATCTTTTAAAACCTAAACGTTTTTTTTTTCGAGCGTGACCTTTCAACGTGATGGCGTAGTTCACGGCGCGTTGCAGATCAGCTCCCGAACAATTGTAGTTAAAAAGTATATATATATATATATTTTTTTTTTTTGGGATATCTTGGATGGCATTGGGGTGAGTAAATTATTAGGAAATTAATAATTTAAACTAATCTAACTAACTAATCTAAACTAAATAAACTAATCCTTTAAGGTATGGTCACATTTACTGTTGTTTGCTTGTTGTTTGACAGTAGAAAATTTACCTTTTTTCCCTCCAAATATAGACAAAATACATCAATGTGTTTTTTGGCCCTGGCCTGAACAGATGAAATTAATTTCTGGTTCTCAATTCTTGATTCAAAATATTTACATTGGCAATTGTATAAATTGTCTATATACCTCTGTCTTTAGTTCTGAAACGTGTTTATTGTCGTCTTATGCCTTGTTGCACTCCCAGGGCGCGTGTATCTGTCTCAGATACCCTCTTTACTGAGGTTTCTGCTTGACTGTCTGAAGACTGAAGAGAAAGAGTCTGTAACTCGAGAAAACGTGCTTGCGGCGCTGCAGAAACTCAGCCTCAGGTATGTCATTCTGTTCATATAAATGGTAATAAAGCAAACAGACTGTAATAATATGTTTTCAGTTGTTTCTCACTTTGAAAAGTTTAAAATTTAATTTTATTTATGGTAAAACTTTATTTTAATGTGTCCTTGTTACACATTACATATGTATTTACTTTAGTAATTACTATAATTTAGGCATAATTGCATGCAACTAACCGTAAGCAAAACCCTAATGCTACCCTAACCCTATAGTAAGTACATGTAGTTAATTACTGTTACTCAGTACTTAATTGTATAATTACACTTTAACGGGGACACAAACATAAAATAAATATTAGGGATTCCAGTTTTGTTCCAATGAAATGTTTTTTTTTCGAACAATACAACCTACAACAAACTAGCAAGTAGGTTCATGGCTGTGACATAAACTAATCTTGAAGCTTGTTTCCGCCACAAAAAAAAGAAGGTAATTGCGACTTTTTATATCACAATTCTGCGAGTTATATAAAGCAATTATGACTTTTTTGTTAGAATTGTGAGATAGAAACTCTTGCCATTGCCGGTTATAAAGTCCAAGTTGCAAGATATAAACTGTTAGAATTGTGACATAAAAAGTTTTTTAATTCCAAATGTATATCTCATAATTCTGCCTTGTTTCTCGCAATTTCGAGTTTATATAAACTCAGAATTGTGCAAAAAAATCATAATTTGCAAGAAATGAAAGCTGATATTAAAGTCCGAATTGTGATATATCAACTTTATGTTCTGCAATTTTTTTTCTCAGAATTGTCTGATATAAACTTGCAATTGCAAGGGGAAAAAAGCATTTTTGAATTGTCAGATAAAAATCCGCAGTTACCTATTTTTTAATCTGTGGCGGAAACAAGCTTCAGTACTGAACACCCAATGGCTTATTTTTTTTTATATTTTCTTTTTTTTAAACATGTATATGTGATATTGTCAAGTCATAGTTTCAACAGAAAATGCTTCAAGTGATTTCATGGGGTCTTTACAAAAATATATGTTATTATTTATTATATATTATATTAAAAGCCTAAAAGCTGCTCAGTGTGTGTGTGTGTTCTGCTGTGAGCAGGCGAGCGCAACAGTCTGCTATGATCAGAGATGGTCTGATTGGCTGGTTGGTCAAAGAGCTCCACGACTCCGACTGTCTGTCCGACTACACACTTGAATACGCCATCTCCCTCCTCATGAACCTCTGCCTGCGCACTCAAGGTGACACAATTAATTATTAATCAATGACCATAGCAAAGACGTAAAGATGCGTATAAACCATTGTGTTGTGTGTTCATCATCCTTTCTTTAGACTTTTATTTGCATTGCTTATTTTAGCAAATCAATGTTTACTTCATGTCCCTCATGTTTCAGGAAGGGAAAAGTGTGCGGAGGAGGCCAAGCACATCCTGAAAGTCCTGACGGAGCTCTTGGGACATGAGAACCATGAGGTAAATTGGTAATTGCTCATCCGCTATCCACAAACAAGGTGTGTTATTTGTGCTTGTTCTCCCCTTACAGCCTTCGTGATTACTGAAACTGAAGGCGTAAATCAGCTTAGTCCTTTTCACGTCAACCAGTTCTCAAATAAGAGGGCCTTTGTCAACTATGGATTAAAAAGTTTGTCTTGCAAGTGTACCATGAACGATTCACTCCCTTTTTGAAACTTTAGAAGTGGAGAATCAAGCCTACACTTTATATTATATTCAGAAATGAATTTGCTCACCGGCCTCAAAAATTCATTGCAATATTGAAACTTAATAGTATTAATCGTATTAATTGAATAATTATTAATAATAAGCTATTAAACTGAGCAAAAAAAATAAACAAATATTATGTTACATTTTTCATATATATATATATATATGTGTGTGTGTGTGTGTGTGTGTGTGTGTGTGTGTGTGTGTGTGTGTGTGTGTGTGTGTGTGTGTGTGTGTGTGTGTGTGTGTGTGTGTGTGTGTTACAACAAAAAATATTGTATTTGTAGTTGATTCAACATTAGCTGTGGTTCAAACATACTTTATCTAATATACATTCTATACTTTTATTTTTTTTTCATTGTGTAATAAATACAGTAGAATAATAGAATATTAAAAGACATATATAATAATAAAAGTAATTGATTTTCCTTTAATATTCAGTCCAGTTCACCCATTTAAATTCAAAATAGGCACAATTTATAAGTCATATTGTTTTATACAATACAAATTATTTCGAAGCAGCTTTACAGCAATAAACAGTAAAATAAGTGAAAATGTCTCAAAATTCCTCTGTTATGCTCTACAGAAGACAGTAGTGTCAATCATTATTCAGCTCAGGTTAGTTGATCCAAACCAGTTGAATGACAAAGCAATGACAAAGCAATGCAAAGTTCATCAATGATTAAGCAGAGTGTCATAATTGTGAAATTGTGAACAAAACTCATTTCAAGCTTTTTTGGTTTTTGAGATGTGTCTCCAAAACTTTGGCTTATAATGCATAAATGCGTTTGAGATGCCAAAGTTTAAAATGTTCATTGCATATTTGTTTTCTTGTGTGTAAATCTAGATTCGGTACTATGTGAATGGAGCTTTATACAGCATCCTGTCCATGCCAGAGATACGAGAGGAAGCCAAACAGATGGTACGTGTTTAATCACTGTTCATTCACAATACCTAGGCAATATAGCCTAGACTCCAATACATTGAGTAATAAAAATCCCATTCATTATCATTACTTTAGCAATAACACTCAAACCTTTGAAAGTTAAACAGTGATGTGTGCCCATGTAGACGTCACAAGTAAGAAGGGAAATTTTCAAAAAAATTGTTTGATAGTTAAATTCCTGGTGAAAAACTACACTACCCATTATACTTAAAGGGATAGTTCATCCAAAAATGAAAATTCTGTCAGTAATTACTCTCCCTCATGTTGTTCAACCCCGTAAGACCATTGTTCATCTTCAGAACACGAATTAAGATATTTTTGATTAAATATGAGAGCTGGATCACTCCTCCATAGGCTTCTTAAGGGATTGAAACTTGTTCCCCGAAATGTTATTAAAGACATCGTTAAAATAGTCCAAGTGACTACAGTGGCTCAATCTTAAGTTTATCAAGCGACGAGAATACTTTTTGTGTGGAAAAAACAAACAAAAATAACGACTTTATTTCAACTATTCATTTCCTTCTCTGTGGGCCTCAAGTCAGTTAACGTAGTGTGATTGCGTAGAGCTACGTCACACGTAGGCTCACTATTGGTCGACGCTGGTCATGTGTGTGATGCGTGTGACGTACAACACAGAAACACTACGCTGTTACTAGGGTTGGGTTTTATCCGATGCCGGTACCTACTCAGTATTTTTTAAACGGTTCCGGTGCTTAAACGGTTCTTGAAACGGTACTTAAGAAAACAAAACCGCACACACTTTGTCAAAGAATAATACCCTTTTATTTACAGGGCCAAACTGGACACAATATTAACTTAAATCTTTAAACAATATAAATACTAGGGCTGGTCCGAATACCATTTTTTGAACTTCGAAGCTTCAGTAGTAATGAACATCGAATATTCGAAGCTTCGGAGAGAGGGGGCTGAACATATTCTTCTCACTAATAAAGGCAGGAATCTCTGTGTCTGTCTGTCTGTTTGCATTTTGATTATTTCGAGAACCGTTCATCCAACCGACTTCACAAGGGAGTGCAGTGTTGCATTTGGTGCAATATAGATGGATACGCGACACATTCAGAATTAATAAACTTTTAGTAAGCTACTGAACAGCGCGAGCGGGAAGCAGCGCACCTCACGCGGGCAGGGTTTATATGCTCTGAGAATGGACACTCCACTATAAAACGCACACACACAGGTCTGTTAAATTAAGCAATACTTTTAAGGTAGTCTAATATTTTTCTGACTAACAAATTACTGACACAGTAAAGGGTAATTTAAATAAAGAAAAACGAAATTTAAATAAAGAAAAAAATACATGTAAATAAGGAAAAACGAAATTTAAATAAAGAAAAAAACGAGATTAATTTAGATTGATAATAACGGGTAAAAGGCTAATTCATTTTGTTTCTATTATTCTATTTTCCACAATGTCAAAGCAACGCAGCTTAACCCAAAACACAAGCTCAGGCATGCACTTCGGTCCATACAAACTCCGCTGTTCTGCGCTCTAGCCAGAGAACACTCCCGTTGCAGTTAGGCATCGGTTCTATTTCTAGCATGCACGCATTTTCCGCGTGGCTCGAGCCGTGCCTGAGACGCGTTTCACACAGGCAGTGTGCAAACTCCAACCTGTTAACATGGGAGCTGAAATAAAAACGTACATGCCACGCAGCTGAGACGCTCACGCCATGCAGCCAGTGTGTCGCCGGCCTTATACAAGCGCGAGTGAGAACCGTTTGGCGGGGGATCCCAGGTGTGCAAAAAAAAAAAAAAACCGAATATTCGAATGTCAAATTTTCAAATCGAATACCAACCCCGAACGAATACTCGAATATTCTGGTCCAGCCCTGATAAATACAAGTAACATATGGTAATAATAAATAAACCAATATAAAACATTCACATTTACATAATATCAAATAAAACAATATTGTATCAAACAATGTAGCTAATAATACTGGAGATTAATAGAGATTACTACCAGGGTAATCTAATCTCGACATGGCTCCAGGTTCCCATGTTTTGTCTGCTTGAACCAGTCATGTAAGTTATCTGGTCGTTGTACTAGTTACGGCAGCGCTTAGCTTGGCGAGTTTGGTATTTCGTTCCCACTGCGTCTTAGCTAAGCAGCGTTGAGTGAACCTATGAAAGAGAACGTCTCTGGTTACTGGTGTAACCTATGTTCTCTGAATAGGGAACGAGACGCTGCGTTCGCTGCCATGATCCTTGCGCTGCCGACAAGCTTCCTTTTTCTGCAGAGAAATTTGAGGAGCAGATGATGGCGCGTGCGCGCAAATATAATATGACGACGTAAGAGCGTCGAGGCCGGCGCCCGCGCCATCAGCCAATGCATTGGCTGTTATGATGATGAAAGGAGATGAACCCAAATGCAGACAGTGTTCAATGAACACAAGGTTTATTGGTACAAAAACAGGAAAACAGAACCCACGAGGGGGCGAAACACGAACAGGACAAGGACTCTTAGGCTGACAAGACTAAACTATGACTTCACAATAAACAAACAATAATTCTAATAAATGCTCACAATGACAAGAATTTCCACAAGGTACTCACAGGTATGATTTAGCAATGAACCGACACAGGACAGCAAACACAAGGGGATAAGTAGGGAACACTAATGACTAGGACAGGTGAAACTGACTAGACAATAATGACAAGACGAGGATAACAAGTTGGCGGGGTAACGTAACGAGACAACACATGTCCATGCGCTTGTACACAAAACATGGGTCTGTCATGATCCTGCCACAAGACTAGGAAAAATCAAGGACATGATGGCAGAATCATGACAGAACCCCCACCTTAAGGAGCGGCCACCAGACGCTCCTCAAGGGGACATCCAACACGGGACATGACAGACTGAGACAGTGACACAAACCAACAAAACATGACAAATAACAGCAAAGGCAAACATGAAAAAACAATAACAGGGTTGGGATGACATATCAAAAACAACATAAAAGGCAAGGGAGGAGGAGGAAAAACAGAGTTCATGGGGGGTGGTCCAGGGTGGATAGGAGGACTGGGGGTCTTGGGTCTTCGGGACAAGGGCTGAGGACGAGGAATTCGGGCAGACTTGAATGGGGACACATGAGGAAAAGTCCTTGGGGAAACAGTCCGGGGCTGAGAAGTGACGGGGGTGACCGGGAGAACAGCAGAAAACATGACACCCCCTGTCACTTCTCAGCCCCGGACTGTTTCCCCAAGGACTTTTCCTCATGTGTAGAAGGTGGCCGTGGGGAGGAGAGAGGCGATGCTGCGGAGCTGGAACGGGGTCATAGAACTCCTCAGTAGAACCAGAGCTCCTCACCTCAGACTCGGAAGTAGTGCTTCTCATATCTGATTCGGTATTAGCGTTTTCTGCAACCAACTCAGGAACAGCAATCCGTGCAGCCGATTCAGGAACAGCAATCCGTGCAGCCGACTCAGGAACAGCAATCTGAGCAGCCGACTCAGGAACAGCAATCCGTGCAGCCGACTCAGGAACAGCAATCCGTGCAGCCGACTCAGGAACAGCACTCTCAGACAATGAGAGTTTGGAAATAGATGACTTGACAGGGACTTCAAGGATCTTGACAAGACGGGACAAGTACTCTGACAGGGTTCTTGCAGCAATGACGACCGGCATCTCTTGATTAGCTGAAACGGAGCGCAAAACAGCCTCAGCAGCTGAATCGGCCACTTCCCTCTCTGCAGCATTCACGACTGTAAGCTCGGGAACAGCCCTTACTGCTGTAGACTCTGGAGCCGCGGCCTCAACAGCCGATTCAGGAACAGTACCTTCGGTTGCAGCGGGCTCTGAGACAGCGCTTTCAGTTGCAGCGGGCTCAGGGACAGCGCCATCCGTAGTAGGCTCTGGGACAGCGCTTGCAGCAGCGGGCTCGGGGGGCTCGGGGACAGCGCTTGCAGCAGCGGGCTCAGGACCAAGCAGAAATGAAGGATGGGAGGCTCCCTTCCTCCTCCTCTTCCTCCTAGGTCGCGGTGCAGATGCCGTTGGCGGACTGGTGAGTGGTTGGGGAACCATGGCGGGATCTGTGTCTGGGGTTAGAAGATCAGTCTCTAGGAGGGCTGATCCCGTCACGGAGGACTCTGATGCTGACTCCCAAGAGGTCCGTCTCCCTCGCTTGCCGAGTAGACCTTCGGGTCCGGATGACGTCTCAGGAGTGGAATCGGGACCAGCTTGATTCCCCTGGGAAACAACACCTAGGACACGACCCTCCGGTATCACTGGCAGCTTGACTGGTGGTGATGACAAGATGGACCCCCGGGACGCTCTCCTCGATAAACAATCCACCACATCAGCGAACGAATGGCAAACCAGGCTCTCCCGTTCAGCCAGGGGTGGAGGAGAGTTGAGACCCGCAATGAGGTAGCGGTTTAGGAGGACATCAGGCAGGAAAAACCTCCTCTCGTTGGCGACCAGGGCATACTCACTCAATGATAACTCTCCCTGGGAGGGAATCGGGAGTTTGCTTAGAGTCAGCGATGGTCCTGTGCCACCAATCCTTAAGATCATCAAGGTTATGCCTGACATAAGAGGACGAAAATGTCTGCTGGGTTCGGTCTTGGTCGGTTCATTCTGTTATGATGATGCAAGGAGATGAACCCAAATGCAGACAGTGTTCAATGAACACAAGGTTTATTGGTACAAAAACAGGAAAACAAAACCCACGAGGGGGCGAAACACGAACAGGACAAGGACTCTTAGGCTGACAAGACTAAACTATGACTTCACAATAAACAAACAATAATTCTAATAAATGCTCACAATGACAAGAATTTCCACAAGGTACTCACAGGTATGATTTAGCAATGAACCGACACAGGACAGCAAACACAAGGGGACAAGTAGGGAACACTAATGACTAGGACAGGTGAAACTGACTAGACAATAATGACAAGACGAGGATAACAAGGGGGCGGGGTAACGTAACGAGACAACACAAGCACATGACCCAAAACAACAGACCATGCCCTTGTACACAAAACATGGGTCTGTCATGATCCTGCTACAAGACTAGGAAAAATCAAGGACATGATGGCAGAATCATGACATTGGCGTGATTCTATATGGCTTCAGACAATCGGCACACCCAGAGGGCGTTCTGACGCGTAATTTTACACGTCAAATGCAGCCAAACCTTGGAGCGTTTTGTCTTCGGCATCTTCATTAATCCCCTCGCTATCAGCAGACGTTCCGGGAGTCTCCCGCATATTGATAACGGCTCCCTGATGCCCGCAAATTAGTTTAAATCTCCCGCAATCTAGAGCGAGCGAGCAAGAGCGCGCATGCGAGACAGAACAGACAAACCGTATAGCTGCTAGTGCGCGCACAGCGGAGAGGGAGAGGGAGAGAGCGAGATACCTTGCGTGTGTGCGCCACATGACACAGAGTCAGGCACCGAAATTTTCGTTCTTATTCGGTCTGGTTACTACCGTTTACGTCGGAACCGTTTCCTATTGGCACCGCGTTTCGGTACCCAAAGCTAGCTGTTACACTAGTGAACTCACTCGAGGCCCACAGAGAAGGAAATGAATAGTTGAAATAAAGTCGTTATTTTTGTTTGTTTTTGCGCACAAAAAGTATTCTCGTCGCTTGATAAACCCACTGTAGTCACTTGGACTATTTTAACGATGTCTTTAATAACTTTTCGAGGCCGGCAAGTTTCAATCCCTGAAGAAGCCTATGGAGGAGTGATCCAGCTCTCAGATTTAATCAAAAATATATTAATTTGTGTTCGGAAGATGAACGAAGGTCTTACGGGGTTGAACAACATGAGGGAGAGTAGTTACTGACAGAATTTTCATTTTTTGGTGAACTATCCCTTTAAGTGAAATCCACCAATCAGAAAAGTCACTGTCAAACATATATTTTTTTTTAATTGTCTATGGTAAAAATTAATAAGAAAATCCTGCTGGAACCAAGGCTGCTAAAACAGTGAGTGGTCATAATACAAAGAATGTGAGTATTTTGTTGTTGCGTTTAGAGTATGGAAGAGACCCTACGCTGTTACAGTAAAGAAGAAAACCCTGAACTCAACAGACAAATCGAATTCATCATCAAACTGCTTAACTCGGGTAAGACGGAAAAAAGCCGATCACCTCAAAAACGTTCACTTAAAAACAAAAAATCTGTCCTCATCCTACTCAACCCATATAATGTAAAAAGTGCCTTTTTGAATTATATCCTGGCCACCGTTTTCAGTATAATAAAGTGAACGAGGACTGGGTTATCAGCTTCAAAAGGGACGTAATAGACCATAAATGGATCATAAACTCTGTCCATATGACATGGAATAAAGGATAGGAGTCATTTGGACTACTTTTATAATGCTTGTTTGATGCTTTTTATTTACTTTCAACTATTAATATGTTATCTTCCATGGATGTCATACGGGTTTAGAACAACATGAGGGTGAATAAATGAAGACAGATGGGTTTCAATATTTGTTCCATTATTTCAGTGATTCTTTTGCCTTCACTCATAATTCTGTCGTACACAGCGGACATTCCCGAGCATGAACCTGAGTCGGGCGATGAAGAGGATGATGACGACGATGATGATGAGGTACAGTAATTCACTTTGATCTTGTCTTCTGAGAAAGATTATTGCTCAACGCCACTTCAGATTTATACAGGAAAGGCTATCACTGCTATTTGCATTTTATTGGTATTGGCAGTGTTCATATGATTTACTGCTTAGTCACTTAATCTGTCTGTAATTCTTTAATCTTGTTAACAGGAAGATGTTATGGAGGCAGACCTAGATAAAGAAGAAGTCCTGCAGTCTCAGCCAAAAGAGCTCAGTGGAGAGTCTTTACTCACAACAGAGTATCTGGGGGTAAAACATCACACTACATTTATGTGACGATAGAAACCAAATCCAGGCTAAGAACTTCACACACAAGGGTCTTGTTGGTCAAAGGTCAGGACCCTTAAATGATAAATATAAGTGCCTCACCTCCGTTTTTGTCATTAATTAAATCCCTCGCAAAGGAAACAACATTCAAACACATATCAAAAATCTGAAAGCAGTTACGCATCTTTAGGGACTTTACAGCAGCAATTCATAGTTCACTGCTCTAACATAAACTAAAGGCCCTGATGTACTTTGAGTGTAAAAGAAGAATTCAGTTCAATTCATTTCACATTTATTTGTATAGCGCTTTTCACAATACAAGTCACCTCCATTTAAATAGCGGTTTTAACAATATGGACTGTTTCAAAGCAGCTTTACAGTGATAATAGGAAATTAAAGTAACAGAGATTGTTTTGGCTTTACAGCAGCTCTAGAATAAAGTTATTGTCTAGTTAAAGTTAGTTTTAAATGATTCACTTCCATCGCATCGATCATTAGTTATTAACTTGATTAATGATCAACGATCATTAGTTATTAACTTAGGGGCCGCTATTACGACACCGTTCTAACAGAAAACCCTTAATGTGATCCGGCCGCTCATTTGCACAGAACAGTGCCTGGTGTCTCGAGAGCGCAAACCGTGAAATAGGTTCCTAGGTACAAGCCTTGAAAAATGTATAATACAGAATTTTTTATCGCTTCCGCATAGCAACGTGAACCAGAATTATCCTGACAATGTTTTATCAGTACAGAGGTAAAGGGAAGGAGACCTTCACAGGGGAGAGACTAGTGGACACGTCAGGGCTGCGTTGTCGTCGTGTCCAGGCGCAGGTCCTTCATCAGATCCGGATACGGCCTGGATCCTGGAGACTAATATTAGCGTAGACGCCATCCTTCTTATGATGTAACAAGTACATCAGGATTTATGGGAAGTGTTCCCGGTTCCGGCTGAACTAATCTGTGCAACCTAACAATGAATAATAGAAAGTCTATAATGTGTTATGTGTATGCTAAGCCAAAGAAATGTGTTTTTAGTCTAGATTTGAACGGACAGACTGTGTCTGCTTCCCAGACAATGTTAGGATTGTTCCAAAGTTTTGGTGCTAAATAGGAAAAGGATCAACCGCCAGCAGTCGATTTTGATATTCTAGGTATTATCAACTGGCCAGAATTTTGAGATCGCAATAGACGTGAAGGACTATAATGTGTTAAGAGCTCGCTCAAGTACTGGGGAGCTAAACCATTTAGTGTTTTGTAAATAATCAGCAATATTTAAAAATGTATACAATGTTTAATAGGGAGCCAATGCAGTGTTGACAGAACCGGGCTAATATGGTCATACTGCCTGATTTTGGTAAGAACTCTTGCTTCTGCGTTTTGGACCAGCTGTAGTTTGTTTATTAAGCGTGCAGGGCAACCACCCATAATAGCATTACAATAATCTAGCCTTGATGTCATGAACGCATGAACTAATTGTTCCGGATTTGTCATTGTTTCAAAGCAGCTTTATAGATAATGCATGTCTACATTACAATTTAGAGTGATCTGCTATCAGGGGTGTCCAAGTTATGTATTTCAAAAATTTATATATACAAATCACACAGTTAGCTAGCAATGTATTAAAGGCAGAAAGTGTTCGTGCACTTGCACGTGCCCGAGGCCTGAAGCGCCTTGCTCATGACAAGAATAGCATATATAGTTAACTTTATTGAAGTGAATTAGGTTTAAATCTCCGTCATGCATGAATTAATGATATTTTTGCTATTTTACACACAATACTCCACAATGATCACATTACACAAAACTGAAATTGCACGTCAAAATAAAACGTTGTCAATATTTTTTGAGACCCTCCAAAATTTCACGAATCACGTTTTCAGGGGAGCCCATGTCTTATTAAGGGGAGCCGAGCTCCCCCGTAGTTCGCACCCTGGACAGATCTCCTAGGTACTATCAGAAGCCCAGTCTTGTGATCTTAAAGAGCATGATGGATTGTAGCGCAGTAAAATACAAATGAGCTAAACCATTCAGGGCCTTATAGGTCAGTAGCAATACTTTGTAATTGATACAGAACTTAATAGATAACCAGTGTTGAGATGATAAAATTGGTGTTATATGATCATATTTTCTTGACATGGTAAAAACTTTAGCAGCTGCATTTTGGACTAACTGTAGTTTGTTTATTGAGGATGCAGGACAACCAGCTAGTAAAGCATTACAGTAATCTAGTCTAGAGGTCATGAACGCATTAACTAACTTTTCTGCATCAGAAACACAAAGCATGTTTCGGAGCTTAGCAATGTTTCTGAGGTGAAAGAAGGCTGTGTTTGTAACATATTAATTATGAAATATGATTTTCGAAAGACAAGTTGTTGTGTAATATAACTCCCAGGTCTTTAACTGTAGAGGATGAAATCCTAAATCCTTCCAAATGCAAATTGTATTCTAAGAGATTCTGTGTACAGGTTTTTGGTCCAATAAGAAATACCTCAGTCTTATCTGAATTTAATAGAAGAAAATGAAGAGAAAAGTCATCCAATATTTGTATATCTTTAACACACACTGTCAACTTAGATAATTTAGAGAATTCATCTGTTCGTGATACATGATACATTTATATATTCCATGTTTTCTTATAATATTACCAAGTGGAAGCATATATATTGAAAATAGCAGAGGACCTAACACAGATCCTTGAGGCACTCCATAATTTACTGACATTAATAATTTACTGACAATTTTCCCCGTTTAAAAAAACAAAATGGTAACATCTGATAGGTACGATCTAAACCACTTTAATGCCTGTCTCCATTTGCTCTCTAGATTACAAGTTTCTCTCTTGAAAGTGTGAGTAATAATGTTGTACCACGGTGCATTACTTTTCTCTCTGACCTTTTTTAATCTGATCGGTGCAACAGTTTATAATGTACAAGAGAAAAGGGTGCAAAAACTGCTAGTCATTTCCTATAGTTCATTTGTGTGCTTGGGTACACTGAGAAGCTGAGACAGATTAGGAAGTTTATTTGTCAATCTATCAATAGATGGGAGAATTGTTCTACCTGGAGGATTACGCGGCGCAATATGAAAAATATCAGCAGTACACAGTGTGCACGTTACAAGGAAGTGATCAGTGACATCATCACTTTGCAGTTGAATATCTATATCAGTAGGATTGGTTCCATGCAATATAATTAAATCTAGTGTATGATTAAAACGAAGAGTAGTGGCGTTTTGCTTGACCCCAAAGTAGTTAAGTAAATCTGTAAACACAGTGCCTAACGCATCATTTTTATTATGTACGTGAATGTTAAAATCTCTGATTTCAATCAGTGCTTTATCGATGTTGAAAATCCGCAAACTCTTTTAGAAAATCATCATATACACAGTAGCTAAAGCAAAAGATGAACTGGTGCAACATCATTTTGAACAAAATTAGGCCAGTTCGTTTGGAGTGCGTTTTGGAAGTTCGAAACAGCTTGCCAAAGCTAACTTTTCAAAAGCTGGTAAACGCCTTCGAACTACCATTGGTCCGTGACAATGATGCAATTGGTGGGTGTGACTCTGAGGCTCCGCCTTCTTTGATGTGATGTTTATTTCTTCTGTTCAGTCCACTGAGGTCAAACGTCAGTGAGTAAAAGCATGAACACTGGAGAGCAGCTTTATAGTTGTAATTAAAGTTAAGGAGAGCTGAATTGCAGAGCTGGTGCAAACATCCACATCGCTATGATCAGGTGCTTTCTTAACTGCTGTTTTCTCACTGCTGTCAGTTTTGTTGTGTGTTTAGTTTGTTATTGAGAGGAAATCGTGCAGCACACATATTCATCTAAGCGCGTGGACGGCGTCAGGATGTTCGCTAACAGTATACCGCTGGTCACGCATTTCAAACTTATTTTAACCGCTTTTGAATAACTAAAAAGAACTTTGCCGAGTAAATTGGGGCCTTAATAACTATTGATTAAAAAACCTTCAATATGACCAACCCCAACTCCCTGTTTCAATAGGAAATATATCAACACAGGAGTGGTAACAAGTGATCAGAAGGCCCGTTCATACCAAGGACGATAACTATAAAGTTTAATAATCGTTCGAATTTTATGAGAATAGTAATGTCCATGCCATAGCTATAACGACATTGGAACGAAATGGTTATTAGGTTTTTTTTCCAACAATGAAAACAATGACTGCCAATCAGAATCCACACCGCGTTAAAGAACTCGAGCATTTAAAGCAGACGGCGACATAAATGTAGCGCGCATTTACAATAAATAGCGTTATCGTCTGATAGTGTGGATGCTAATATAGTTGTGTTTATAGTTATCGTTCTTGTCATGAACTGGCTCTAATCCTGGTATTATCATGCGTCTCGGATGCATCTAGTTGCCGAATGATATTTCGGCCAGGCAGTGTAAACACAGTATTTGACCCCTTCTGTCACTTTCATAATCTACTGATAGGAAGATGTACATTATTCATTCATAGAAACTGTGGTTTTGTGATTAATTTGAGATGTATCAGCTGTATTCTGTGTGATAAGTGTCTCTCTGGTGCTTTGTAGATAATGACCAACTTGGTGAAGACGAAGAGAAGATCGTATCCTCCATCATCTCACAGCATAGACGAGCCCCTCCAGCGGCCGGTTACGCCCAGTTCTCACAAAAACTCCATGTAAGAACCTCATTCTGAACATTACAAGACGGATATTTGGTGTGAAAATTCGCTGCGATAAACATCAATTTGAGTCCACGGCTGTAAATGCGTCTGTTCAGACCGACTCAATTAGTGACAGGGTTGAGTACTTGCTCTTCTTTGATCATTTTGAAAACAGGACTGAGAATTTTATAGTTTTTGATTACTTTGGTAACGGTTGAATGTTTGATCACTTAAGATAGCTTTGGTAACAGAGTGATAATTTTAATCAATTTGGTAACAAGGTTGAATTAACTATTTAATAACTTTTCTAACAGGGTTGAATGTTTAATAACTTTTGCATTCAACCTATCTTTTTTTTTTTTTTTTAAATGAAGTATTACAAATATTAACATTTGAATCATTCAGAAATCTTCCTCTGTCCATCACAAATCTTATTAATTTTACAAACTCTAAAACTATGTGTGAAATTTTAAGGCACGCCCAGAGATGGTTCTTGTGCATGTCGTGTTACTTTAATAAGTTCATGTGTACTATGCTTCCTTGTTGGTACAGTAACCACAAATAGTTATTTTTCTCTTTTTCCAATTAAAGTGTTGTCATTAGAGGCGTTAAATAGTTCAACTTATTTTGCGATGATTATACAGAACACCACAAACATTGTGACTCGCTCACAACTGAAGTGCAAATGTGTCTATATTCACCTATGACCTTGTCGTAAATAAAGGGAGAAGTCAATAGTTCTGCCCTCAAGTCAAATATCATGTTAATGTGCAAGCAGGATATACGAGACTCCATCCTCAGTTGGATATATCCTCATTGTTTCTACTGAATGAAGCACTGAATGAAGGATATGGATCAGTGATGGGAACAATCACGGACAATTGGATGCGTGACTGTCAATGTTTTGTCCCTGGCGTTTTGAAAAAGGGTGTGAATGAAAGAACACAACATTGAATTTATCGGTGCCTGTTTTTTAAGATAATATTTACTACCATCTCCGGAGGACGCTTGGAGTTGACCAAGTTAAGATGATGCTGAAAATTCAGCTTTGATCACAGGAATAAATTACATTTTAAAATATATTAAAATATAAAACAGTTATTTAAATTGTAATAACATTTCACAATATTACTTTTTTTATTGTATTTTTGATTAAATAAATTCAGCTTTGGTGAGCAGAAGAGATTTCTTTCAAAAACATTAAAATATTGTAATTATTCCAAACTTTTGACCGCCAGTATATTTAATTCTGTTAATTTATAAGCACCGATATATACAAACAATGCATAGTATAAACATTAATATTAACCTACATACCCTACCAGTCAAAAGTTTTGGATTGGTAAAAAAAAAAACCAGTAATATTGTTAAATAGTATGACAATGTAAAATAACTGTTTTCTGTTTGAATATATTTTAAAATGTAATTTATTCCTGTGATCAAAGCTGAATTTTCAGCATCATTACTCCAGTCTTCAGTGTCACATGATCCTTCAGAAATCATTCTAATATGAGGATTTGCTGCTCAAAAAAAACATTTATTATTATTATCAATGTTGAAAACAGTTGTGTACAATTTTTTTTTTAGGATTTATTGATGAATAGAAAGTTCAAAAGAACAGCATTTATTTGAAATGCATTTTTTAAAAAATATTTTTAATTTATTTTTTGTATTTCTAATCAAATAAAGGCAGCCATGGTGAGCAGAAGAAGTCTCTTCTTTTAAAAACATTAAAAATCTTACCGATCCAAAAACTTTTGACTGGTAGTGTATAATTTTTAAATACAATTTTGGAAGCCTGTCAAATTCCAAACGTCTGTGACAATCATATTGTTGGACAAATTGCTGTGAATCTATTTATTGAATTTCCCAACTTTGTCAGCATTTTCAGTGTTGCATCAATGCGTCTAACGTTTTGCTTTAATATTAATATTTATATCAGGCTCCTATGTATAGGTTTCTACCTATACCGACATTTCTGAATGGCCTGAGGCTGGGATTTAATGAGTTTGAAGTGAAAGTATTTGAAGAACGTATACTATTTGCGGAGAGCATTCACTTAATATTATCTAATTTTTACATAGGTGGCTTTTAGAGGCTTTTGCATCGGAGGTCTTCATGTGTGTATGTATGTGTGTTTGCCTATGCAGAGCTGGTGGGGACGGAGTGTACCCCGTTACCCGACTGAGAAGTGAAGAAAGCCCCGCCCACTCTCGCTTTAGTTCCCGCCCCCCTACTCGCACGGGCAGTCGGCCCAGCACGGCTGAATCCATGCACCAGACACTGGGTACGTGTGCCGACCACTGACATTTATTACATATGTGCTCCGGCATGTCTTGTGTTGTTTTATTATGTTTTGTATTGTTTTTTTCTCTGAATAAAAAATACCTTTTTATCTCAGAAAAATGAAAATATCATTGTTGTGTAACGCTTCAGAAAGATAAGATCACAGTTCCATCTTTAATAAATATTCGACGTTTAATTTGCATGATTCAATTTGTCATGGACGCGTTCCAAATGCACAGGCTGATGAATCATTTTGATGTGGCTTTCAGTGGCTGCAGGCGAGGGTTTGTCTGAGAATGATACCATCTAAGCACGACATCAGACAAAACCAGATATGAAGGGGTTCATTCGTGCAAGTGCTGTCATTTTCTTTTAATCGTTCCCTCTGAAACATAGGTAGTAGTGTATGTAGGGTGAAAATTCCTCTTTTTTTTTGTATCAGGTTTGCAATTTGTTCAACCCTGTTCCCTTTTTGGACAGTCTAAATAGAGTTTAAATCATTGATTTAAGTGATTGTAATTGTTAACAGAAAAACAAAAATGGTAAAAATATTAACAGTAATTAGTAAATGATTTATAGAAATAATTAGAAGAACATTAAAAAGTAAATAATTTATACATTTAAAAAGATCAAATAAAATTAGCACAAATGCTCAAACTGATAACAGAGTTGTAGATTTAACATTAAGATATCAATTTAGCCTTAATTAAAATATAAATGGTTATATAATAGTTTTGAGCCAAGTCTAAGTTGGTAGTTGTTGATAAATTTGCAATTCAAATAATTTAAAGAAAATTGGGTTGGGTATTTGATCTTCTTTAATAATTTTTAAAACAGAGCTGAGTGTTTGATAGTTTTTGATTACTTTGGTAACGGTTGAATGTTTGGCAACTTATTATAACTATGGTAACAGAGTTGAATTAACTGTTTTAATAACTTTTCTAACAGGGTTGAATGTGTAATTACTTTGGAAACGGTTGACGAAACGTTCAAAGTTACCAAAGTTTGGTCATTTCAATAACTTTGGTAACAGAGTTAAATGTTTAATCATTTTGATAACTTTAGTAACAGAGTTAAATGCTTGATAACTTTGGTAACAGGGTTAAATGCTTGATAACTTTAGTAACAGGGTTAAATGCTTGATAACTTTAGTAACAGAGTTGAATGCTTGATAACTTTAGTAACAGAGTTGAATGCTTGATAACTTTATTAACAGGGTTAAATGCTTGATAACTTTAGTAACAGAGTTGAATGCTTGATAACTTTATTAACAGGGTTAAATGCTTGATAACTTTAGTAACAGAGTTGAATGCTTGATAACTTTATTAACAGGGTTAAATGCTTGATAACTTTAGTAACAGAGTTGAATGCTTGATAACTTTAGTAACAGAGTTGAATGCTTGATAACTTTAGTAACAGAGTTGAATGCTTGATAACTTTATTAACAGGGTTAAATGCTTGATAACTTTAGTAACAGAGTTGAATGCTTGATAACTTTAGTAACAGAGTTGAATGCTTGATAACTTTAGTAACAGAGTTGAATGCTTGATAACTTTAGTAACAGAGTTGAATGCTTGATAACTTTAGTAACAGAGTTGAATGCTTGATAACTTTAGTAACAGAGTTGAATGCTTGATAACTTTAGTAACAGGGTTAAATGCTTGAACTTGGTCAACATTTGGGATTTGTTCCTTACTTTCAAAAAAAGTCATCTGATGTCAATCTGTACCCAATTTTTGGAAAGGACCATGAAATGTATGGTTCTGGTTCTACAATCTGATTGGATGAGCCATGCTGTTCAAAGCTGTTTGTAGCTACAAACACCAAAAATATCATACAGTTATGTAAAAATCAGCTTCTCGTCATTTCAACCAAAAATTGGTCGAAATTAATTAATTTCCTCTCTTTTTCAGCATTTGTCTTTGAAGCGGTTATATTGTATCGTCAAAAATATGGGACACCTGTTTAATTTATTTCTCACTGACTTTTCCTCTCTTAGCAGCTATTCCTATTCAATTTCCTTGCGAACAGCAACCATATAGCACATCTCTCCTAGACCACTTTGCATTTCCCTGTGAAAGTGAACATCTCTCAAGTCCTTCACTGTGGCGCGTGTGTGTTAATGATGTCAGCCGCATGTGAGGTGTGTGTGACGTCTTCTAGTCTTTCTCCAACCAGCCTCGGATTCTGAATGCTGGCGTTCCTCTGTGGAATCGGGGCTCGCGGGGTCCCCGGAGAGACGTGTGCCTCCACCAGGCCAGAACAACACCAACGGCCAATCCTACAGGTGGGTTTGCTGCCCATTCAGTGTATTTTTAGCACAACATTACTCATCTTGGGATCTTCCACAATAGTTTTCCATTAACAAGAGGTTTAAGGATCCGTGTGCGACATTCCATGCTCACTGTGGCATGGCACATCTAAAATGTAAAGGTCCACAGGATCCAGTGTTATCAAGCATGTCACAGGCTGTAACACTAGAGAGAGACCAAAGGAATTTGGGGTGGGAGCGAGGCATCGAACCTTGAGTATGCATTGCCACAGGACAGAGTTTGCCATGAGAATCCAACAACCGCTAAACAAAGGGCTTATTCAGATTCCTTTCTTCCCAAATCCCTGTCCAACCTGACTCCTGGAGACCTGTGTATGTAATGACTCTTTGAACACACGTGCACCACATTCTCTTGTGTAAAGCTATAATTACACTCTTGTCCAACAGGAAAACTGCCAACCAAGCTGAAATATTCATCATCTCATTTATTTTTAAGACACTCCGTGTTTCCACCGAAATTATCAAAAACAATTAGTCCCAGGAGCTTTTTTCCCCCCAGACCTGTTGATTTCTGCGTTTCCACTGCGGTCTAAAGTACCGTGAAGATTACGCAAGTTAGTCCGGTGGCGTAGGACTTCGCACGACTTTCCAGTTCCCGCTGGATTTCGTCCTCCGCATATAAGCTTAATAAAGCCTGAACCTTGTCGTTTATTTTTTAAACTCCATTGTTGATTCAAATAGCAAACAACTCTGCAACAGACTTTTAAAAATGGTGGTTGAAATAAAATGCTGCGTGAACTCAACTAATCAGCATGTTCAGTGCCCAAGTCCCACCCCAGAGAGTTCCTGAACTTTTAAATAAGTACTACCTCTCGAGCAGGGATTTTCTGAGGAGGACATTTTTACCCAGAACTTCATTTAGACCCTGGTCCCTGCCAGTCCCTAGTTCCTGAGGAAAGTCCCTGTATGCTCATTGGCTGATTCGGTGCTGCGCACTCTACCTCAGATGTGCATCTACCGCCATCAACCCGGAACTAAAGTTCGATTCAGTTTGATTCTGTGAACCGGCTCAAATGTTTACCAGCTTCAAAGAACGATTCATTCAAGAATTGAACATCACTACAACAAACTACTGGAGACACGACAACCATAGACACCCACGCTGACGAGCGCTTTAAATGATATGCGCAAATCTAGTTTAAATCAGTACAAAGATATATTTTCACTCATAACTTCTGGAGAGAAATAGCGCAGACATTGGACAAGGAAGGAAGTTTCTAGTGTGCATGTGTTAAGCGCCTGTTCACGAATGATTATATAATGCGCACGACATCGTTTTAAATGCTTAAAGTCTCCCTGTGGTGAAAATCAAGTATTAAAGTTGTTTTTTTGTCTATGTGGTGTTTTTAATATGTTTTAAGACAAACCATGTGTGAATTCATAAGTCAACAGCATTACTGAGTATTTTCTCCTTAAAACTGCAGTGAACCAAAGACAGTCTCAAAAACACGGTTTGAAATCGCTGGTGTTTCTGACATCACAAACTACCTTGTAACCAATCAGATCACGAGGGGGGTGGACTTTAGCATATCATTAACTATGACCGCTCTATAGCAGGGGAGTCTCAAGAGAAGCCAGGTTATCCTGGTATATTTTTCTGTTGATATGAAAAATGGGGTACATTAAGCAATATAGCAGGTGTATGATGTATATAATGAATATGACGATGTTATTATGAACTACATGCCTTTCTCCACTGACATTCTGAGTTCTTCAAAACGTTTCTAAGGATTCTGATTGTTAGAAGGCAGACTGAGATGGCAAACGGGAACATGTTTTTTTGTGTAACATTAGCAACACATTATTAGCTGTTTGATAATGTAGTCAAGAAAAGGCTAATCATATTAATCACCGTTTTGTGTTCGAAGTTGTAGAGTGTGATACATAAAATGCATTACCATTCTGAAATCGTTCTGAAAAAATCGTTCTGAAAGTAATTTCAACAATATCGTTTCTCTGTCGTTATCATTATAGTTGTGCTGTGGACTCTGCTATTCTTTTATATTTAGAAAGAGTTTTAGAACTATATCTTTATCGTTATATTTATCATCCTTTAAGAGATGTTTATATGAAAAATGCTTTAGCCGTTAGCATCGTATAGAAAGCTACTAATAGTATATTTCCCACTTCATTCTATAAAAACAATCCACATATCATCATTAAACGTAGTTTTTTTACACTCAGTTGGTTGTTGAAGCAAACTTTGAGTAGTGTAAATAGTAACTTGTTTAAATTGTCATAAACATTTAGCTTTATGCTAAGCTAAAATGCTATTTCTGTGCTTTTGACACATTTTAAATCGTTTTTATTCAAAAGAAAAATATCTCTTTAAAACGCTATTCTTGCCAGGAAGTTTCGTCTCGTTTTACAGTAAAAAAAAATCCCTCAGCAAGAAACATTTGATTGAGAAGCAAATCCAAATGTATTCAAATGAGTCTGCTAGTCACTCTTAGCAGCACTGGACGAAAGGCAAATTGCAAATGCAAACTTAGTGACTTCTCTTTCGTTCTCTTCTTTCTAGTGGCCAGACCGTGGGCTTTGCATGCCGGCCAAAGATTCCTCGCACGCCTGACAGTGACGCAGGCAGTTCTGGCAGGTCTCGCCTGGCCCCCCAGTTCTCCAACAGCGAGCCCCAGCAGAGCGCCAGCCGGCCCGGGTCCACAGCGGGCTCCGGGGGCCGGCCCAGCCACAGTGAGTCATGCACTTTCCCATCAAAACCAATACTCTCAAACTGTCTCTCAAACAAAACTTGTGTGCATTTATCTTATCTATGTGATCAGTCACCAATCCCACCCATGTTTGAAGAATATCCCTGTGAATCCCTTTTTAATGTAAATCCAATGGCTGCTTGAAATTTTGTATGTGTGCAGTATAAGTACAAACGCCTTTGTTATATACTTTTACTCTCATGTGTATCATATGTTGTGTAACATCATTGCAAGCTCTTGTGTATAAAGCAAATACACCAATGACAGGCCATTACTTACAGTGATTTTACTATGGTCAAAGAGTGTTAACATTTCCGGTTAAGATTACCCACAGGCGCATTAACTGTTTTCCTTAACTTATTAGGTGCGTTAACGATTATTTTAATACTTTTGAGAACTAATTAGGGAAAAAGTTAAATTTGAGAAATTATTTGTTAATCAATTTAAAGTTTTATATTCTAACTTTTTAATTGCTGAGTTTTTAGATGCAAAATAAATGCAATCCAGTAACTGGCACTTACAATATATTAAATGATTAATACTTTTTTTTTTTTTTTTTTTAACAAGCTAAACTGTTTTTTTTTTAAATGTAATGTAACATATTTCATTCATTAATAAAAAAAATTATTAAAATACTACGGACAAAATGAATCTTAATGTGTGTAATTTGTTAAGGAATCAAACTGCACAGGTTGCAATAATGTATGCATTTGATTCACTAAAAAGAACCAGATTATAAAATTAATTTGTTGAGATTAGATTACACTGATGGTGCTGAATGTTTTCGGTTCATTAAAAAGAGCCGGCTCACAAGAGTCATTCCTTCAGGAATCAGACAACACTGGTTGTGCCGTACACTTGTGATTCACTGAACTGCCTCATAACACTATATATTAATTACAGTATATGTATTTACACACACACACAAACTTGTTTTTATATCTTTATGTAGACTTTCCATAGACGTAATGATTTTTACTGTTAAAAATACTGTTAAAACTGTATATGTTATCCTCCTACACTAACCCTACCCCTATACCTACTCGCCACAGAAAACTTTCTGCTTTTTTTACATTTTCAAAAAACATCACATTATGATTTATAAGCTGTTTTCCTTGTGGGGCCGACCAAATACGAGGACCACAATGTCAACATTTACACATTTTAATATCGTTGTAAGGACATTTGGTTCTCTCAATGTTGGTTAAACAAGAACACACGCATACATACACACACAGTGACATAATTGTTGAAAATAAATTACTTAGATCTTTTGCTTAGATCTTAGATGTTTTTCCTTGTACTTTTACTTGATCCCTATAGAAATCACATTTGAACAATGAAAGGAGTTTAATGGAACAAGTTTAATGGAAATCTAGAAGTTTAGGTTGACCGGTGTTCCCAGAGTGTTTGATTTCAGCAGGAAAAGCTTAGTTTACAGAAGTTTTTACAGTTTATGCTCAGTTTTTTACATGAAGTGATAAATTAAAGTAAAATTATGAACAGTAAATAATAGAGTGAAGTAATTTTTTTGAAGGACAGTCATTGGAGATTATATTTGAAAAGGAGAAATTACTATAACTGCAAATATGGAGATATTTGCCTTGAGATAAGGGAACGCTTTAACGTGTCTTTATTTATTTACTCTCATTCAGTCGTTTGTTCTTGTTTTTATTGGAACAGATGTCAAGCATTATGAACCACAGCTGCAGAACAGCTGAGTGTTTTATGTTAAAGGACAGTGTGGAGATTGACAAAGGCATCCTTATATGTGCATTAATGTTTTATTTTAATTAGCTGATTAAAGTGAAGAGTTCTTGGTTTTACAAGTTATTCTTAGTAATATAGTAATCATTTTATTCTGATCAGATTCGGGTTTGGGTTCCATTCTGCGTAAATTACCATTTGGACATAAATACATTTACAAATATTAATTCAGCAAACTAATTTATCTAAAGTCACTTGCAATTGAGGCACATAAATGTCTTTCTCCTGAAGTAAATGTATACTAAATCTTAGTGGTCTTCTGGGTTGTAGCTAGGGCTTTCTGGGTTGTAGCTAGGTGGTTGATAGGTTGTTCTGGGGTGATATAGTGTTCTTAGCTGTTGCTAGGTCATTCTGGTCTATTAATAGAGCATTCTGGGTGGTTGCGAGTTGTTTAGGTTGTTGGCAGGTGGTTTCTAGTGCATTCTGGGTGATTGATGCAGCGTTCTGGGTGGTTGCTAGCTGTTTGGGTTGTTGGTTGGTGGTTTCTAGGGCATTCTGGGTAATTGATACAGCGTTCTGGGTGGTTGCTAGCTGTTTGGGTTGGTGGTTGGTGGTTTCTAGGGCATTCTGGGTAATTGATACAGTGTTCTGGGTGGTTGCTAGCTGTTTGGGTTGTTGGTTGGTGGTTTCTAGGGCATTCTGGGTAATTGATACAGCGTTCTGGGTGGTTGCGAGTTGTTTAGGTTGTTGGCAGGTGGTTTCTAGGGCATTCTGGGTGATTGATACAGCGTTCTGGGTGGTTGCTAGGTGTTTGGGTTGTTGGTAGGTGGTTTCTAGAGAAATCTGGTTGATTTATAGATTGTTCTGGGTGGTTGTGAGTTGTTTTGGTTGTTGGCAGGTGGTTTCTAGGGCATTCTGGGTGATTGATACAGCGTTCTGTGTGGTTTCGAGGTGTTTGGGTTGTTGGTAGGTGGTTTCTAGAGAAATCTGGTTGATTGATAGATTGTTCTGGGTGGTTGCGAGGTGTTTGGGTTGATGGTTAGGTCATTCTGGGTGATTGTTGCTAGGGTGGTCTGGGTTGTTGCTACAGTGTTTTGGGTGATTGCTAAGGTGTTCTGGTTTTTGCTAATGCATTTGGAGTGGTTGCTAGGGCGTGTTCTGGGTTATTAGGTGTTATTAGGGTGTTCTGGCAGTTACTTGATTGCTAGGTTGTTGCTACAGTGTTTTGGGTGCTTTAGGGGGTTCTTAGTTGTTGCTACAGTGTTTTGGGTTGTTTTGTAGTTGTTTTTTAGGGCATTCTTTGTGATTGATAGGGTGTTTTGGGTGGTTGCTAAGGAATTATGGGTGGTTGCTAAGGTGTTGGGGGTTGTTGCTGAACAGTTGCTGTAGTGTTCTGGGTGATTTACAGGGTGTTTTAGATTGCATCTGCAGTGTCCTGCTAAGGCGTTCTGGCTTGTTGCTAGATGTTTACAGGGTTATTAGTTGGTTGCTAAAGTGTTGTGGATGGTTGTCAGGGCATTGTTGTGTGGTTGCTAAGGTGTTCTGAGTTGTTTTTGTCGCACATAACTTTATTTTAACAGTAGTGGTTATGTCCAAGTAACTTAGTAAAACCAAAGTAACTTACTAAAACAGTCATTCTGTCTTGACATTACAATGTCATAATTTACTCTTACTGTAAATGCTTGTATTATTACCGTATAAAGTTACAGGGTTACACTATTTTAGGTTGTCCTTGTTGCAGTGTAATTATACATTTAATTACTGAGTAATAATTTATCAGGATTAGGGTTTGGTTTAGGGTCAGTTCCATGCCATTATGCATAATTTAGTGGTGTACAGCGGAGCTCATATCTGTATTTGTATCTGCATCTGTAACAAACTCAAAATTATTCGTATCTGTGTTCAGATAAAACGGGAAGTGGGCGGGGCTTTACCCGGAAGTTCGTACAATTACTTGAGAAGACCGTTGTCTATGGTTTTACAGCCTATCTGTTTTCTTTGTAGTTATCACTGAACAATTATGCCTTGTGTAACTGATAAAATAATCTTTAGGTGTTCAAGCACGAAGTGCTGAAAACCTATTGTAATTGTAAGGATTTTTTTGAAAAAAAAAAAAAAATCCCCTAAAACGCATAGTGCAGCCCAAACCGTAAGGCCTAGAGACTTGAAACTCGGCCAGATGGTAGGCCACACTTTTGGGGAGAACCCCAAAATTGACCTCACCCATAGGTGAAAGTGAAAGTGACACGTGATGGCCAAGTATGGTAACCCATACTTGGAATTTGACCTATGCATTTAACCCATCCAAGTAAGTGCACACACATTAGGAGCAGAGTAGTGAGTAGTGAACACACACACACTGCAAACGTGGATACACACACCCGGAGCAGCGGGCAGCCTTGAGTGGCGCCCGGGGAGCGATTGGGGGTTAGGTGCCTTGCTCAAGGACACCTCAGTCATATTCCTGCCGGTACTGGAATCGAACCAGCAACCTTTGGGTCACCAGTCCAACTCTGTTACCATTAGGCCATGACTGCCCCCACTGTAGGTGGCGCTACAGCAACCAAAAGTACTAAATCGCTCATAACTCCTAGACCGTTGGTCCTCAAGCTTTTTACACCACTGTGATCCTTGGCTCAAGACGGACAAGATGTATATCTCCGATTTCGATTTAGGCAAGAAAAATTTTCCACTATGTCGAATTTTGTCCAAAACCTACTTTTGCGAACTAGTCCCTCGTTTTTCGCCCGATCGGAACCAAAGCAGTCTAGGCCTATACTCTGGACTCTCTAGATCAATAATTATCGAAAAAAAAGTTGAAATTGTGCATTTGGGTGGCTGTAACAAGGTCATTTAGAAAAGGGGCGGGGCAAAATACGGTCAAAAGACTATAAATCCTAAACGAAAAGTCAAAACTTCACAAAAATTGATGAGCATATGTGTCATAACATGGTGAAGAAGCATGCACATTTCATGGAGATCGGAACATAGGTGGCGCTATAACTGTCAAAAAGGTCTCATTCTTATTAGGTGTTCAAGCACTTTAGTGCTGAAAACCTATTGTAATTGTAAGGATTTTTTGAAAGAAAAAAAAATTCCCCTAAAACGCATCGTGCAGCCCAAACCGTAAGGCCCAGAGACATGAAACTCGGCCAGATGGTAGGCCACACTTTTGGGGAGAACCTATCAGAGTATGACCCCGATTGGCCCATAGGTGGCGCTACAGCAACCAAAAGTACTAAATTGCTCATAACTCCTAGACCGTTGGTCCTCAAGCTTTTTACACCACTGTGATCCTTGGCTCAAGACGGACAAAATGTATATCTCCAAGGTATAGGTGGCGCTATAACTGTTAAAAAGCTTCAAAACCATGTATTTCCTATGTTAAATTGCCTGTATTAGCTGTAAATGGTCTTTCCCATCTACGATCATATAATGTTCATATCATAATTTTCAAAACCATCATAAATCATTATAGAATGTGGTAGATCATAGTAAATTATCCTATAGCATGGTAAATCAAGGTAAACTAAGATAAATCATGGCGAACTATGGTAAATCATGCTAGAATCATATCAAATCATACTAGAATGTGTTCAATTGTGGTAAACCATGCTAGAGCAGGGTAAATCATAGTGTATCATACTAGAACTTGGTATATCATGGTAAACTATGGTAAATCATGCTAGATTCATGGTAAATCATACTGGAACATGGTAAATCATGAAAAATCACACTAAAATTTGGTATATCATGGTAAATCATGCTAAAACATGGTCTATTACATCTATGATGTCAGTGGTTAAATGCTTGCTACATAAAACTTAATGTCTTTTGATGCTTTTGCGCTTAACTGCTTTAACTGCCTTAACTGCTTGAACACCGCTAAATGCTCCTTGCAGCTTTAATTTTTATTATGATTATAACATGTATTTAAATATCTTCTAGCTGTCGAAGCCGATAGCCTCGTATTGGCAATGCTGGTTTCTGAGACGCGCAGAGATGCACATACAGCTGTTTGATTTGCGATCTTCCTGTGCTTATTCCATTAATTCATCGTACAACGCTTAAATCGTTTAAATATATCAAATTGTAGAACGTGTATGATGTAATATTTTAGTTGATTTACTCTTGCCAAGCTCTGATTTCTGAGAAGCACATGAAAAGGCAACAGCAACGCGGCAGTTTGATTTTTGCTCATTTCATTCATACACTCATTCACTTCACACAGTGACACCAGAGAATGTCTAATAAGGGGAGAACGTCCACTCTCAGTAAACGCCCTGCTTCTGAACTGGTTGCAGTTCCACTTGAGTAAGTCCTATTACTCATTGCTGGGTGTTAGATTTTTTTAGAGTCACTCATTTGCTTTAAAAAGTCTTTTAAAATGTCAATGACGTCATACACATCGTTCCACCAGAGATACTGCTTTACGGCAATTCTTCAGTCACTTTGGTGCTTTCGCGCTCTGCACTGTCTTTTCATCGACAACACCGCTGACACAGGCAAATACACAAGCTAGAAGAGTTTTTGTTTTGTTGTTTTAAAAGACCACGCCGAAAATACACGCACACATTCTGGTCCTGCTTCGGATGCCACGATGCCATCAAGCGGTATCTCTGGTCGTAATCAGTCCTTCACTGATCAATCAGCATCCATTAGCAGAATGCTAGCGTGTAATGGGCAACAACAACTCAACCTGTAAGAAATCGAAAGGACATAAGTACTCGTTCATTCAACTTTCAACCTATAACCCATGTTGCAAAACCTACAATCAAATCTGAGATTTCTCAACGGCAGTCGGGTGAAAGAGACACATTTAGCCGTCTAGCTCCATAGACTCCCATTCATTTTGCACTCAGGGTGATCACCCCCTAGTGGAACTCTGGTGGAACTACAACCAAAATTCGGTACAATAGGACTTAACAGGGAGTGGCCAGGCTCTCCGTAGACGGGCTCTGGTGACACTCATTATTGCGTAGTGGACTTACAAGTTGTTTCAATAAGTTTGCTCCGGTCGCTTGCACTGAAATATTTCAGGTATTTTATTGTTTTAATACTGATGATTTTGGCATACAGCTCATGAAAACCCCAAATTCCTATCTCAAAAAATTAGCATATCATGAAAAGGTTCTCTAAACGAGCTATTAACCTAATCATCTGAATCAACTAATTAACTCTAAACACCTGCAAAAGATTCCTGAGGCTTTTAAAAACTCCCAGCCTGTTTCATTACTCAAAACCGCAATCATGGGTAAGACTGCCGACCTGACTGCTGCCCAGAAGGCCATCATTGACACCCTCAAGCAAGAGGGTAAGACACAGAAAGAAATTGCAGCGTGGTATGGAGGCAATCAGCCTGTGGCACTGCTGAGGTGTTATGGAGGCCCAGGATGCTTCGATAGCGGCCTTAAGCTCATTCAGAGTGTTGGGTCTTTCGTCTCTCAACTTTCTCTTCACAATATCCCACAGATTCTCTATGGGGTTCAGGTCAGGAGAGTTGGCAGGCCAATTGAGCACAGTAATACCATGGTCAGTAAACCATTTACCAGTGGTTTTGGCACTGTGAGCAGGTGCCAGGTCGTGCTGAAAAATGAAATCTTCATCTCCATAAAGCTTTTCAGCAGATGGAAGCATGAAGTGCTCCAAAATCTCCTGATAGCTAGCTGCATTGACCCTGCCCTTGATAAAACACAGTGGACCAACACCAGCAGCTGACATGGCACCCCAGACCATCACTGACTGTGGGTACTCCAGTGCTGCTTCTCTGTAGCCCAGGTCAGGCGCTTCTGCCGCTGTTTCTGGTTCAAAAGTGGCTTGACCTGGGGAATGCGGCACCTGTAGCCCATTTCCTGCACACGCCTGTGCACGGTGGCTCTGGATGTTTCTACTCCAGACTCAGTCCACTGCTTCCGCAGGACCCCAAGGTCTGGAATCGGTCCTTCTCCACAATCTTCCTCAGGGTCCGGTCACCTCTTCTCGTTGTGCAGCGTTTTTTGCCACACTTTTTCCTTCCCACAGACTTCCCACTGAGGTGCCTTGATACAGCACTCTGGGAACAGCCTATTTGTTCAGAAATTTCTTTCTGTGTCTTACCCTCTTGCTTGAGGGTGTCAATGATGGCCTTCTGGACAGCAGTCAGGTCGGCAGTCTTACCCATGATTGCGGTTTTGAGTAATGAAACATCCTGGGAGTTTTTAAAAGCATCAGGAATCTTTTGCAGGTGTTTAGAGTAGTGATGCACGCTATATCGGCCGCCGATATAATATCGGCCGATATGGTCAATTTTTTACACATCGGTATCGTTCCGATGTCAAAATAGGGCCGATGTGAACAGGCCGATAATCATTCCTGTGTATTTGACGTGTGTGTAGGCTTATGTGGGGCCGGCGGGGATGTTTGTTTTTGCACGCGCATACATTACACACACATAATGTGCTGAAGCAGGTGCTGGAGGCGGCAAGGTACGCACTCTGCCTTGTTCTGACCGACCATCAAAGTATTGTCGCGCTGGAGTTACGGGGTTATGATGTAGCAATTAAATCACCTCAGACACACATGTAAGTTACATGTTTCACAGTGATTGCTTTTGTTAGATTACTGAATAATGGCATACTCTCGGGGGAAAATGATGATGAAAATGATCAAGGTGGTAAGAATGACACACGACACGGGTGCATAAAAAAGATAATCTTTAAAATCCAGTAATAGCTAGCGGTAGCCTTTAGCTAGCGATGCTACTTCACAAACTAGACACAAACACGTTTCGAGCCATAATCAACAACTTATCTAGTAACAAGCGCTGCATTAGAGCAGGCTTGTAGGATATCTTAATTCACAGCCTGTAAGGCTACATGTAGGGTACAACTGAAATAAAATGCTAGCTCTCGCCTGTCAATGACAGTCCACTGACTGAAAACTACGCGAGTTGGTCAGTTGGAGCCGCAACGACACACCCATTATACACCAGCAGCAGGAATGTAGTAATTTAAAGCCTACCTTTTGTTGAACCCTGGTTAAAATCCATGTCAAACAACCGACGAGAAAGCAAATCCATTACAATGCGGAACTACTAACTGTTAGATAACGTTACAGTTCTTTAGGGACACCTAATCTGTAGCCCTGCCTTAGCTCTGAAGCTCTGTGACTATTATGAACTGTCTGCGACGTCAAGATTGCAATGCTGGAATATGTTGTGTGTGTGTGTGTGTGTGTGTGTGTGTGTGTGTGTGTGTGTGTGTGTGTGTGTGTGTGTGTGAGAGAGAGAGAGAGAGAGGCGCGGGCGAGATCGAACAGTGGAAACATACTCCGTCATTTTGTTCATACAGGACATTCCAACTATACTCACTATTTCAACTTCTTGTTTATACATGTGAAGCCATTTTTATCATAGTGAGTCTAATAGGGTTAATATTGATTACATTTTAAGTGTTATCATAACATTGTGCTATAAAATAGAAGTTAAGGTCTTTTGCCTTAGTAGGACAGTACTGTACTTTAAAGTTTTGAACTGTTGTACAATGTTCACAGAATACAGTGACTTGGTCTCAAGTGAGTTAGATGTTTATTGAGAATACTCAGGGTTGGCTTATTCATAGTGTGAATTCAGGACACACTTGTATCCTTTATAAAAATGTATTTTTATATAAATATTTATTTTTTCTTCTGAAAATCTGATGACATATTTTGCACACAGGTTAAGGTGCCCAATATCAGTCATTTCTGAAAATAAATTACAAAAGTTTTTTGGAAAATAGCTCTTTATTTGATTATCATAAAAATGGGTTTTCTATACAGAGATATCGACATCGGTAAATATCGGTATTGGCCATAAACAGCAATATTAATATCGGTTATCGGTATCAGCCACAATTTTCACATCGGTGCATCACTAGTTTAGAGTTAATTAGTTGATTCAGATGATTAGGTTAATAGCTCGTTTAGAGACCCTTTTCATGATATGCTAATTTTTTGAGACAGGAATTTTGGGTTTTCATGAGCTGTATGCCAAAATCATCAGTATTAAAACAATAAAAGACCTGAAATATTTCAGTTGGTGTGCAATGAATCTAAAATATATGAAAGTTTAATTTTTATCATTACATTATGGAAAATAATGAACTTTATCACAATATGCTAATTTTTTTAGAAGGACCTGTATATATATTATATTATATTATATTATATTATATAAAAGGCTATATCAAACATTTTATATCCATTCCACTATCTGTCTTTCAGAAATGAGAATGGAATTAGACTTGCCAATAGTGTATTTGATGGTGACTCCTTCCTGCCTGATGCATTACTGGAAAATCAATTATCCTCTATAATGCACACATGGTCAAAGCTCCCCATTATGTTTAGTTCCTGTTAAGGGCTCCATCTTTTTATCTCACCAATCGTAATATTACAAATTGGAAAAGACACTCAGTGCGTCTGTTCCGACCACAATCTGATCACTTAAGACATCAGGAAATATGGCTATTGAACTAAGAAAACAACATTACCCAATGTGAGATCACTGCTAGAAGGGTGAAGCTCACAAAACCTGTCAAGAACATTTATGGGTCATATTTTGTCTAAAAATTATGGCTTTTTTATTTTTAATCAAATTAATTACATAAAATGCCGATTCAAGTCACAAAATAAACACATACATTTTTGTTAATAATTTTAGTGCTTCAACTTATTTCAGTTTATTGCCAAGCCAACATTTCACATTTTTAATTCCTCGTTTAAATTTTTCAACTAATATTTATTTTATTTATATTTAATTTCAGCCTCATTTCAATTAACAGAATTAAATTCACAGAAGTTTATTTGTGAAATATATATATATATACAGGGTTTTTCCTGGCTCAAAATGAGGCGGAGGTGGTAAAATCGTAACACTAGGGGGGTCCGGGGGCAGATAAATGGTGCACTCCGCACGTCATTATGGAACGTTTTCTGGCTCAAAATTAGGTGGTAAAAAAAATCCAGATCATGTGTACACATGAAAGTGTACCGCGCCTTGGCTTCAAATTTCGCTTCAAACTTTTGTTTTTACGCGCGTCAGTTTCACTCTTGTCGCGCGTGGTCAAGCATCAAACTTCGCCATCAAGCATTTGACGCGCTATTCGCGTCCGGTGTGAACGCACAGTAAGTCAGGCTGGCTCTATGGATATATTTTAAGTAACTAAGTGTTTTAATTTCACAACAAAGCCAAAGCTTAAGAAAAACACTATCGGTACCTGGCTGTGACAAGTGAAGGCACTTTGATGCTGCGGAAGGAAGGTGCTTCTTGACTTGCGTGCGTCTGTGGTGGTTGTGATGACTGACAGGAGATGTTGAAAAGGGGGAGGGGCAGCGGCTCGTGCGGTTTCACAGAAATTTACCTTGCTCCATTCGTGACCAGCAAGTTTAAATGCTTTTTCTGAAGCCGTCGAAAATGCGCAGAACGGTTTGAGAATGGACACAGGCCGTGAACCCGCAGCGGAACCGTGTCGGTGGAAAAGAGGTATCTAATCATGTGATTCCCTGACTTGAGTTTTGTCGAGAGGCGGAGGCGGCCCGAAATTTGACGGAGGCGGCCGCCTCATAATTGTCTATGCAGGAAAAACCCTGTAGCCTATATATACATATTAAACATTCCCAATGACATATATATATATATATGCACACAGGGGCGTCACTAGGATTTTCATTTTAGGGGGGCTAAGCCCCCAATGAGGGTACGATTTTTTTTTTTTTAAATAATAAAAAAAAAATTAACACTTTAGTTTAGGATCTAATGCTCACTATCAATTTCATTACCATGCAAAGGCAGGGTTTTATAATCACTGTGCTCCCAAATGTGAGGCAGGGCATATAGTGGGGTTCAGGGTTTCCCCGAGAAAATTTTGATTTCTCTGATCTACATATGTGCATTTTAAGATGTTTTGAAGGCTTAAAAAATAACATATAACAATATATATATATATATATATATATATATATATATATTTTATTAGAATTTATTAGGATTAACCCCTTGAGATGTATCATCTCGTTTTCGAGGGGGTCCTTACAATGAAACACAATTAGAAAAAAAAACATAACAAAATTAACAATACATCAAACAAACAGACAATCAACAAACACCAACAATAAAAAAATATATATATATATATATAAAAAATATATATATATATATATAAGCAACAAAACACAAAACTACAACAACAGTTTCAATGATAGCATGTGCAATCTACTTTCAAATAAAATAATAAAGATTGTTTAAACAACCGAAGTGAAGTAATGGATATAATATCTATAGGTAAATTATTCCAATCTAATATAACATATAACAACAATAACAATAAGCTGGATAACAGCTTTAAAACCATGTCAGTGGGCAGCTGATTATTTTTCTCTCCTCATCATCATCACACTATTTTTCTCTTTGTTTTTATCTTGCCCTATATCTTCCCCCTCCTAAAGCTGAGCTTTGACTGATATAGTCTTTTCATTTTTGTCTGTCAGTGAAGAAAGTAAACATGGGTCAACTGATAGGTTGCATTCACAATATGTAGGCTACACATTCATTATTGATCTTATGCCTAATACAGGGCCGTAGACAGGGCTTTATAATCAAAGAGGTCCTAAATTTGAGGTTGGTAGGGGGTTCAAATTTTTTATTTCTCTGATAGGTGCATTTGAAGACGTTTTTAAGACCCAAAAAAAGGATAAGAAATAGCTTTAAAACCATGTCAGTGGGCAGTAGATTATTTGTCAATACCTGCTCTCTCCTCATCTCCATCACTCTTTCTTTTTTCTCAGTCTCTTCATCCCTTTCTCTTCCCCTCCTAAAAGCTTTTTAATTTACTAAAGGCTACAATTTGTATTATATTCTCAATATGTACACATTTATTATTAATCTTGTGCCTAACATGATGAAAACGGCTTTGTTAATGTTTCTTGTCCCTTCACAATGACAGTAAACAAATTATTACATTACACGTTATAGGCCTATTTTCAGTTCAAAATGGCGAAAATAGACAAAACTATATTAGTTTGCCTGATTATTTTTTGTCATTCGTTTAACATTTATGACCTAAAAAAATGTCAAATATGAAATGTTAAGTTTAGCTACTTACATCTTATCTCTCACTTGACTGTACGCGTTGAGTTGCTCTGTTAAAATTCGCGCTCAGCAGCGTCTGTGAACATAAAGCCCGCCTACTTTGATTTGATTGGTCATCTCAAATATTCTGACATTGACGAGCAGTGACAGACCAATGAGGCTCAGATGAACACACACACACACACACACACCCTGTCCTCTGTTTCTGACGTGCTCTCTGCTCGGCGCCGCTGCGGATTGTAGATGAAGAACGCGCTGAATCTGATTATAACAAGACTGAAGCGAACATGAATTTGTGTAGCCTACATTAATCACACATTGTTAGGGGGGCTAGGCAGAAGTTTAGGGGCTGAAGCCCCCCTAAAAAGGGCCTAGTGACGCCCCTGTATGCACACACACTGTATGTATTAAAAACTCTCAATGACATTAAAACAGTGATATATTATTTAAATTGTAAAAAAAAAAAAAAATTATATATATATATATATGTATATATACACAGACATTATTTTAGTATTTATTGAATTTGTAATTATTAAAATAAATGGAAAATAATGAGAATTTTTGGTTAAATATTTTCACAATTTAAAAAAACGTGATGCTCTTAAAAAAAATCTCTATTGAAAATGTCGTTTTTTATTTGTTGTTTTTGGATTTTGGAAATTTCTTATGCATGTTGTATTTCACGTATCTGGTATTTGAATAACTGTCTGAAATATGATGATGATTTATCTCTTCATAGCCCCATCTAAGGGGTTCATCCAGAAATACACTCGTCTTTTACATTTAATTATGTTCTTATTCTTATCACCTGAAATAATAGATTTAAAGAGATAACAAAATTGCAAAATAATGCATTAACGACTAATTAAAGTGACTAGTTATGAACATGACACACACGTTTATCATACTCCACACCTTCTTTTCACCTTCCAGGCAGCCAGTTGAACAGAAAGTGAAAAAGGGAAGCTTTCAGCAGAAGCCTATCGCCAGAGGAGCATCCAGCTTCCTGTAACAGCATCCACATTTCTTATCAGGCCGTGGGCCTGTGGAACAAAGCTGAGGATTGTGGCTCCTAAGGACCTTCAGCCCCTGCCACAGAACGCCTCTGTAACACAACACACTTCAGCAATCATCACAACAAGTTCTTTCATTATCCCACAACCTTCCAAACTCCTGGTGCTCCACTCCGGCTTTGTTACTCGTGAACCTCGACCACCCTCACTCAGAGGAAGCAGATGTGTTTAAAAAATAGTTTTCAGTCTATGTTGATTGTGTTTTCTGTATCGCACGCGTGGTTTGATGTGGGTTTATTGTTGTTACAGCTTATGTAACCTTGTTTCAGCTAGCTTGCAGAGTCGTAAAAACTTCAAATTCACTTGTATTGTGTTTTGCATGATTGTGGTGTGTAAAATAGACCTGATGGAGGAAACTAACACAGGTAACTTTGAACTACCAGACTGATGTTTGGATATGTATTTTGCCATTTAAAATATTGCTTTGCACTTTAAAGTGTTGTATTGTAAAATAAATTGTGAATATTTTTTTACATTAAATATAATACATTTTATTTTTTAAAAATGTCCTGTTTTGTCATATTATGTCGTCATATAACCAGCAATGTAACACACACACACACACACAGACTCACTGGACACTTCAGTCCATCACAGGGCAGCAACTCAATGTGTTTAGGCATGTGGACATGATCAATAAGATCTGCTGAAGTTCATCAGATTGGAGAATTAAGGTGATTTAAGTGATTTTAAACAAGGCATGATTGTTGTATTGTTGGAGTACTTCAGAAACTGCTGATCTACTGGGATTTTCACGTAAACCATCTCTAGGGTTTACAGAGAATGGTCCGAAAAAAATATCCAGTGAGCGGCGATTCTGTGGGAGAAAATGCCTTGTTGATGCCAGAGGTCAGAGGAGAATGACCAGACTGGTTCAGCTGATAGAAAGTAACAGAAACTCAAATAAGCAGAAGAGCTGTGGTTCCCCTGAGGGGGGCACCAGGGTTCGCAGGGGGGAGCTTATATGCTTTGAGGTCAAATATGGAAACAAAAAACCTTTTCATATAGTTTATAGGAATGCTCCAAATGATCAGCCACGGATCGGAACCAGTTGATAATTACTTCCTTTGATTCCAGACGTAGTCTTTCAGCTCGCCGATCACATAAATGGATCACATTTCCACGACGCAAAAGACACGAGCTTGGTGCGAGGAATATGAACATGGTCTCCACCAGGCTAGAGTACAATAATAACTCAGTGAAAAGGTGTGTATAATTCCCAACCAATCGCCCCTAACTGTAGCTGCTGTACATCAGCATACATGTGCTGCTCTTCTTCATTTTTCCCTCACACGAGAGTGTGTTCTCCTCATTAGAGCTTCAGGTGAAGGGTTGCCAGTAGTAGAGATGCACTGGTCGACAGACCATCAATCAGAACCGGCCAGTTCACTTTTTTTTTTTCTTTTTTTTCGCCCAATCTCTGTTCTGGACTTGCAAACAAAATGCATTGCAATTATTTCCCAAAATGTAATTTGTGAGGAAATATTACCAATGTCTGTAAGCAGGACGTTAACAGAGGCCAGAGAAGGGACACGCTGAAGACGGACACAAAGAGGAGAGCAGAGGAACTACTGTACCAGGCAGGGCAAGCTCACTGTTACGATGCTCGTAATATTGGAAGAAAATTCTACACATTAAATTGATGTGGGGGTTTATATGAGTGCATTTCTGATGGGAACTGACCGACTTCACAAAAGTTTCAATGACATTTTCTTTTCATCTTACCTCCATATGAACCTACCTCAGGTTTCAGAACCACTGGCCTACACAACGGTGACACTCCTATCAGATGAGAACAGTAAACTGAGGCTACAATTCACACTGACTCACCAAAACTGGACAATAGAAGATTGGAAAAATGTTGCCTGATCTGATGAGTCTCGATTTCTGCTGCGACATTCAGACGGCCGGGTCAGAATTTGGTGTAAAAATGAAAGCATGGATCCATCCTGCCTTGCATCAGCGGTTCAGGCTGCTGGTGGTGTAATAGTGTATTGGATATTTTCTTGGCACACTTCATACCAATTGAGCATCGTTTAAACGCCACAGTCTAGCTTAGTATTGTTGCTGACTGTCTCCACCCCTTTATGACCACTGTGTATCATCTTCTGATTGATACTTCCAGCAGGATAACACTCGTCACAAAAGCTCAAATTATCTCAAACTGGTTTCTCGAGCATGACAGTGAATTTCCTAAACTCAAATGGCCTCAACAGTCACCAGATCTCAGTCCAGTAGAGCAGCTTTGGGATGTGGTAGAACGAGAGATTCGCATCATGGATGATGTGGTGACAAACAATTTTACAACCCCAAATCAGAAAAAGTTGGGACATTTTGAAAAATGCAATAAAATCAAGAATCTGTGATTTGTTCATTCTATTTAACCTTTTATTAACTGACAAAAGTACAAACAAAAGTTTTCCAATGTTTTCACTGACCAACATAATTGTATTTTGTAAATATGAACTAATTTTGATTTTGATGGCTGCAACACACCCCAAAAAAGTTGGGACAGAGACATGTTTACCACTGTGTCACATCACCTTTCCTTTTAATTACACTTTTTAATCATTTGGGAGTTGAGGATACTAATTGTTGGAGTTTTGCTGGTGGAATATTTGCCCAATCTTGTCTGATACAAGATTCAACAAGGCTCAACAGTCTGTGGTCATCGTTGCCTGATTCTCCTTTTCATGGTGGGTCATACATTTTCCATAAGAGACATATCTGGACTGCAGTAAACAGGCAGGCACATCCCTTCTATGGTGCAGAGTGTCTAGAAACCACTCAGTTTTAGCACGTGCAGAATAAGGCTTGGAATTGTCTTGCTTCCCAGGAAAGATGTCATCTTGATGGCAGTTTATGTCTCTGTACAATCCAAATACACGCTTCCATGTCAATTCCGTTTGCAATGATGCACCTCAATACCAGCACAAATGTTTGCTTTTGCACCTGTCGCTGGTGAAAGTCTGGTTGGTCCCTTTCGTCTTTGGGACTGAGAACTCAATGTCCATTTTCTCCCAAAAACAAGCTGAAACATGGACTCATCTGACCACAACACACATTTCCACTGTCTTCTAGACCATCTGAGATGAGCTCAGGCCCAGAGAACTCACCGGCATCTCCAAATAGAACTGATGTAAAGCTTTCTCCTTGCGTAACAGAGATTCAAGTGGCATTTCTTAATGCAGCGTCAGACTGTGGTCAGTGAAAACGGTTTTCCAAATTACTCCTGAGCACATGTGTCTGTATTTGACAGAGTAGCATGATGGTATCTTGTGCAATGCCATCTGAGGGCTCAAAGGTCACGCACATTCAACAGAGGTCTCCTGCCTTACCCAACACAGACTGAGATTTCTCTGGATTCCCTGAATCTTGTGACAATATTATGAATGGAAGATGATGAAAGGCATAAATTCTTTGCAATCTTGCATTGAGAAATGGGATTTTTTAATTGTTTGACAATTCTCTCATGATATTTGGCACAAAGTGATGAGCCATGACCCATCTTTGCTTAAAAAGACTGAGAAGCACATTTACACCCAATCATGATACCCTCAACCAAATCACGTGCTCATTGTGGACGGTTTCAAAAGAGTTGGATAATCTAATCTTTTCACTTTTATTTTATCTCTGTCCCAACTTTTTTGGGGTGTGTTGCAGCCATCAAAATCAAAATTTGTTCGTATTTACAAAATACAATTATGTTGGTCAGTGAAAACATTGGAAAACGTTTCTTTGTACTTTTGTCAGTTAATAAAAGGTTAAATAGAATGAACAAATCACAGATTCTTGATTTTATTGCATTTTACAAAATGTCCCAACTTTTTCTGATTTGGGGTTGTACATCACTGAATTAGAGACAAACCTGTACCAATTGTCTTTAAAGGTTATTTATTTCCTTGCAAGAAATAAACAGTCATTACAGCATACAGGGTGGCTGCAGAATGTGAACAATTTGACTGCTTTTTATATCGTTTAAATATATTAAATGCAAAAGGCTTATTTGAGATGTCAAAATTGTCGGGTAGGAACGTTTTACACAACATAACCAATATAACAGTTTTTTTTCCCCATAATATAACCATGTTTTGATCACAACTGGCTGCAGATGAGAAGTCCTACTGTGTGTCACGTATTTCCCCAGTTGGTCTGAACATCTGCGCAAATCATAACAGTGTTGAACACTAACACGTGTCTGTAATGCTTCTATTTTGGGTTCATTAATCCACTTTCTGTCTTTTGTTCTCTTATTCCACATATTGAGTTACCTGGTTTCCCTTAAAATATCTTGTTTATGAAGTGTGTGTAACAAAAGTACCTGATTTGAATAAATGGTAAGTGAATGTTAAGCAGCCTTCTCTAGAAGAGAGGAAGATACTAACAATAACTGGCTTGTTTGAATGTAATGTCAAAGGTCCACAATAACACTTTCATTTCCTTAAGTAAATGTACAAAAAATATACAACATGCAAAAAGTCCATTCGACATAGTCAATGAGGGACCTGAACCATACCTAGAGACTTTACAGTGGGCTCTTTTGACATGGGCCGACAACCATTCAGAAAACTCAAGCAAATGTAGAGCAACATGTTAAAATCCATTCAGAGCTAATGGACTGCTGGGTTGTTTATAGCAATCACCCAGGACACCCTAGCAAATGCAATGCAAAGCCCTTGACAAACACTGTAGTGAGTGGCAGTGAGTTTCAAAGCAAACACCACTCACATTTTCTTCAGTAAATGTAGTTTAACTAAAGTGACTAATGCGTTTTATTTGGCAGTGCTTTACTATCTAACCGTCCACACATGTAAACCCAACAGTTCTGACGACAGCACTGTTTCTCCAGCTTCCTTCTACACAAACGGGACACAAAAACAGCACTGAAAAACAGGAATTTTTTAATCTAACTTCAGCTGTGTCCCACAATCCGCTCTTCCTTTCGTTCTCCATCCATTTCCTGCTGTATTCTGGCTGTCATGGTCTGTCCATGTGCATCCTGTGCTTTGGGGGGGATTTTTCCTGTATCCCCCCACCTTTGACCTGAAAATGGACCATATCTGGACCATAAGTCCCTCTGTCTCCTAAAACAACAACTCCTTTGCCACCAGTTTTTGGCAGACAGGTGTGCCCTACAAGATTATATTGTTCAATCTGACCTGCGGGCTCTTGGGAATGAGGAAGTCAAAATAAAAGTTATTTGTTAATGATGGATGAAACTGGGCTTGTCTTAGCAGATCCCAAAGCAAGGTAGCAGTTACTAGATCAGGAGATGTCAAGTGAGGGTAAGAATGGCAGTGTCCTTTTAGCGGAAACTGTCCTGCTAACGGAGTGCTATGCTCTTTGGAACAGAATTCCTGGTGAGGTTAGGCTTGTCCACAGGGGACAAGCCCTCTGGACATGTTTTTATGACTCAAGCTGAGCTCGGCATGATGGAGTACCAAACATCTGAATCCTCAGCTGTGTTGTACCTTACATTTGCAGATTTCCTGCAGGCCTTGGCATTGTGACAACCCTACGGACAAAAGCTTGAAAAAAATTAAGCAGCTGAATCCCTGTTCAACCTGTAATTCTGGACATTTATGTAAAACCTTTATTTAAATAATAATATTTAAATAAAATATTTTCCAAAAAAGTGTTATAGTAAGAATGGGATTGAGGGATTTTCACTCTTAATGTTTTTCAACACTTAATCTCAGGTTGTTATTCCAAACCTCGCATTAAACCCCAGGTAAAGGAACATTTCACACTTGTAATTCTGAAGTGGGGTTACCAATGCTTTTTACCCTGGGTAATGAAACCCTGCTCTAGAGCAGAGTCAGCACCGCTTTTAACCCAGGGTAATGAAACCCTGCTCCGGAGCAGAGTTAGCACCGCTTTTAACCCAGGGTAATGAAACCCTGTTGTGGAGCAGAGTTAGCACTGCTTTTAACCCGGGGTAATGAAACCCTGCTGTGGAGCAGAATTAGCACCGCTTTTTACCCTGGGTAATGAAACCCTGCTTTGGAGCAGAGTTAGCACAGTTTTTAACCCTGGGTAATGAAACCCTGCTCTGGAGCAGAGTTAGCACAGCTTTTAACCCAGGGTAATGAAACCCTGCTCCGGAGCAGAGTTAGCACCGCTTTTAACCCAGGGTAATGAAACCCTGCTCTGGAGCAGAATTAGCACCGCTTTTTACCCTGGGTAATGAAACCCTGCTTTGGAGCAGAGTTAGCACCGCTTTTAACCCAGGGTAATGAAACCCTGGTGTGGAGCAGAGTTAGCACTGCTTTTAACCCAGGGTAATGAAACCTTGCTCCGGAGCAGAGTTAGCACTGCTTTTAACCCAGGGTAATGAAACCCTGCTCCGGAGCAGAGTTAGCACCGTTTTTAACCCAGGGTAATGAAACCCTGCTCTGGAGCAGAGTTAGCACTGCTTTTTAACCCAGGGTAATGAAACCTGGCTCTGTAACTGAGTTAGCACAGCTTTTAACCCAGGGTAATGAAACCCTGCTCCAGAGCAGAGTTAGCACCGCTTTTAACACAGGGTAATGAAACCCTGCTCCAGAGCAGAGTTAGCACAGCTTTTAACCCATGGTAATGAAACCCTGCTGTGGAGCAGAAATAACACCGCTTTTAACCCTGGGTAATGAAACCCTGCTTTGGAGCAGAGTCAGCACCGCTTTTAACCCAGGGTAATGAAACCCTGCTCCGGAGCAGAGTTAGCACCGCTTTTAACCCAGGGTAATGAAACCCTGTTGTGGAGCAGAGTTAGCACTGCTTTTAACCCGGGGTAATGAAACCCTGCTGTGGAGCAGAATTAGCACCGCTTTTTACCCTGGGTAATGAAACCCTGCTTTGGAGCAGAGTTAGCACAGTTTTTAACCCTGGGTAATGAAACCCTGCTCTGGAGCAGAGTTAGCACAGCTTTTAACCCAGGGTAATGAAACCCTGCTCCGGAGCAGAGTTAGCACCGCTTTTAACCCAGGGTAATGAAACCCTGCTCTGGAGCAGAATTAGCACCGCTTTTTACCCTGGGTAATGAAACCCTGCTTTGGAGCAGAGTTAGCACCGCTTTTAACCCAGGGTAATGAAACCCTGGTGTGGAGCAGAGTTAGCACTGCTTTTAACCCAGGGTAATGAAACCTTGCTCCGGAGCAGAGTTAGAACTGCTTTTAACCCAGGGTAATGAAACCCTGCTCCGGAGCAGAGTTAGCACCGTTTTTAACCCAGGGTAATGAAACCCTGCTCTGGAGCAGAGTTAGCACTGCTTTTTAACCCAGGGTAATGAAACCTGGCTCTGTAACTGAGTTAGCACAGCTTTTAACCCAGGGTAATGAAACCCTGCTCCAGAGCAGAGTTAGCACCGCTTTTAACACAGGGTAATGAAACCCTGCTCCAGAGCAGAGTTAGCACAGCTTTTAACCCATGGTAATGAAACCCTGCTGTGGAGCAGAAATAACACCGCTTTTAACCCTGGGTAATGAAACCCTGCTCTGGAGCAGAGTTAGCACCGCTTTTAACCCAGGGTAATGAAACCCTGCTCTGGAGCAGAGTTAGCACTGCTTTTAACCCAGGGTAATGAAACCCTGCTGTGGAGCAAAATTAGCACCGCTTTTAACCCTGGGTAATGAAACCCTGCTCTGCAGCAGAGTTAGCACCGTTTTTAACCCAGGGTAGTGAAACCCTGCTCTGGAGCAGAGTTAGCATTGCTTTTAACCCAGGGTAATGAAACCCTGCTCCGGAGCAGAGTTAGCACCGTTTTTAACCCAGGGTAATGAAACCCTGCTCTGGAGCAGAGTTAGCACTGCTTTTTAACCCAGGGTAATGAAACCTGGCTCTGTAACTGAGTTAGCACAGCTTTTAACCCAGGGTAATGAAACCCTGCTCCAGAGCAGAGTTAGCACCGCTTTTAACACAGGGTAATGAAACCCTGCTCCAGAGCAGAGTTAGCACAGCTTTTAACCCAGGGTAATGAAACCCTGCTGTGGAGCAGAAATAGCACCGCTTTTAACCCTGGGTAATGAAACCCTGCTCTGGAGCAGAGTTAGCACCGCTTTTAACCCAGGGTAATGAAACCCTGCTCTGGAGCAGAGTTAGCACTGCTTTTAACCCAGGGTAATGAAACCCTGCTGTGGAGCAAAATTAGCACCGCTTTTAACCCTGGGTAATGAAACCCTGCTCTGCAGCAGAGTTAGCACCGTTTTTAACCCAGGGTAGTGAAACCCTGCTCTGGAGCAGAGTTAGCATTGCTTTTAACCCAGGGTAATGAAACCCTGCTCCAGAGCAGAGTTAGCACCACTTTTAACCCAGGGTATTGAAACCCTCCTCCAGAGCAGAGTTAGCACCGCTTTTAACCCAGGGTAATGAAACCCTGCTCTGGAGCAGAGTTAGCACAGCTTTTAACCCAGGGTAATGAAACCCTGCTGTGGAGCAGAGTTAGCACCGCTTTTAACCCAGGGTAATGAAACCCTGCTCTGGAGCAGAGTTAGCACTGCTTTTAACCCAGGGTCATGAAACCCTGCTCTGGAGCAGAGTTAGCACCACTTTTAACCCAGGGTAATGAAACCCTGCTCTGGAGCAGAGTTAGCACCGCTTTTAACCCTGGGTAATGAAACCCTGCTCTGGAGCAGAGTTAGCACCGCTTTTAACCCTGGGTAATGAAACCCTGCTCTGGAGCAGAGTTAGCACTGCTTTTAACCCAGGGTAATGAAACCCTGCTCTGGAGCAGAGTTAGCACTGCTTTTACCCCAGGGTAATGAAACCCTGCTCTGGAGCAGAGTCAGCACCGCTTCTGCAGTGTTAACCCCGCATCGGTGTGCCAATCTTGTACAATGTGAAACAATACGTTATTAGAATGTTATTACTAGATGCTTAGCAACAGACAACCAATCGCATGCTTTCTATTCAAGTGTTTTGCTCCCTCTGGAGCAGAGTTAGCACTGCTTTTAACCCAGGGTCATGAAACCCTGCTCTGGAGCAGAGTTAGCACCACTTTTAACCCAGGGTAATGAAACCCTGCTCTGGAGCAGAGTTAGCACCGCTTTTAACCCTGGGTAATGAAACCCTGCTCTGGAGCAGAGTTAGCACTGCTTTTAACCCTGGGTAATGAAACCCTGCTCTGGAGCAGAGTTAGCACTGCTTTTAACCCAGGGTAATGAAACCCTGCTCTGGAGCAGAGTTAGCACTGCTTTTAACCCAGGGTAATGAAACCCTGCTCTGGAGCAGAGTCAGCACCGCTTCTGCAGTGTTAACCCCGCATCGGTGTGCCAATCTTGTACAATGTGAAACAATACGGCATTAGAATGTTATTACTAGATGCTTAGCAACAGACAACCAATCGCATGCTTTCTATTCAAGTGTTTTGGACAGTGAAGGAAACAGCACGTTGTATAAACAGTAATGTCACAGGTCGGGGGGGCCAAGCCAGACTGCACCCACCCCTTAAACCCAGGACCACCTCGAGGAGCGTACCAGAGACCAGACAGACAAGTGGAATTGAAATGAACAATCTTTATTGTCTAAAAAAGGAATTAAAAAGTCTTTGACGTGGGTTTTATGTCTCTTCCCAGGGAAGGGAGCCCGCTTTGGACCCTGGGAAGCAAAGGGTTCGCACCACCGATCCATGCCACCGGCAACCACCGAGGAGGAAGGATTCGACCGCCGTTCCAGCAAGCAGGTGAGTATCTTGGTAAGTACACCCTTTTAAGGCGTGATACCGGCGGACAGACGTCCGAACAGGCCTGGGCCCGAACTGAAGACTAGGAGGGGACTCTTCTCCCGGACAGGTAAGTGGCAGGTACGTATGCCTCTCCAAAGGACATGCAGGCTGGAGGAGCTTCACTAGAGGACAGGTAGGTAGTTGGGTACGTATATCTCCTCAGGGCAAGGCGCACTCCCGGGTCATCGCTGGGCAGCAGGTGCGGGGTCCCTCGTGTCTCTTTCTCCTTCGGCGGGGTTCAGTCGTTAGCAGAGGTATCCTCTATCCCAAAGACAGACAGTTCTTATACAAACTCATTTCCCTTCACGATGGGGCAAGGACTTACGGCTGGAGCGGGTGGCTGTGCTGATACGATGTGGCCAAGGCAGGCCTCTGCTTCAGACAGGCATCACGCAGGAAGACAGTAACAGAAGAATCATCCATTTAAACAAACAGAGCAATTTATACGGGTGCAAGCACACGCCTCTGTAGGATGGAGAATAGGGCTTACGGCTAAACTGTGTGGCTCCAAGGGGACAGTGCTGAGGCTAGGGTGGATCCCTCCTTCAGACGGGCTTCGCACAAGACAGTAGCAGAAGAATCATCTATTTAAATGGACAGAGCAATTTACACAGATGCAGGCACACTTTTCTATGAGATGGGAAACCAGGCTTACGGCTAGACGGTATGGCTCCAAGGAAACAGCACTGAGGCCAGGGTATGTCCCTCCTTCACACAGGCATCACACAAGAAAACAGTAGCAGAAGAACCATCTATTTGAACAGACAGAGCAATTTATATAGGTGCAGGCACGCTCTGTAGGATGGAGAATCGGGCTTACGGCTGGATTGGGTGACTCTGAACGGACGGTGCTGAGGCTAGGGTGGATCCCTCCTTCAGACGGGCATCACACAAGAAGACAGTAGCAGGGGAATCTTCTATTGAAATAGACAGAGCAATTTACATGGGGCGAACACACAAGTGTTCAGCATCGAAGCGGGGATTTATAGCCCGAGCGGGGCATGCACATTCAACACGGAGGCTTTATTCAGCAAACACTGGGCAAGAATATAACCGGAAGAATGCTGGCAGTTAGATATACATATACATCCACACACTGCAACTTCCCATAAAATCCAATACTGTGTGACACTTCAATTCGGGCACTGCATATCCACTCTCACTCTCAGTGCAATAAGGCCAGCACTCACCCAATGATCAATCCCTCCAATGTTACGCTGAAGCAGCACTCAGGAGATGAAGAGATGCAGATGACTTCTCACAGCATGGGAAACAGCGTCTTCAATACTCTCTCACACTCAGACGAAAATATCAGGATTTTAATGATGACTCAGTTCACACTCGTAAGTGACAGTTATACTCGTAATCAATCCACTTCACAATTCCTTATTCAACTCAGTGCAAGACATGCATTCACACAGATCCGATATTTCAATACTTAACTTCCTCTCAGGAATGATGGCGCTCTCCAATCTTGACTGTATCTCCACAATCCTCCTACTTCCCATCCAGTTCACGCTTCCAGCTTGTATTCACATAAATCACCGTTGCACCCGTAATCCAGCCAAATTCTCACAGCCCTCTCAAAAGATCCCAACGAATCCAAGCTACTGCCAAAGAACGATTTCTCCCGGGGGAGTACCACACTCAATCTCCTCTTCCTTTTCCTTTTAACTACTTCATTCGGCCCCGTAGCCCTATCGCTAATCCTCACACCAATCGCCCGCACCTGATACAGTTTGCATCATCAGCCGCCGCTGTCATGGAAACCAACAACAAGCGGAACCGGCTCGGTGTTTCACTGATATTGTTCCGGGGGGAACGCATTTCCAGCGGACATTTGTTCCGCTCCTTTTGTCACTTGTGACAGTAATGTAGTATAGTAATCACTGTAAAGCTGCTTATCACTGTAAAGCTACTTTGAAACAATATATTATATAAAGCACTATATAAATAGAGGTCACTTGACTTGACTTAATGTCAGCATTAGAGGGGAAATAATATCAAATGGTGACAAAAGGCGTGACGTGGGGTAAAGAATAGATTTTTTCATTCTCACCTTTATAGTCTTGATAAGAGCATTCTGGGGGCGGTTGCATAAACGGCCATCATGTTAGGCCAATCTATGTTTTTATATAACTGATTTAAAAAAGCTATGAACAGTCTTGTAAGACTAGTCTTAGCGATTAATGCAACCAGCTCCATGTTAAACTTGATAGTACAGTCGGCAATATATGATATGAGTATTCACAAAGCCTTTATGCAAACACATCGTCTCTGGTTACCCACTTAACCTCTGCTCCCTAAGATGAGGGAACGAGACATTGCGTTTGCCAATGCTTATGGGGAAACACATGCGGCGTTCGTCCAGTCAGTGACACTGACACAGCAAATTAGGACGTTGACCCAGGGTTTAGAAATGTACAATGTTAACCCCAGGTCAATTGCGTACAGTGTGAAATGTGAAGCAAGATAACCCAGGATTCTGTTTACCCAGGGTGTAGAGTGGCCCAGTGTTAACTGTTTAAAGTGTGAGAAACCCTCTTATGTTGTTTCAATCCTGGATGTTTAATGGTCAATTAATCATTTCAGTCATACTTAATTACAGCTATCATGTGAAACTTATGTGAAATTACTTATTACTGTTTGTCATAAAAAATGTATTCTACATTTTTTGACATACGCCACAGTAATACCATAGTATTGTTTGAAGTGCCTTGGTGTACAATTAAAACAACATGGTACATGAATCATGCCATAAAATCTCTTCCAAAACCCAGATCCACACAGCCTCAGTTTGATCCCCTCAGTTCATATACACCGTCTCTGTGAAGCCTGGTTTTTGTGAATGATTTAAGTGTTCAAAAACAAAGGTTCACTAGGTAGTCCGCATGTGCCAAATGTGTCAGTCCGTGCTCATGGTAAGTGGGGTGTGCTTCGAAGGGCTTTGAACTGTGCACTGAAAGGATGTGGAATGTGGAAAATGTACGAAAAGATACTTCCCATGTCCGCGTTGCACTCCGGCTCATCCATGTCAATGTAACGCAAATGTTCTCATCAGCAGAGTCCACCTTTTTACTACACACACATCCTTGTGTGGCAAGAACTTGTGTGCATGGACAACAATGTATGCACCAGTGATTCGAGCATTTGGTCCACTAGGTAGTCCGCATGCACTGGACAGAGCAGAATGCTGAAAATATATCCGTCCGTTATCCACTCTGTCTTAGGAACAGTCCACGTGACTGCTGATTTGTGCACAATATTTGCATGCAACCCTATTTTTGTGTCCACACGAACTTGTGCATGGACAAGTGTTCGAAAATAAATGTCCGCTGGGTAGTCCGTACACGCTGAATGCATCAATCCCCACTTACGGTCAGTGGAGTCAGTGGCGTCATGCCCATTCAAAGTGAGGGGGCACGTGCCCCCTCAGATTTTTCCTCCCTGATAATTTTTTTGTCACAACTTTATTCCTATTATGCTCCATAATTACCAGAGCCTATAACGACTAAAATCTATTCTTCTGGATGTGTAATAAATCGGTCAGCATCAGCCCGCCCCTTTTTCCTAATATGGTGTCTGTGTATATCAACTGTAGAGCGCTACGCGCGTAGTCTAGAATCTTTGCTGTGTATGTTCAAGCAACTCACTCGTGTCGCACGTTGAGCTTGCAATCTCTTGAAGTGGTAAGTGGGCAAAGCAACAAATCGGCATTGAATTAGTTATCGGATGATATTAAAAGGTAGTGGGATTATTTGTGGTTGACATGGAAATTTTAACTTGATCAAAAAGTTATGGATTTGATATTAGCTGCGAATTCAGAGCATAACTTTAGTTGTGTCAGTGTAACGTTATCGATAGCTAGCCTAGTCTAACCGTAAACTAGTTGGCTAACGTTACTGCCTGCCATACAAAGCCAATAAGCCATAGTAACGTTATCGGTTTTGAAACATCTGTTCTATTTTGTCTTGTGTCAAAGTCTCCAGCTGGTTCAATTGTTTTCAGTTTCATAGAAACGAGGGTGTTAAAGGGTTAGTTCACCCAAAAATGAAAATTATGTCATTAATGACTCACCCTCATGTCGTCCCAAGCCCGTAAGACCTCCGTTCATCTTTGGAACACAGTTTAAGATATTTTAGATTTAGTCCGAGAGCTTTTTGTCCCTCCATTGAAAATGTACGTACGGCACACACTCTTTGTCCAGAATGGAAATAAAGACATCATCAAAGTAGTCCATGTGACATCAGTGGGTTAGTTAGAATGTTTGGAAGCATCGAAAATACATTTTGGTCCAAACATAACAAAAACTACGACTTTATTCAGCATTGTATTGTCTTCCGGTTCTGTTGTTGATCCGCGTTCACGATTCCGCAGTGACCCTGCTGACGTAAGACGCTGATGACGTGTTACCTGGAGATTAGGACATCCGCGACATGCACACCTACGCACCATTTTAAAAAAAAATATAGCAATACAAAAATACAAACAATGTAGAATAGCTTGAATACAGCGCCCGTCTCCCTCAAACTGTAAACGAAGCTCGGGCGCACCAGATAACACGTCATCAGCGTCTTACGTCAGCAGGGTCACTGCGGAATCGTGAACGCGGATCAACAACAGAACCGGAAGACAATACAATGCTGAATAAAGTCGTAGTTTTTGTTATGTTTGGACCAAAATGTATTTTCGATGCTTCCAAACATTCTAACTAACCCACTGATGTCACATGGACTACTTTGACGATGTCTTTATTTCCATTCTGGACAAAGAGTGTGTGCCGTACGTACATTTTCAATGGAGGGACAAAAAGCTCTCGGACTAAATCTAAAATATCTTAAACTGTGTTCCAAAGATGAACGGAGGTCTTACGGGCTTGGGACGACATGAGGGTGAGTCATTAATGACATAATTTTCATTTTTGGGTGAACTAACCCTTTAAATGTGTTGTAGGCTAACTGCAAAATCCAACCTAACGTTATCAAGGCATCGACTTGATGTTTCTCCCATAGACTGTTATTCACGGTTCTTCACGGATCAGGCAGCTAATTTAAATGCAGTGAAAAAAGATAGGCTACCCATTCGAAAGCTACAGCATAGTGGTTATACAGATCGCTATGACCGTGATGTAGGCTTAGAGACAGTATAACTGCAGTATTTCAATGATTTTACTAAAGTAATGATACATATTACATTTGATTTGATTACTTTTTTTACATTTCTGTCAAATATTAACCATTTTCAAATAAACAGGGTAGTGTTAACCTTATTCAGCACTGAAATCTGTCAAACTTATTTCAAAGTCCTTCATCACATATTAATATTAAAATAACTTAATTTCAGAGCACCACAAAGTCAGACCTCAGCACCTTATGTACCTTTAATGTAAGATCGTTCTTAGGTCACATACCAATTTAAAATCATAACATAAAAACTGCAATGGTAGCCTACTGTTTTTAAAATCATGTGTAGTAGGCCTAAGTGTACAGTAAGTGTGTGTGTAAACATGCTTTAATGAAGTAGACTTCAAAAGCTTTTGAATTTGAGCTTACAGTTCTTTCATCAACCTGTCTTTTACATAAACTTACAAAATAGATACTTTAACTTAGTCCTCAGATAGAGGAGGGTTGCTGCTAGCTCCGTTAAGGTATTTTTGTCCCTCCCAAACTGCATTGAAATGGTATGTTTAGCAGCCAGAATTTAAAAATTTAAATTCCCCGTGCTATCTTTCTTGACCCCTCCTAACATGATCCATATCACCCGTCAGAAAACAATTGCAACGTCTCAGATTGTGCCCCACCAGAATTTTGGCTTGCATGACGCCCCTGAGTGGAGTAGTGTACTTCTCACACTCAACTGTTCACTAGATGGAGTGGAACGTGGAAAATATACAATAGGATACTTCCCATGTCCGTGTGTCGCTCCGGCTCTCAGACGGTCTACAAGACCCAAATCTCATCATTACAGTCCGCTGACATCCACACACACAATCCACATGCAACACTGATTATGCATCATCGTGTACGACAGCGCATGCACGAGTGATTTAAACGGTTGAAAACAAAGGTTCACTAAGCAGTGCGTTACGTATGCACTAAACAATGGAGTGTACTTAGAATGGCTTACACACTCAACTGCACTAGGATGAGCCGTATAAGTGACCTGACTTGGAGCACTTTACAGGCTGCAACTTTGTCATTCAAATAGTGTATCGACCAACATTTTGTTTTTCCAGGAAGTTAATCGCAGTGCATTCTAGGAAAAACAGACCATTCTGCTTTAGATTTAGGCTTTTAGGCTTAATGTTGCTTCGTACCATGACTGCAGGACAGATATCTCTGAAATATCTCTGAAATATCTCTCTGTGTGTGTGTGTGTGTGTGTGTGTGTGTGTGTGTGCACTTACGTCAGCCAGAGACTGCTCAGGAAGGACCAGAGGAAGGCATCCATGTTGTATTAGTGCAAATGCCAAATGTTATCTTCTTCCTTTGTGAAACACAGACCAAAGGCTTCCAGATGACCCAGATGTCCTCACAGCATTGCACTGTGTCTGTAGTTTGTCTACAGATTCTCTCTTACAAGATGGCAACCTCTGCGTCTGTATATAACATCTGTATTATTATTTTATTTTTATTTTTTTTCGAGCAATATAGTGACATAACAAAGGCAATAAGAAGCATTTGATTTTTTAACAACATAAATCAATCCATTGCTCGAAACAGAGTGGGAAGAAGTCAGACTTATTTAGACCCACCTCGGTCTGTTACAGTTAAAGGAAAAACAAGAAAGAAAAACAAAGGTAGTTGCTTCCTTAATTGTTGACATTATCATTACTCTCAATTACAATTTTAATTATACACAAATGAAAAAAAAAAAACAACATATCTTAAATACACACCATATTTTACCGCAAGTAACAATTATAGTAATACCAACAATGGTAATCTGAATACCTACACAGACTATGAATACATGGATACATCTATACAGTGTTAGTAATACCAGCAATGGTAATCGGAATAAACAAGAAAGATAGCACGGCCTATGAATACATAAATACAACATCAACTATTCTGTATAATAGAAGAAAGTGTAACGGTTACCTTGAATCACATGCACCTTGTAAGCCAATCATATTGTAAGACTATTTTACGCCTTGAGCGAATTCATATGAATTTGTACAATCTCATTTGCAGATTTTCGTATGATCTGCTTATGCCCCACTGATGTTTAGTTTAAGGGGTTGACCTTCATACCTTCATGCTTACTTTATAAACACACACACTCACCGGACACTTTATTAGGTACACCTGTTCAGCTGCTCATTAATGCAAATATCTAATCAGCCAAGCACACTTAGGGCATGTTTACACGACAACGATATGCTTAAAACAGAAGTTTTTCCATTGAGTTTTCGACGTATAGACGACAAGATTGTCAAACAGATCCCCATTCCCCATCCCCAGAGCTGCGAAAACGACTAAATACCCTGTATTCTGCTGTCAGGCCGTTAGATGGAGATGAAACACTATAGACTGAACACGTAATACACTTGTGCATGACGTCATCGTCTTGATTCACGTTTTTGCTGTTTACACGGAGACCGTTTTCAAAAACTGCCACTGAGGCCCTGTTTACACAAGAACGATTCCGGGTGAAAACGTAAAAATATTTTATCGGATGTGCCTTTCGTTTACATGGCGACGGTGTTTTGGGGGCTTAAAAACGCAAAAAAGTGAAACCACCCTCCAGAGTGGAAATCTTAAAAACGCTCCACCGTCGCGTTCCCATCTAAAGGTTAAAAATGCAAATCTGCTTACGGTGGCTCTCGTCGCGTACGCGTTTACGTCACAGGCATGCGCCAGTACAGGAAAATAACAACCAACATGTTGGATTATTTCCATACGTCGGACCTTCAAGTTGCCCTAGCAGCTCTGATAAACGTACAAGAGTCTTTTCAGCAGTTGTACAAAATATTCTCAGATATTGGTGTTGTTGTGTGGCAGTGCTTCACATTGCCACCTAGCCGCCTGGAGTGCATACTACATCGAATTTCACAGACTTTTGCGTCACCATATGCATGTGGATTTCCCCCCCATAATGCTCGTTTAAACCAGGGGCGTTTCCAGCATTGAAGGACATCCGGGGCTTAGCCCAGACCATTTTATGTAAATACAGGGATCACTCGAAGAGGGTTTTTTTTTTTATTACAGTAACAATTTACTTTCAGTCAAAATACATCTTTAACATGCACACACACACACATACTCTCTCTCTCTCTCTCTCTCAACACACACACACACAGTCAACATACACTATTCACCTCTTGGTGTGTTGGTCTATCTGGTGTGTCCATCTATATTTCTTATATTACTCTCTCATCACTTGCTGTTGTCTTTCTCTTTTACCACTTGCTGTTTTCTTTCTCGATCTCATCACTTGTTTTGAAATATGTGAAATGTTTGTCGTTGATATTGGAGTTGTCATAAATGGAGCAATATTATCAATAGCCTTGGTGTAATACTGCAGTGCTTTATCAATATGTTTATGCATTGAGCTAATGCAAACCATGACCGATTGGGTGTTTACCACTAAACTTTGGGCTATGGTCTAACATAAATCAAATTGACCAATCACTGCAGATTAGCGTCACGCGAAGGAGGGGTTTGGGAAAATGTATCTTTGAACGATTCATAAGGGAGTCGCTGAGCAAATCAGGTAAAAATAAATGCATATTATAAGACAACAAAAGTGTTTTTTGTCATTGCATGCATGTAAAACTGTTGTTGGGGACTCCCAAAACAATATTAGGAACATTTTAAATGCCATAATAGTGGCCCTATAATATAAATAATTTTTATTTTTTGACATAGTCAAAATGATGTATGAGAATCCTAAGTTAAAGCAATACATGAATGACTTTAGTCTACGTTCACTGACACACCATGGCATCGAACTGTATATAATTCTCAATGTACATCTGTCAAACACTTTTCATTAGAAGCATTGGGATAAACAATGTTTCCCTTTTATCTTTCTCCAAAGTAAAATGACTGATTAATTGTTACCAGTTTCCATGTCTGATCCTGGCAGAGCTGCTGCTGCTAGCTCCTCCCCAGTCTGCAGCTCATCTTTAAAACCCTCTACAAAACCATCAAATCAAAGTGTATATTTACTACAAACTAATAACACAAAACAAGTCACACATACATGCTATGTTAATGCTTATTGGTTATCCTTAGAGAAAACAACACCTGATAAACAAGGAAAGTATTCAGTGCAGTGGTGGGATAAAACTAATGTTTCTGGCTACCCTTACCCTTAGAAGTATACTTCAAGTTCATTTTATGAAGAAGTATTATTCGTTTAAATGTATTATAAGTGTAAGAGTAGTAAACTTTAAGTACACAACTAGGTTTCTCATTTGTAATGCATCTGTACTACAAGTGAACTTATAAGTATACTAGTAGTAGTTTACTATTTTAATACAATTAGTATTTTTTTTAGTTTATGAAAATACACACTGAAGTGTACTCTCAGTAAACTACTAGTTTAGTAGTTTATACTGCAAGTAGGCTATACTTGCAAGTTTTCTTTAAGTGAACAAACTTATACTTGTTATAGTTCACTTGTATTATTTTTGCACTTGCAGTATACTATTATGTTCAAATGTAGATATTTTTTATTAAAAAATACCTTAACTGTACTTTAATTTGAAAGACATTTCATTAGCTTCATGCATTCTTTTTCTATCAACACTTGAATGTTGGTACGTTTCATAAAGAAAGGCAACATTAGAATTGTAATTTAAAGGACGATTAAATAAAATGATGCAGACAAAATTAAAATGCGGCACACTGCTTATGACTTGCGTGACGCGGGTCAACAAAGCTTCACAGATTCACAAAATGCGGGACAGGTGGTCCCCCTTTGATCATATAAGCGCGTTTTTGATTTACATACTGTTTAATGTTTGATGATGATCACGTTATTTTATATTTGAGAGAGTGAGCAATCTTCTATCACTTGTTTCAGCTTCTTCTTCTCCTGTGTTTTTATCCGGAGGAGATTCTGTAACGTTACTAGAAAATGCCAGTACAAGTGCTAACGTATAACGTTAGCCTATGGTCATTAGCTAGTTAAACAAATAGGCCTACAGTGAAAGCCAGCCAGATGATGATCTATCTTCAGACTTTAAGGATAAAAAAACTGAATTCTTACCCACTGACTTCTTCCCGAAAAGTCTCGTTTGCTTCATTTTTCTTTATTTTTTTCTTTCCCGCTCGTTGACTCTCTCAGTTGTTAACTCGCACTCTTGCGACTGTGCTAGCTCCTCCCCTACCCGCTGCTGCTGCATATTCAACAGAGAGGAAGAAACGGAGGAGCCCATAGGCTACCGACAGCAAAGAAATGTATTCTGTAGGCTAGATTATATTTAAGATCTATTTTTACAGGCTGTATGCAGTATATGCAAAGCCAAAGCGCAATGAAATAAAGCAACTTATGATTTCGGGTGTTTACATAGGCTATTGTCCAGTTTCATATTTGCTCAGTGACAGTCATTACATCCGGGGCTTGACTCAAAACATTCGGGGCTGAAGCCCCGACAAAATCGGCTGGCGCCGCCCCTGGTTTAAACGCAGAATAAAAAGAGATAACGCAACGCCACTTTTGCGTTTTCTCTTCAAATCGTTTCCGTGTAAACATAGCCTGAAACCCGTTTTCAAACGTTTCCGTTTTCATTTAAACAAACGGCCAAAACGTATACATTTTTTTTTACGTTTTTAGTTGAAAACGGTGTCGTTTAAACAGGCCCTCAGACATGGACATGATCAAGATGATCCACTGAAGATTAAACTGAGGCCACATTTACACATAGTCGGGTATTTAGAGAAACGAATATCCCCCACACACACACACACACACCCCACACCCCACACACACAACAACATCGTCGAAAAAACAAGAACTGTGACACAACATCGTTTTCACAAAAGTTGTCATTTACTTCACCCCGCATAAATACGCTGTCGAGCGCCATCATAACTAAACTGGGCGCTCACGTGACGTTAAGCATTTTCTGGCGCATAATGTCACGTTTGAGAACCTAAAACCCTGTTTCTCCCAGTTGACACGGCAACACATAACCAGCGTTATCAGAAATCTCCACTTTGGCTGGAGTTTTTATAAATAAGCGAAAATGAGAGGCCAAACCGCAGAGAAATATCTGCGTCTTCCCTTCGTGATGAGTCTCGATTTCTGCTGCAACATTCAGATGTTCGGGTCAGAATTTGGTAACACTGCAGCATCATTAATGAATAACTACACATTAAAACATTAACGACGGAACAGTTTTCTAAAGTGTTGCGCATCATTTTTATGATGGATTGGGTCAATGGTCAAACTATAAAATCTAAACATAAAAGGCAATAACAGCTAAAAAAAAAAATGATGAAGGCAAAAGATTCAAAGTGTTAAAGTGACCTTCGCATAACGAACAGAAAAAATGGACATCATCCAAGGAACACAAAAGCACCCAAAGAACCGGTTGGCGAAAGTAAAGCCAGGTTGTGCCGTGAGAAGTGCTGTAGGTGAGGGCGTCTGTCATCGGTCAAGCACACCACCGGCTCAGATAAACACGGCTGATGGAGTGTCCTCGAGCACACTGACACCGAGGACACCGAGACCTGATCTCAAACCTGCCTCTGCACTTCAGTGAACACACAATGACGCTTGATTTGTCAAATGAATAAAAATCTGATCATTGTTGCATTTTGTACTCTGTTGCTGCCACTTTCCCATGCCAGGCAACTCTACGGACACCTGGACAGTGACTCATTATGTGCAGCTGGTTTCCTCATATTGTCCTTTGCCTTTATTTCCATGACTGAACAGCTAAACGCACTTGGTGCACTAGGGAAGTCAATCTTTCTTTCTTTGGATGCATTGGATCATTCCTTTTAGGGTACTAGAAAAGCACGCTTTATGGAGTTTTTTTCTTTCATCATTGTATCAAAACATATGATGATCAAAAAATATTTAATTTTTCTTACATAATGAAAGAGCGATATATGGTCAAATGTGTGCATTTGATAAACGTATAAATATCGCTTTATTTTGCTACTATATAAATTAAATTGAATATAAAAGGTTTTTTTGTATTATTGCAGAGAACAGGAACATACAAAAGAGTAAGCACACATCACATAAAATCAACCACAACTATAATAATAGGGGACAACAGCAAAAAAGAAAAGGAAATAACGAGAAATAAAAATAAATACAAAAGAAAGAGAAAAAAAGAGACAGGGTTATTACATCACATAAAAATGTTCATTTGAAGAGATCAAAGGCAGAGCAAATCCTAACAGTCCTTATAGCTTTCTTATTACTAGATACTGAAATCACATTTAAACAATTTTCCATTTCTTTTAAGAAGACAGAGAAGGTTTACAGTATCAAAAATGACAGTTACTCCAATGTGCCAGAAAAAATGACACAGGTTTTTGCCTCAGAATAAATATAATTCTTTCTGTTGATTCAACCATTTCCTTTGCACACACACACACACACACACACACACACACACACACACACACACAAAGCAAGCCTTTACTGGAGGAGGAGTGTTTGACGCACAACTGTTTGGCAATTTATTGACATAGGCTACGTCAATTCACAAATCCAGATCTGAGCATGGTGGATATTAGAGAAATGTTCGTAGTTTTACGTCAGACCGCTGGAGTTATTATGGATAAACAAATAAATCAGATGTAAAAATCCACTTTTGCATTCCTTTGTTTAGGATTCCAAACAACAGAGTTGACCGTTGAGAATTATATATATATTACAAAATTAACTTCTCACCATTTTGAGCTAGTTCAGTTGTGCCTGAAGTGAAAGCAAAGATATTTTATTTTCAATGTAAATCACGTAAAGGCTTTGCGCGTGCTCGTGCGCGCGCGTGCGTGTGCGTGTGCGGTGGGCGGAGTCATCCATGCCCTCATTTGCGTTAGAGTCACACACACTTTAAAAGAAACGGGGATGCGCTTCGGGGATGTCGTGCTTTGCTCTCGCATCTTCATGTGAATCTGCTTCGGAGTTTTTAATCGTCTTTTGTCGCGTTTCTTTTCTATCTATTGAAACTATGTACCGGATTGTCTAAAGAGACCCTTTCATTCATCTGAAGAACAGCAGACCTGTTTCACATAACGTTTAATATAATATACGACAAACTCTCGAAATGTGAGTATTTGTTCGTTAAGTGTTTGTTTGTTGTGTTGTTTGTGACACTTTACAATAGCCTACGGTTTAATTTGTTACCATTAACTACATTGGTTAACACGACCTAACACTGAACAATAGCAGTTATTAATTTCATAATTTACTAATATATTATTATGTCAAAAGTTGTATTTGTTAACATTAGTTAATACACTGTGAACAACTGATGGACATTAACATTAATAAAGGTTAATAAATGCTTTAAATCTATATTGCTCATAGTTAGTTCTTGTTAACTGATGCTAAATAGTTTTAACAAATCAGAACTTATTGTAAAGTAGCGTTTTTTTAATACTTTATTTTAAGGTGTCCGTTTTACAGTGTGATTATACATTTAATTACTGATTGATATTAATTAACAACTTGCACTTATTTTAGAGTTATTGTTTGGTTTATGGTAAGTTGTTATAACTACATTAGGCTACATGTTACTAAGGACACTAAAGTATTACATGCTTTTTTTTTAGATCGATATTAGATTTAGAAAACAATATTAATATTATAAAATCTAGGCTATGACAACAGAATATGGGTTAGCAACAGCATCTGTGGTTTGCCATATTCAAACCCACATCAAATTCAGTTGTCATTCAGTAGCTACTTATAAAACATATATATGTACATACACTTCATTCAATGCTGTCATGATATGCTACATTAATATATTAGATAGTGACAATTATAATATAATATTCAAATAACTGATTTGACTCATGCCATATGATTTGTATATAAAAAACATAATGTTACATCTTGGTACAGGATATAATGCGAAATAAACGTTACACAATTGATTACAAATTTTTATTGTTACACACATTTCAGTCATATTATGTAATTGTAAGAATTCAAATATTCAGATTACATTATTGTGTTTTTGTCATTTTTAAAACTGAACTATCAAATGATCACATGACTATACATGTTTTCTCATTTAAACATATATGTAGGCTATCTATAATAAGCCTGAAACCCTTTGAAAAAAATAAATAAATACATAATTTCATTCCATGGAAAAGAAACTAAACATGTTTATGCCAAGCACTGATCATATTCGAGATAACAATATTTCCATTGTTTGGATTTAAAGCTACATTTGAATGGAACTCAATATAATTTGCTCATGTTTCAAGGCTTTAAATGTTGCTTTATTTTAATGTGTCGTTGTTACAGTGTGATTATACATGTAATTAGCTACTGAATAATATTAATTAACAACTTGCATTTAGCCTATTATAGAGTTAGGGTTTGGTTTATGGATTTTATAATATTAAGATTGTTTTCTAAATCTAATCTAAGAAAATAAAAAAGCAGGTAACACTTTATTTTAGTGTCCTTGTTACAAATGTAACATGTACTTAATGAAGTTATCATAAACCAAACCCTAACTGTATAATAAGTGCATGATGTAAATTAATATTATTGCATGGCTTGCTCGAATTCTGATGTAGAATGTGGTCTGTTATTTCTTGATAACTGACCGCTGCTAAGTATAACACACCGTTGCCATGAAAAACAGAGCGTTGCCATGGATTCTAACCGTAGAGACGGAACGGACTATTTTCTTTAGCGGAAGTAATACAATCGTTTTTAAATCAATAAACTCCTTCAACATTTTGTGTCAAATTATTTATTTATTTGGTAGGTAGCCATGTAATAAGCGTGATAATGTAGAGCGAGGCGGTTGTTATAGCGAATACAACCCCTTCAGGCTGATTCAAGACCCCTCCGCGATCAGCCGCGATCAGTAACTACGTGTATAATAACACTGTAACAATGACACCTTAAAATAAAGGGTTACACTTTATTTTAAGGTGTCATTGTTACAGTGCACTTATATATTTAAGTATGAGTAATATTAATTTACTACATGTCAATGTCAATTTTATTTATATAGCACCATTAATCACAACCTAGGTTGTCCAATGTGCTGCACAATGAAGACACAACAAGACAATTCTATAATTAACATAAAAAAAATAAAATAAAATGCAATATCTTTGCATGTGCTTACTATAGTATAGGGTTAGGGTAGGATAAGGGTTTGACTGAGGGTTAGTTGCATGTAATTATGCATAATTTACTGTTATTACTATGGTAAGTACATGTAACATGTAAGGACACTGTAAAATAAAGTGTAACGAAATATAATATTAACAAAACGGTAACACTTTATAATAAGGTCTTACAATAAGGGTTTGGTTTATGCTGAAGCCGTTTGTTTGTGATGTAGAAGGAGAGCACAGTTCTCGTTTTTTCGACTTTTTATTTTAAGGTTTCATTGTTAAAGTGTAATTATACATTTTAGTAATGAGTAATATTAATTAATTACATGTGCTTACTCTCAGAAAAAAAGGTACAAAAGCTGTCACTGTGGCGGTACCTTTTCAAAAGGTACACCTTTGTACCTAAAGAGTGCATATTGGTCCCTCAAAGGTGCATATAATTGGTACCAAAAGTGTACATATTAGTACCTAAATGGTACATATTAGAACCCTTTTGAAGGGTACTGTGGCAGTGACAGCTTTTGTACCTTTTTTTCTGAAAGTGATAGGGTTAGGGTAGGATTAGGATTTGGTTGAGGGTTAGTTGCATGTAATTATGCATAATTTACAGTTCTGGGTTTTTTTTGGATTCTAGGATGACAACCAGAGAGCGATGGCGAGTTTTCAAGCGCATTAGCCTGATGTTCTTCCTGGCCGTGGTCACGCTCACCGTGGTCCAGAGAGGGAACATCACCTCGCTGCAGGACCTCCAGGCGGACCGGATCGAGAGGCAGACGCGCATGGAGCTCATGGCGGACGGAGAGCTGCAGAAGAACGTCTCGTTGACTGTGAACTTCTGGAAGAGCGCGCAGCGACTCGGCTCCAGCACAGACGGTCCGAGCACAACCCAAAAGCAGAGGCCCACGACATGGGACGTCACCTCCTCCAACTGCAGCATCAACCTCAACTTCTCCTCGTCCGACTGGTTCACGGGTCTCGAAGACAACTTCAAGCAGTTCCTGGTCTACAGGCACTGCCGGTACTTCCCAATCCTCATGAACCACCCGGAGAAGTGCGCCGGAGACGTGGACCTGCTGATGGTAATCAAGTCGGTCATAACGCAGTACGATCGGCGGGAGGTCATCCGGCAAACTTGGGGCAAAGAACAAGTGATCAACGGAAAACGCATCAAGACCATTTTCCTTCTCGGAGCGTCTTCCAACGTTGAAGAGCGTGCAAATCATCAGAAGCTCCTGGAATACGAGGATTACATTTACGGAGACATCCTGCAATGGGACTTCATGGATAGCTTCTTCAACCTGACCCTCAAGGAGATCCACTTCTTGAAATGGTTCTCCACTTACTGTGGAGGAACACGCTACATCTTTAAAGGAGACGACGACGTGTTTGTCAGCGTTCCCAACATCTTGGAGTATCTGGAAGTCAGCAAAGACTTGAAGGACCTTTTTGTTGGAGACGTTCTCTTCAAAGCCAAGCCTATTCGCAAAAAGCAGAACAAGTATTACATCCCGCAAGCCTTGTATAATAAGACGCTGTACCCGCCGTACGCCGGCGGAGGAGGGTTCCTGATGGACGGTCCTTTGGCACGGAAACTCTACGAAGCTTGCGAGACTCTGGAGCTTTATCCCATCGACGACGTGTTTCTGGGAATGTGCTTGGAGGTGCTTCAAGTGACTCCGGTAAAACACGACGCTTTCAAAACGTTCGGGCTCGTGAAGAACAAAACCAGTCGGTTGAACAGGGAGCCGTGCTTCTTTAAGAGCATGATAGTGGTGCATAAGTTGCTCCCGCCGGATCTAATAAACATGTGGAAACTGGTCAACAGTGACTTGATCTGTTCGCAGAAATCGGAATTCTTATAGTCTGAGACTTGGTTTCTGAATCTGAAGGATCTTCATCCGTAATCGAAGGAAATGAAGGATCTGCGGAGAAGAACTTTGAGGCTACTCAAAGATAAAGTACTCCTTTTTTGAGGAGATTTCTGGACAATATTTTAATTTATATACCAAATTACATAGTGTGTAATGTGGATAGTGTAAATAATGTGTAAAGGGATCGTTGGTAACCTAGTTTTTTTGGGAACCTTTAGGCTATAGAACTTATATAGAACCCAAAATTATTTTGAAAAATGCCAAAGTGGTGTAATGTTTTGGACCCCATTGACATTCAATGTATAGACAAGAAAAAGGACATAAATTATGGCAGAATTTTCATTTTTGAGTGAACAATTACTTTTAGTCATACATCAAAGACAAAATATAATTGTCCCAAATAGAAGGAAACTAGTCTCTACCTCACCGCTTTTGTTGAGTCTGCACCTCTGTGGATGAATGTTACCTTCACGTGTTTTCATTAAATAAGACTGTTATTTTTTACTGCTTTTTACTTAAAATTCCATTACATAATTTACATATATCTTGATGATAGTTGCTGTTCAAGAGGTTGCATCATTTAAAGCTTATTGTTGTGGACTTCACACATTGGCATTGCTTGATTTGCCCTTAGACTTGAGATGCATTTGGGTTTACTTTAAAACTGTGAAACAGCAAACTGTCTGGTACATGTTGACTTCATTAATGAAATACCTCCTTGGATCAGAGGGGGCGGAGTCTGGTGTATGATATTTAATTGTACTTGAAGGTTACGCACAACACTTACATTTGTAATCAGAACTACATGGTCTGATTAGGTAGAATATGACAAGAACGAACACTAAGGAGAAAATGGATTATTATTTGTAAATAAAAATTATTTGTAAATAAAAAATATTTGTAAATAAAAAGTGTTTGATTTTATATGCTTTGAAATGTCTGAAGTGAACTTGGGGGGGGGGGGGGAGTACGCATTTTTACGAGACTTCAAGTTAAAAAATTAGCATTAGTTAGAAAATTTTACATATAAGTGTAATTTATTGCATTTCAACAAGTTTGGTTTGATTTTCAAATTTGTTTTCAAAGCTATTTCAACATAATTCAAATATATATATATGTATGTATAAATATATTTAAAATATAATAATATATAACATTCATTTATATAATATTTAGTGCTGTCAAATTGGTTAATCACGATTAATCACATCTAACTTATATAACTATATATATATTGTATATGCATGCACAAATACACACACACACACATACATGCACACACACACGTATATATATACTGAAGGACCTTGTTTTTTTATATATATACTGTTGAAGAACCCACACAAAACACTGTTGAAGAACCCACACAAACACTGTTGAAGAACCCACACAAACACTGTTGAAGAACCCACACAAACACTGTTGAAGAACCCACACAAACACTGTTGAAGAACCCACACAAAACACTGTTGAAGAACCCACACAAACACTGTTGAAGAACCCACACAAAACACTGTTGGAGAACCCACACAAAACACTGTTGGAGAACCCACAAAAACACTGTTGGAGAACCCACACAAAACACTGTTGGAGAACCCACAAAAACACTGTTGGAGAACCCACACAAAACACTGTTTGAGAACCCACACAAAACACTGTTGAAGAACCCACACAAACACTGTTGAAGAACCCACACAAACCACTGTTGAAGAACCCACACAAACACTGTTGAAGAACCCACACAAACACTGTTGAAGAACCCACACAAAACACTGTTGAAGAAACCACACAAAACACTGTTGAAGAACCCACACAAAACACTGTTGAAGAACCCACACAAACACTGTTGAAGAACCCACACAAACACTGTTGAAGAACCCACACAAAACACTGTTGAAGAACCCACACAAAACACTGTTGGAGAACCCACAAAAAACACTGTTGGAGAACCCACACAAACACTGTTGAAGAACCCACACAAACACTGTTGAAGAACCCACACAAACACTGTTGGAGAACCCACACAAACACTGTTGAAGAACCCACACAAACACTGTTGGAGAACCCACACAAACACTGTTGGAGAACCCACACAAACACTGTTGGAGAACCCACACAAACACTGTTGGAGAACCCACACAAACCCCTGTTGAAGAACCCACACAAACACTGTTGAAGAACCCACACAAAGACTTTTGAAGAACCCACACAAACACTGTTGAAGAACCCACACAAACACTGTTGAAGAACCCACACAAACACTGTTGGAGAACCAACACAAAACACTGTTGAAGAACCCACACAAAACACTGTTGAAGAACCCACACAAACACTGTTGAAGAACCCACACAAACACTGTTGAAGAACCCACACAAACACTGTTGAATAACCCACACAAAACACTGTTGAAGAACCCACACAAAACACTGTTGGAGAACCCACACAAACACTGTTGAAGAACCCACACAAAACACTGTTGAAGAACCCACACAAACACTGTTGAAGAACCCACACAAACACTGTTGAAGAACCCACACAAAACACTGTTGGAGAACCCACACAAACAATGTTGAAGAACCCACACAAAACACTGTTGAAGAACCCACACAAAACACTGTTGGAGAACCCACAAAAAACACTGTTGGAGAACCCACACAAAACACTGTTGAAGAACCCACACAAACACTGTTGAAGAACCCACACAAACACTGTTGGAGAACCCACACAAACACTGTTGGAGAACCCACATAAACACTGTTGGAGAACCCACACAAACCACTGTTGAAGAACCCAAACAAACACTGTTGAAGAACCCACACAAAGACTTTTGAAGAACCCACACAAACATGGTTGAAGAACCCACACAAACACTGTTGAAGAACCCACACAAACACTGTTGGAGAACCAACACAAAACACTGTTGAAGAACCCACACAAAACACTGTTGAAGAACCCACACAAACACTGTTGAAGAACCCACACAAACACTGTTGAAGAACCCACACAAACACTGTTGAATAACCCACACAAAACACTGTTGAAAAACCCACACAAAACACTGTTGGAGAACCCACACAAACACTGTTGAAGAACCCACACAAAACACTGTTGAAGAACCCACACAAACACTGTTGAAGAACCCACACAAACACTGTTGAAGAACCCACACAAAACACTGTTGGAGAACCCACACAAACACTGTTGAAGAACCCACACAAAACACTGTTGAAGAACCCACACAAACACTGTTGAAGAACCCACACAAACACTGTTGAATAACCCACACAAAACACTGTTGAAGAACCCACACAAAACACTGTTGGAGAACCCACACAATACACTGTTGAAGAACCCACACAAACACTGTTGAAGAACCCACACAAACACTGTTGAAGAACCCACACAAAACACTGTTGGAGAACCCACACAAAACAATGTTGAAGAACCCACACAAACACTGTTGAAGAACCCACACAAAACACTGTTGAAGAACCCACACAAAACACTGTTGAAGAACCCACACAAACACTGTTGAATAACCCACACAAAACACTGTTGAAGAACCCACACAAAACACTGTTGGAGAACCCACACAAACACTGTTGAAGAACCCACACAAAACACTGTTGAAGAACCCACACAAACACTGTTGAAGAACCCACACAAACACTGTTGAAGAACCCACACAAAACACTGTTGGAGAACCCACACAAAACACTGTTGAAGAACCCACACAAACACTGTTGAAGAACCCACACAAAACACTGTTGAAGAACCCACACAAACACTGTTGAAGAACCCACACAAACACTGTTGAAGAACCCACACAAAACACTGTTGGAGAACCCACACAAACACTGTTGAATAACCCACACAAAACACTGTTGAAGAACCCACACAAAACACTGTTGGAGAACCCACACAAACACTGTTGAATAACCCACACAAAACACTGTTGAAGAACCCACACAAACACTGTTGAAGAACCCACACAAAACACTGTTGGAGAACCCACACAAAACACTGTTGAAGAACCCACACAAACACTGTTGAAGAACCCACACAAACACTGTTGAAGAACCCACACAAAACACTGTTGAAGAACCCACACAAACACTGTTGAAGAACCCACACAAAACACTGTTGAAGAACCCACACAAACACTGTTGAAGAACCCACACAAACACTGTTGAAGAACCCACACAAAACACTGTTGAAGAACCCACACAAAACACTGTTGAAGAACCCACACAAAACACTGTTGGAGAACCCACACAAAACACTGTTGAAGAACCCACACAAACACTGTTCAAGAACCCACACAAACACTGTTGAAGAACCCACACAAAACACTGTTGGAGAACCCACACAAAACACTGTTGAAGAACCCACACAAACACTGTTGAAGAACCCACACAAAACACTGTTGGAGAACCCACACAAAACACTGTTGAAGAACCCACACAAAAACTGTTGAAGATCCCACACAAAACACTGTTGAAGAACCCACACAAAACACTGTTGAAGAACCCACACAAACACTGTTGAATAACCCACACAAAACACTGTTGAAGAACCCACACAAAACACTGTTGGAGAACCCACACAAACACTGTTGAAGAACCCACACAAAACACTGTTGAAGAACCCACACAAACACTGTTGAAGAACCCACACAAACACTGTTGAAGAACCCACACAAAACACTGTTGGAGAACCCACACAAAACACTGTTGAAGAACCCACACAAACACTGTTGAAGAACCCACACAAAACACTGTTGAAGAACCCACACAAACACTGTTGAAGAACCCACACAAACACTGTTGAAGAACCCACACACAAAACTGTTGGAGAACCCACACAAACACTGTTGAATAACCCACACAAAACACTGTTGAAGAACCCACACAAAACACTGTTGGAGAACCCACACAAAACACTGTTGAAGAACCCACACAAACACTGTTGAAGAACCCACACAAACACTGTTGAAGAACCCACACAAAACACTGTTGGAGAACCCACACAAACACTGTTGAATAACCCACACAAAACACTGTTGAAGAACCCACACAAACACTGTTGAAGAACCCACACAAAACACTGTTGAAGAACCCACACAAAACACTGTTGAAGAACCCACACAAACACTGTTGAAGAACCCACACAAACACTGTTGAAGAACCCACACAAACACTGTTGAATAACCCACACAAAACACTGTTGAAGAACCCACACAAAACACTGTTGGAGAACCCACACAAAACACTGTTGAAGAACCCACACAAACACTGTTGAAGAACCCACACAAACACTGTTGAAGAACCCACACAAAACACTGTTGGAGAACCCACACAAACACTGTTGAATAACCCACACAAAACACTGTTGAAGAACCCACACAAACACTGTTGAAGAACCCACACAAACACTGTTGAAGAACCCACACAAAACACTGTTGAATAACCCACACAAAACACTGTTGAAGAACCCACACAAACACTGTTGAAGAACCCACACAAACACTGTTGAAGAACCCACACAAAACACTGTTGAAGAACCCACACAAAACACTGTTGAAGAACCCACACAAACACTGTTGAAGAACCCACACAAACACTGTTGAAGAACCCACACAAAACACTGTTGAAGAACCCACACAAACACTGTTGAAGAACCCACACAAAACACTGTTGAAGAACCCACACAAACACTGTTGAAGAACCCACACAAACACTGTTGAAGAACCCACACAAAACACTGTTGGAGAACCCACACAAACACTGTTGAATAACCCACACAAAACACTGTTGAAGAACCCACACAAACACTGTTGAAGAACCCACACAAAACACTGTTGAAGAACCCACACAAAACACTGTTGAAGAACCCACACAAACACTGTTGAAGAACCCACACAAAACACTGTTGAAGAACCCACACAAACACTGTTGAAGAACCCACACAAACACTGTTGAAGAACCCACACAAAACACTGTTGGAGAACCCACACAAACACTGTTGAATAACCCACACAAAACACTGTTGAAGAACCCACACAAACACTGTTGAAGAACCCACACAAAACACTGTTGAAGAACCCACACAAACACTGTTGAAGAACCCACACAAAACACTGTTGAAGAACCCACACAAACACTGTTGAATAACCCACACAAAACACTGTTGAAGAACCCACACAAAAGGAAACTTCATTCATTCGAAAACAAAGCAAACAAAAAACCCACATATAAACTGTTGGCCTATAAACTGCTATACAGATAGATACACATCTTGACACTTGACAGAGTATTTGACTTGTACATACTGTAGTATCTATGAATGGTGACTCAGAGTAAACTGAGATCAAGTTATGATTGATATCACAAAGCCATGTCACATGACTGAGAAATCATACGCACAGTGAATAAAACAGTGTAGTTTTTTTTATAGTTATTGAGATCTACTCTTTAATGAATGGGTTTGGCAAGGACTTTGTAGGCCTATGGCATTAAAAAATTGTCAAAATTATGACAAAAAATTCCAATTATGATTTAAATTAAGACTTTCTAAAATCTTAATTGACATACCAAGTCAAAATTACGACATTAAAAAGTCGAAATTATAACATACCTATCCAAATTATGACATAAAAAGATGAATTTACAACAAAAAGTGAATGTCATAAATGAAAGTCATAATGTATTCCATGTCATATCATAATGACTTTCTATGATGTCATAGCATGGACATAGAAAGTCATTACCTTTTGTCTTGGCATGTCATATTTTTACTTTTTTGTCACAATTTCGAGCTAATACAATTATAGCTGATTGTGTATGTGGCTTAAATGCAGTATTCAAAAGATTTTTTAAGGGGCCAATTTTAATTTAGCCTACTTAAAGCACTTTTCAAGCAAACATTTCACACACACACAAAAAGTGTAGTGCTTGAAACCCAGACATCACTTATCAGCAGTTGCGGCCTGGTTTGATAAATAAATAGCCCAACCTCAAAACAGCTTGTTTAGGCTCATAAACAGAGAACTTGTGGGAAAATGAGCTTAATTTACCGTTCAGAGAAGCTACAGGGACCGTAGCAAGCCCTATTTTCGTTAAACCTTCAATGACTGTTTTTTGCATGATCTATTCCTGCTGTAGTGAAAGCTGTCGTGTCGTGATCTACTTCCTCGAGGAGTCTGCCCTCTTCTGGACATCTACTAGCATTACAGCGGGAGATTATGGCCAACAATGCTTTTAACCCTTGAGCATCAATTAAAATAAGTTACGCAGGTACATAGAGGATAAAAATGTCTGTGTCAAAAAACTGTCATAGAAATTTGAAGCTTGGGAGCACAGACTTAAGTTTGGTATCATTTTAAAGAAGACCCTTGGCAGATTATTGCTGAAGTAAAAAAAAAAAAGTAAATCCAAAAAAAAAAAAGTCATATAGGTTTAAGTTTATGAAAATGATTTATGAACATTATTTTATATGAAATATATATTTTTTTATAAGTTGAACTCTAAAACGGCTAGAAAATCAAAGCCATAAATCTAAATAAGTTGTGTTCCAAATTTGAGGATGATGTCTCAAAAAATGAGCTTTCGGTAAGATTGTATTTGGGCGCAGTAACAGATTTTCCCCATTGGGTGCAGCAAAACTCCACTGGTCACACAGTGAATGGATTTGTTATTTGCAGTTTAATTTTTCTCTCTCAATATTACAAACACATTTTGTTTTATAACACACATACTAACCACACTCTGACATCCATACCAACACACTCACAAAAATATCGTTGCATATGTCGAAGCAGAAAACAGGAATAAAGCGAGTATTTGCTTTATAGGCCAAACCTGGAAAAATGGCACCATCTGGTAAAAATAGTAAGAATTAACATTTTTAAGCCTCTTAACAAAGATTGCATAATTTTATAGTTAAATGGCCCTGGGATTAAAAATTGCAGTTTCTATGGGGACATTTTTGTCCAAAAGGCGCTGAGAGGTAGTATCTTGTGTACCTAGTCCAAAACAGATTTTTTAAAGGAAATGGCGGTGAAATAGTAATATTCCAATAAAAATACACACCTGTGCCACATTTTATGCAGTTAGCATTAACACAAAGTGATACAAAAAATAAAAAACTGAAAAGGACAAAAATGTCCATAAGGATGCAGAAGTGTTGAAACACTTTATGACTTTGGCCAGGGGTTAAATTGGGATTTATTATGTGGGGGTGCTCTCCCTAGGGGGGTCCAGGGAGAGGACCCCCCTCTCCCCGGAAGAGGAAAAAAAAATTTTTTTTTTGAAAAATAAACCATTAAATAGCACTTTCTGGAGAGTTTTGTGCAAAGAAATGGAGAAATTGAGTATTACATGATATGTGAAAAACTGCAAGGTTAAGAGCATATACTTTGCATTGTTGTAGTATCAACAGGTATTAGGACATTTAGCATTTACATTACTGTTAATCAGTCATCACTTGATTACACATTGTATTACCCTGTTATGATATAGTGACCCATACAATGTGCCAAACATAATGTGCCACATGAAGAGACAGTGCAGCATATGACAGTAGAAACAGCTGAGAAGATTTGGGTCTGTGGTGACCAGGGGCCTCATTTACAAACGTTGCGTACGCACACAAGAAGGCGTACGCCGCTCTCTACGCAATAATTGGTATTTATAAAAAGCAAACTTGACGGTAAAATGTGCGGTCCTTCACGCAAGCTCTGACCCAGGCGTACGCACAAACACGGGTGAAATGAGAAATGGCGACACCGTCGGCAGATGGAAAAAACACGTGAAAGTGTGTGAAACTGTAGACCGTTGTGTAAAATAAATGGCAATACTGCCTCTCATAAATAACACGAAGACTTCACAAAGCAAGTCTTAAGGTGATGATACACAGGGCAACTTTTTGAGCAATGTTGCTGGGCAATCTTGCCGAGCGATTGTTGCTTGGGCACTTTCCCATTGAAAATGGACAATAAATGTATATCTGAATAATTTAGATCAGTCGTGGGCCCTGTGTCTCATCTGGTTGCCCGTTGACGGCAACATTGCCCAGCAACATTGCTCAAAAAGTTGCCCTGTGTATCATCACCTTTACAATTAACAGCCTACACGAACACCCGTTTGATCGATCTGCAACAGAAATGCAAATTAACACATATTTGCAAAAAGAAAAGTGAAATATGTTCTGCAATAATATTGGCATGTTATACAATTCATCCTCATAAATAAGATGGTAAACAGAACGAAATAATGTACAAAACTGATATTCTCGCCAATGTGTCCGTCTGGCGGAGCAGATATAGATGCAATTAGATAGATAGATAGATTAGATAGATAGATAGATAGATAGATAGATAGATAGATAGATAGATAGATAGATAGATAGATAGATAGATAGATAGATAGATAGATAGATAGATAGATAGATAGATAGATAGATAGATAGATAGATAGATAGATAGATAGATAGATCTATGTCCCCTTTCCCCCACCCGTGGCAGACACACTCTGGCGATGGAGCGCAAGACGCTTTTTTGCCTCGACTTTGATGTCCGACCATTTCTTTTTTATTTCGCCACAGTCCGAGGTTGTGAGGCTACAGCATTTACGGCGTCTGCAACCTTTTGCCACTCAAGTGCCTTTTTGGCATTAGTAAATGCCAACACTGTGCCCTCCAAACAACATTTTTCTCCTCTTTTCCACCTCGCCAACGATAACTTCTACTTCACATTGAGTTTATATGAAATATATATTTTTTTATAAGTTGAACTCTAAAACGGCTAGAAAATCAAAGCCATAAATCTAAATAAGTTGTGTTCCAAATTTGAGGATGATGTCTCAAAAAATGAGCTTTCGGTAAGATTGTATTTGGGCGCAGTCAGGGATGGATTACTGACCGGGCCTATGGGGCCAGTGCCCAGGGGCCCTTGACTACCAGAAGCCCGGGGGGGCCCTGGGGTTTAAGGCCGTGCAATCCAGTTTGGTTCAGAAGACCCAATAACAATGAAAACAAATGTTTATTAATGCTGTAATAAATGTGTCCCATAGCCTACACAAGGCCTCTTAAACAAGACTCTTGGACTATGAGGGCTCCCTGGAACTTACTGTGGGGCCCTATGTGAATATGAAGGCCCCAAAACCTCTTATAGAACTATTGTCCCTATAAATATAAAATATTAAAATACATTTATTAGAACCAATCTTTGAGCTTATTTTTTTGTGTGAAAGGTATTGGAAAAACAGTTGTTACACGACTGTTACACGTTGTTTGAACGACTGTAAAAGATGCACTTTTAAATAAAAAAGGCAATTAAGCAGAGTGTATATTGGAAATTACAGATTTTCTTTTTTTTTACTGGTCAAACCCAAATCTTAGTATCCAGCACTCGAAACGATTGGTCCAATCAGATTGTAATACCTATCACCACTAGACTAGAGACGTCAAAACGATCCACAGGATTTTAGAGGCGTGTACCTCAGTTCTTCTAGATCCGGGGGCAATTTTAAAGTTAAATGCATTAATCTGAACTTTGAGAGTTCAGAAATATAAAAGCTCAAACCCATGTTCAGCAGGCAGCCTAAAATCATTAGAAAGGATTTTAAAATATTGGGGGTTGCAAAAAAACAAAAAACTTCAATCTCAATAAGTGTATTGTGATTCTCAAAACATTTGGTGACCAAATTTCATTAAGTTTAGTAACAACATGTAACAATGTTTACATAAAATATGGTAAATATCAGGTACCGTATATAGCCTACATGTTAATTTTTCTCAAGGACAAATCTCTCACTAATGCTGTAAACATACAGGGAGTTGGTATTATTATTGAAGGGTAAAATTAACAACTCAAATATAATGCGGTTTTTATAATAATAGCGTTATAATATTTTTAATGATATGAGTCCAATTATAATATGTAATAGCCTATGGTACATATATTTAGCAAAATACTCCTCTCTATAGGCCTAGTTAATTTTCCTAGCTATGCTGTGGTCATTAAATGGCTTTCCTGGGGTAAATGTTACGTTACGTGATATATTGTTTCTCTGGTTGTTTTATTGACCAATTTCCGTGGTTGAAGCACTGACTGAGTGATTACATGAGACATGATACATTTCAGCAAGTTGTAGGCTACTGTATACATAGTACACTGTATACATATACAACATAGTTCATTCGAGTTAATTTAATTACTATTAACTAAAGAAGAATTTTAGATCAGTTCACGTGCCGCTTGAACCGAGGAGCTACTGCGATCTGTCACGTCACTTTAAAGAGTGCCAAAATGAATTTCGAATTTGGATTTTGAATCCAAAATGGATTTTGAATTTCGTAATAAACTTCACATAATTTGAAAGCTGAGACTTTGATATCAAAAGTAACCTGCCTTGTCTTGTCTATCGGTGTCAGTGGCCTCTTTGCGTGGGGATTTTAGGCTACATTGCGTGAAAAAACTGAGAATGTCAACACAATGCGTGAGATTTGGCAGCCGCATTAAATTTATTAAAAAACGATTTATTCAAAAATAGGGGGTCGGGGGGGGGGGGGGGACTTTGGAGATAACTGGCCCCAGGGCCTTTACAAAACTCCACTGGTCACACAGTGAATGGATTTGTTATTTGCAGTTTAATTTTTATGTTCCGATTGTTCTCAGCTCCGCCGAGACAAAATAGACATGCCATTTCAAAAATCTTTCATTTATTGTCATAAATATGTTTTCAAAAGCATCACTTTAATCAAATTTTGTGTGACATAATTTCCAGTAGGCAACTGACTGCAAACAAGCAGGCTTATGTGCCGGGGCTGAGCCCCGGCCCAATTTAACCACTGACTTAGGCATTATAAGACTAATTACATATTTCCGCTCTTCGATCAACAGAAGCAGTGGCGCCATCTTGTGTCACTCTTCAAACTGTCAGCTTCACCAAAAGACACATTAGTTCGCGTTTGTTATTCACACAACCGATATTAATTTGTAATATATGAAATGTTATATTAGCACCAATTGAAAACTCTTGTTCAACTAGCAATTTGATTTTAATATGCTTCATCTGTGGCAATTTTGCCCATTTCTGGCAAAAGTATTTCTAGTGTAGTCTTCTCATAATGGATTCAATGTTTCATACAGGTTCAGTACTTCTCTAATGTTGTGGAGATGTTCTTCCATAGTTGAGATCAAACGTTATTCCAGTTGCATTAAAAGGTAATCATCAACATTAGTTGACTTTACTGTTCTCCAAATATTAACAAACCTGCACTAGGAAAATTTCACCGTTGATCTTTAATTTTGAAAACTTTGAAAAATCACAACCAAACAGTTTAAAAACCATGTTTAATCAAAATGGTTCTTTACATTATGAAAAACCTGAACTGGAAAAAGAAATGAACCTTAAGTCACAAAAGCCAAATTTAATGGATATATAAATTTGACATTATCCTCGCAGAGCTGTTGTCCGACTTCAACATTCAAAACTTTCATATAGATTTATATCTCTAAATACTACTAAATAGGTGTCAATTTCATGTATACGTTACAATATGCTTTGCACATTAAAAAGGTACTGCACATTAAACTTGCACCTAAAAGGCAACTAAAAAAAAGATGAAATTAAATAAAAATTGAGGGGGAAGAGTGGAAAAACACACGAACAAAAGAAACAAAAAACAAACCGTAGCATGTACAACATGTACCTAAACCAGCAGAGCATAATTACAACATTCACATTTCATTTTTACGCGGATGGTTGGGACGTCTCGTTCATGGGGAGCGAGGGGTCGGGGGTCAGGGGTCACTGTACAGTTACTGACGCTTTCTGGAATGTCCTAGAAATGCTCTGACAAAAGTGGATTTAAGCAATGAAAACAGTTCATTCAATTACAGATTTAATCATCAAACTTAATCTTCTTTCCTTGTGGCCTGTCCCCAAATCCACCTCGTCCACCTGAGGGGGAGAAGAAAGAAAAGGTTTAAATTTATAATTCAATAGCTGTGGTGCTAAAACACGACTAAATGTTCAGAACAGCACACTGCCAAACGTGTAGTGATTAACATAACATCAAATCTTTTTTTTTTTTGTGTCAATTTGTATTAGTCTATGAATGATATTGTTTTATATGTATATTTTTATGTTTGTGTTGGTGTTCTTGTGTGTGGTGTATAGTGAAGCCAAAGACAAATTTCCACTTGTGGACAATAAAGGAACTAAATGAATTAAAATGGAACTACACTTAATTTTTTCTGTGCAATTTGGCATTTCTAGGTGTTGTACTAGAGTTTTAATCCGATCAACATCATATTTGATGCGTCTCATCTAAAGGGCTTTGTGAAGATCTTCAGTTTTCGTTGCAGCCTTACAAAGTTTGTTTCGCCATGAAACGGGAAACTGCATTAACTCAAGCATACAAGGAAAACTGTGAAGAAAACCGCAATATGCTTTTAAACCGGTAAATATATGAGATTATGACCGTCTGTCACAGTTTTTGCAACCAGTAGGTGGCGCCATGACTCTGAATGTTGGCATGCATGGCCCTGTTTACAGCTGGTATTAAGATGCGCTTTGCTCCATCAGATCACAAGTAGACGAAGCTCAATACAGGCGTAAACGGGTCAAAAACGTTTGAGCTCGTCCACTTCCAGAGGGAGATGGAAACACATTGGACCGGATTGCTTTTGTAGAGTAAATGCTCATGAGGTCAAATGTGTTTGAACAGCCACAAAAGACCGTCTTCTGACCGAATGCATTAACATTATGGGACGCGCACTAGCCAGACGGGATTTAAACTTTGGCTGGGGACCCAAGTTTGGTTGAAGATATGAAAAGCGTACCAAGCACATTGTTCTCTCCATTCCTGATTTCTAACACTCCCAGCGTTTGTCTGGTCTTGCAGCTGTAGATTGCGTGAGCTTACTTCTTCCATTAGATCAAAAGATCTGAAAAATCCCATACACTTACTCACCCATAGAGCCTCCCCTCGAAGAAATCAGGACAAGTGTGTGAAAGTGGACTAGAGAGACGGATTTAAACACCAGGTGTGAACAGGAATGGTCTCCCTCATCTACTTGTGTTCCGATCGACCAAAACGTATCTTAATACCAGCTGTAAACAAGGCCCGGATGTCTTCAGGCCAGGACTCATATAAAACAAGTGAAGTTCAGGGCAAGATTGGACCTGGTATGCTTGAGTTACGACAGCTTCCCGTTTCATGGCGAAACAAACTTTGTCAGGCTGCCATGAAAACTCAAGATCCCTGCAAATGCCTTTAGATGAGACACACCAAATATGATGTTGATCGAATTAAAACTCTAGGACAGTTTAAGTATGACACCTGGAAATGGTTAGAGACTTTTATAGAGGTTACACAAGCCTAATGTAGGGTGAGGAACTTTTAAATATTGTTGGCACTAATTAAGCCATTTTGGCGCTCGGGTCCTAATCATTCATTACAGTGTGTTTGTCTCTCGTTACGAATCAAGTGTTTTGAATAGTTCACACTTACCGCCTCTGCCTCCTCTGAAGCCGCCTCCGCCGCCCCGTCCTCCTCGTCCGCCCCTGAATCCGCCTCCTCTACCGCCCCCCCCTCGGCCTCCGAAACCCCCCCGTCCGCCTCCTCGTCCTCCGAACCCTCCTCTGCCGCCGAAGCCCCCACCGCGGCCGCCCTCGCCCTTGGGCCTGGCGTAGTCCAGAGTCACTCTGTTGCCGTCGATCTCTCCGTCATCCATGGCTTCTTTGGCTGATTTGCAGTCTTCTTCACTATCGAAGTCTACGAAACCGAATCTGGGGGAGGAAACCGTATTCAGTTAACATTCACGAGGAAAACCAGCAGCGGTTTCTGAATCTAAATGGCTTAAGATGTCTCACATCAGACATGGGTACTTTCCAATGAAACACCTGGAAACACCTGTTTGAGTGTGACTTTGAATCTACTTCTCGTGCGAATCCATACAACGCCACTGAACTGACAGAGAGGAGCTCATGAGAAGCAAAAACAACGGTTTCTGAGAGAACCAAACATATCCATACCCTTTTGATGATCCGGTTTCTCTGTCCATGGCGACTCTGGCGCCAACGGCTCCATCAAAAGAGTCTCTCAGAGTCTGATCTGTGGTGTCTTCTGACAAGCCTTTGACAAACAGGGTTTTTGTAGGTCCTACAAAGCGTGGAAAAACGGTTAGCACTTTAAACAATTGCAAACAATATTAAGCTGATAAAACTTCAGTAAGCAGCAAATCTACAAACCAGAGTTTCCTCTTCCTCCACCGCCTCGCTCTCTCTCACTCTGACTGAACTCTAATCTGATGCTTCTGCCCTCAATATCTGTGTTGTTGCAATTCTCCAGCGCATCCTTGGCATCCTCCACATTATCAAACTCCAAAAATGCATATCTAGAACAAAAAACAAGACATTAGACCAGTCCAATAAGCTAAAAAAAAAAAAAAAACACCCACAAGATGCTTCAGTTCACATCAAGACGAATGTTAAGAGCCAAACATTTTACTTTCTCAATAGACATTTGCAGTAATTCATTAGTGATGCGAAAACTTGCATGCCATCAACACACTTTGCCTTAATAGACATTCTTAGCACTGAAGAAAACTGGCCAATCAATCCACCATATTTAGTGAAAGAGCGGCCATCTGTAAATTGAATGAGTCTGGCTTCCAGTGTCATTAGTGTTATTTTACCTGTACAAAAAATTAATTATGCTGCTTGATTTGCAAACTTGTTTTTGTTACAATATTAACTTTTTGTAGCACAAACAGCTTTAGAATTTAACGCACAGCCATTCTGGTTATGAAAGGAAGTCACACATGCACAGGAAATGGATGGTAAATGTGTAGCTTTCCAAAGCATACTCCATTTGATAGCTAGAAAGTTTCACCTTTATCCAGTGTCTGCGCTATTTTTCTCCAGAAGTTACGAGCGATATGTATTCTTTTGAACTCAAGTTGCCTGCCTCTCAACCTTGTCAATGTGAACTGTTACTGCAGTCTCCATTATTTTGTTGTTGGTTGTCTTTAGTTTCGGGCCAGTGTTGACACCTTGTGGAACTACTGATTAACGCGAATGCAAAAACCAGGCATCGCGCATATTCTAGTGATGAAATTAGCATCACGCTCACTTTACACAGACGCTTGTGCATGTCTAAAACCCAGAGTACACTTTGGCCTTTAGGTCACATGTCCAGAGCTGCTGTTAAAATAAAACTGCAATTTAGTGGCACTCAAAGTAACTAATTCTCCAAATAATAGTGAATGGAGGAAGAATCCATGTCTCAGAAATGGAAAAATTGTGCCAGAGTAACAGGCATTTCTGCTGATCTACAAGCGCCACCTATTGTCAGTGTGATACTGCATTATTCAGCCAGTATGACGTTGTATTATGCATCTCAAATCAGACCGAATTTACTTGCCGAACATTAGGGTTTTGTTGTGAACGTGCATAAACAGGCCTAATTACATCCATTCCTTAAACACACTACTGAAGCGCTGGACGTACCCCTTCGGCCTGCCGTTGTTCTGAGGTATTCTGATGGACACGGCCTTCTCAAACACACTCTGGAGGGAATCTTCAGTCGCGCTGAATGCCAGATTGTTTACGACAAGGACTTTGTTTGAAGCACCACCGGTTGATTGAGCTAGAAAACGAGATACACATTAGCATTGATGAAAACAAAACTAAAACAACAAGACACCATCGTTACTCACATCTCCCGCTCTGCCGGCTCTTTTCTCCGGTGAAGTCGACCGTGATCGAGCGGCCCTGAACATCGGCACCTTGTGCCTCTTCCAGCATCTTCTCGGCGATCTCCTCGGTCTTGAACTCAACGTAGGCGATTCTGTTACCAAAGTGGAGGATGTCAGTCAACCATTTGCTCGAAACATGTTTTGTTACAACACGAACAGTCACAGCTTAATCTTACCCTCTGCTTGAACCGTTGCTGCCCATCGGTACTCTAATATCAACCGCCTGGTCAAAGAGTTCCTTCAGATCGTCTTGCGTTACAGAGTAGGGGAGGTTCTTCACGAACAATGTGCGTGAATCTCTCTCTGAGGGAAGAAAACGATAAAACGTTGGATTCTGGAAACTCAAGTTCTCATATAGCATGGCGATGGATCCAGATCAGTACTTGACCATCATGGAATCCACATGAGAGTTCAGGTATTTGATAAGCTGACATCATTTCTAGACTCGATGGATTGACGTTGAAAGCGTCAGCTGTAGGATGGTACCTTTTTTGCTTTCCTGGGAGTCCTCCTTGCTCCTGGCCCTGTCGAGTTTCAGCGGCTGACCCATCAGCTTCTTGCCATTGAGGGCCAAAGCCTTCTGCAAATCCTCTTCAGATGCAAAGTCAACGTAGCCAAATTTCCTGCAAAAGAAATTTCAAAGAGTCACATCAACATTCACAATGCCTTCGCATAAATTTGACTGATTAATGAGATTTAAAAGTTCTCCTTACTTGGTCCCACCAAGTCGCACATCCTGAATTTCAAGGCCTTCCTTTGAGAAGAACTTGGAGATCGCAGATTTAATTTCATCGAAGTCCTTATTGCAGTTCAAGTTGCCCAAATAGAGACTGAAACCTGAAAGTTTACACTAAAGTTAGTTCACCACACCACGACAAGGAAATACACCTTCTTCCTTAAACCAGCATCAGAATTGATAAAAAAGGTGACATCACATACTTCAGTATTAAGTCCCTTTTGATCATCATATGTAGTTAAATGTGCAAGAATTAGAGAATATAGAGCGCAAGTCTCACCCTCGCCATCAGTTTTAACTTTCTTAGCCGGCGGTGTTCCCTTCTCTTTTTTAGCCTCCGCTTTCCTCTTCCCTGGAGTGACCGGGGTTTCTGGAGAACATGGGAGTTTTAGAAATTAAAGTCTGCCAAGCTCTTGAAATACAAAGCACCATGAAAGTACAATGTTACAAAAACTGTTCGGTCATACCTTCTTCCTCATCATCGTCGTCGTCTTCATCATCATCATCGTCGTCGTCATCTTCAGATTCCTCCTTAGCTTTCACCATTCCTGCCTTTTTGGCTTTGGGCGCAGGAGTCGTGTCCATTTCCTCTTCCTCTGAATCTAAGACAACCCAATCAAAATCATTTGAGAAAAGCGTTACAATAAAGCTAACGTAAACTAAAACATCAGCTCCGCAGTATCATACAAATCATTCACAATTAAGTCCCTTGTGGTTCATGTGCAACTCTTTTAAAAAAAAAAAAAAAAAAAAAAAAGCCATTCACACACCATCATCTTCGTCGTCATCATCATCATCATCATCAGATTCCTCCTTGGCTGCGGGAGCTTTAGCTTTAGCTGCAGGCTTAGCGGCCTTTTTAGGAGGCGGGGTTTCTTCCTCTTCAGAATCATCTAAACAGGAACACAAGTTTAGACAGGGATTTACAACAAAGGCGTTCATAGTGAAGATGACTTCATTTAAATATGGAGACAGGCAGTCTGTGATGTACAGGGAGCATTTCGTACCGTCGTCCTCGTCGTCAGACTCCTCAGCAGGAGCGGCTTTGGCCGCAGGAGCGGCTTTCTTGGCCGGCGTGGCTTTGGCGGGTGCAGCTTTCTTGGGTGGGGGGGCCTCTTCTTCTGATTCTTCTACACAACAGGAAGTGGTGCAAATAGTGTCGTTAGAATGTCATACGGTCTTGAAATCACACAACAAGGGTTGTGCATCGGCAAAAGTTTCACGATACGTTTGATATTTTTCAGATACAGAATGTAATATTTAGGGGGGGCCCTTACTACTCCTCTTAACAAGGGGGGCCCAATCCTGCCGATCGACTGTCCTGCACAGTTCATCTACAACCCTAATCAAACACTGAAGCAACCAATTAAGGTCTTCAGGAACACTTGAGCAGGTGTGTTTGATTAGGGTTGGAGATGAACGGTGCAGGACAGTCGACCGGCAGGAGTGGGCACCCCTGCTGTAAACCATTTATACACACTTCTTACATTAAATTGTCAAGCACCATGGCCAAAGAAGTCATTTTCAAATGTGCTATACATTGGTGTTAATTTTGTCACCTATTTTTAATTTAGTCTTAAGCCAAATGTCCTTGTTAGTTTTAGTTATATTTAGTCATTCACATATCTTTTTTTGTTAGTCAGGTTTTAGTCGACTAAAAGTCTTGTCATTTTAGTCTAGTTTTAGTCAAAAGAAAACTTGACTAAGATATATTGAGTTTGTCAAAACATTTTAGTCTTTTTTTAAATAAATTATTTCTGAGATGATTTCTGATAACCATTTCAGTCAAATAGTGTTTCACGCTTCTCAAATATTGGTTAAATGTCATAATTACCTGACAAAATACACTTGTTGAATGATTTTTGTTGAATGCAACATAAAACAGTAATGATATAATTGGCTTTCACTCCCAATTTGCTTTTTAAATACATATTTAAACCGTGGCTATCATAAATGTTTAAATAAATCAATGAAAACAAGTTTAAGTAAAAATAGAATGATTGTACAATAGCTTTTTTCTTTAATTTTTATAGCGGACCAGCGAATTTGTTCATTGAACGGCTCTGGGGTAAATATAACGTTACGCAACGTATAGTTTACAAGCTGTTTTGACGTCTTCAATAAAGTTTAATTTTTTAATAAGCCGTTCTGTAAATATGAACATTCCTTCAGATGTTCATTCATGTTTATTCAGTGCTATAACTAGCAGTAAAGAACTAATCAGTCCACATAAACTGAGGCGCTACAGCATCACAAAGGCAATTATGAATTTCAGAATAAAATGTAGCATTTGAAACCAGACACTTTCATATAAACAGCATGAAGTTATTGCCATCTATTGGATGTAAGGTGCACCACAAATAACGGCTAGTAAACACAAACACTGAACAAATAACGATTCTTGGGACTTAAGAATCGATATCTGCTCTCCAAAATGAGAATAGATTTAACATACTGTTCTTGGCCAGTGTTTTCATACCATCATCATCCTCGTCACTAGACTCCTCAGCGGGCGCTGCTTTCTTAGCCGGGGTCGCTTTAGCAGGCGTGGCCTTCTTCGGGGGGGGAGGAGCTTCCTCTTCTAATGGGCAGAGCAGACAAACACTAATCAGACTTCAGGCTTTGGATTAAAGAGCACTGCGGTGAGAAAACCATCATGGAAATACTTGCGCACCAGATTCATCATCATCATCATCGTCGTCATCCTCACTCTCCTGTTTGGCAGCAGCTTTCCCGTTCTTCACTGCCTTTACCGGAGCTGCGTTTTTCTTTGCTACAGCCTTGACTGGTGGAGCCTGTTGAAATTAAAGTTAAGTTATGAATCATGCAGCAAATAAAGTAGTTGTAGGGCTGCAACAACTAATCGATAATAATCGATTATGAAAATCGCTGTCAACGAACGTCATTATCGATTAGTTGGTCTGCTCACGTCACGGAGAGCACTTACTGGTGATTGGCTGAAACAGGCCAATCATGAGGCTCTTTAGCCCCTTTCACACAGAGAGTCCGGAAAATACACGGATAAAGTGACCTGGGTTCTTTTGACTTCGGTTAATTCACCTTGCCCGTGATTTTCCGGAATCAGAGTGCGCGTTCACACACAACCCGTAAAAATCCCGTAAAGACACGTGACCTGTAATGTCTCAGCAGCGTCTATAGTTTACTTATGAGCTGCGAAACCACGCTTGTGCATTTTTTTTCTCTGATTCGATCATAAATTAGCACATTACGTACCGTTTCACGCCGGCGAACGATCCTGGCTTCGGCGCCATCATTATGGCACGGCATTGATTACGGCTTTTGTTCACACAGCGCGCGTTCCGGGGCTTGTCCCGGCAATGTTACTAGGTCCCCAACCCGCCATCGATCCCGGGTCATGTTTGCGTTCACACAGAAGGTGTTCTGGCAATTTCATGTGCACAAATGCATAATTTTTCATGTCCTTTTAATCAAGCCTGTTAGCGTACCTTCATTCCACTCTTTATAGGATTTCTTTAATATTAATTTTTAATCAAACGCGATCTACTGCGGCTCTATTACGTTCACACGCTTGTTTTCAGTCTTTTATTTTATCAATATATCCTTAGAACTCATTTAACTTTAAATTAAAATTAATAAATAATATATTTTTGATTTTCATCTTCACATCTGAACAACATGTGTAAATTTGTTTTAACAAAAATTAAATGTATATAATATATAACAATGTATATAATTTAGATTTTTTTTTTTTACATTAATCATGGTTGTCAACTTGCCATCAGCAATTATCATTAAAAAAATATGCAAATATTGATATTAGTAAAACTCAATGTGTGGCTTTTGAACTTTTTAAAGTACACTTTTACATATAAACACCCTGATTTAGTGTTTTATTTAGTTATAATAAACAAATTTAAAACATTTTAATCGAATATCAAAATAATCATTAGTAGTTGTTGCAGATTCATAGTCACCTCCTCCTCGCTGTCGTCCTCCTCGCTGGAGTCCTCTTCCACATCTTTGGGGGGTGGAGGGGCCTTTTTCTTCAGTGGCGCTTCTTTCTTCGCTGCCTGCAAACATGGACAGAAATCATAGAAGTTACTGTAACCATCTGGCAAGTTTAGGATTATAGATCGCATAAGTATTGACAACAATCCACGAAAATAAGAGTTCAGCATAACTTTAAGAAATTATGACATTTAATCCTAGTCTAGATCTACGTTTTAATGAAAAATTTGAAAAATAAAAAAAGTTTGAATTGGTTACATTATGAATCCAGATATTAGACATGACTAACATTTTATCAAATCATTAAAATGGAAGAGAAATTAAACCAAACCCCACTGATATTGTGGAAAAGTCTCTTCATAAGACTGCTTTTCATTAAACTTAATGGATTGATAAATTTGACATGTTTCATTACCTCAAATAATTAGAGATGCTTTATGATAACTAACATTTAACTAAATCATTAAATCAAAGTACAGAAATTAAAGCTGGGTAAAAGGGATTTCGAAAGGCCGAAAATGTGAGTAAAGTCAAGCACACAAAACATGCGCAAACCGCACATTGTGTTTCCTGCTGAATGAGGTTTCAGTAAAAATGAGAGCTTATTTATAAAGCGCATCTCACATGCTGGTAGTTTCAGTTTCACTTTAATTTAGGCTCAGCTTTCAAAATATATATATATATATATATTTTAATAATGAAATCCATATTTCATACTGCATTCTCATTCCTAAAAAGCAAAATACTACTACATAAAAACAAATCTTTATTAAATGTAAATCCATTAATGGTGTTTGAAATACCAAACATTTGGAGGTGAAACCATTGTTTTTTTAAAGAACAACTAACATTTAAAATTGTAATATTTATGCACCAAACAGAGGTTGACAAGTCAAAAACTCCTGTGTATGCTTGCATACATGCACATGTATGTATTTAGAAACAAAAGGTTTGGAGGTGCAGCCTAATTAAAAACAAAATTGCCAAACCATTTTTGTATATTCCGTGGATCATTTAAATACCACGTGTTTTCTCTCGCGAAGCGGATTTTTGTATTACAAACGTTTGCGTGCGTAATTAAATTAAACTTAAAAATACACTTGAATACAATACCTAAAATGAAAAGTAATGTTTTAAAAAAAGTTAAAGTTGGAAAGGACTATTCAAAAAGCAAAGTCCTGCGCGTGAACAAACCCACGTGGGTTCGCGTTACACGTGGAAAACCCACATGCGCGCTACCAGAAGAGTAAATATATTTTTTTTTTCGTAAAAAAATGCGAGATTAAGCAATACTCGCGTCGTGCTCGCATATTATACTCATGTGAGTCGCGTAAATATGCTTTAACAACGCGAGGCGGTTTAATGCAGCGTGTTAAATGTCTGCTCGATCACTTCAAAGAAGCAAAATGGAGGCGTTTAGCATCAAGCTGCACATGGCTAACACACGAGTTACAGCAAAATCACGACACGATAGAAGACTTACAAACCAAGTTGACTTCCTTAGAGTGATTTATTACGCTCTCAACACAAAAAAAAATGTGTAAAGTTAAAACCTCGAACACGTTTTGTTAATGAGTATCAGCTGAGGCCTACCAAACGGAGAAGCGTGGTCAGCCCGGGACAACGGGGGAAAAACAACAAAGGCAGATTACACTTAAATTACCTCGTTTTAGACGTCACGATTTATCATTAAAACACAATTTGCACTTTTGAGTTTACATGGCAACGCTATAAATACCTACAATGGAAATACGTGTGTCGCACATGTGGGCCTTCCCGTTAAAAGCAATACAATAAAAAAAAAATCACATTTTGAGCCTCTTTATGTGGTGCATTGCATTGTTACAGCATGTCTGCAGATATCTTACCTTAGCGAGCTTGACCATGACTGAAGCTGTTTGTGCTGTAAAGCTGGTTTATCTGTGAGAGTGGCGCAGGTTAAAAGCGTTCAGTCACACGTGCTTCTTCTCTCTACAGGACAGAGGAGCGCGAGCGGATTCGCTTTTAGTACGTCCCGCGAAACTCCGCCCAGTGACGTCAGCCGTAGTACTCGATTCCGCGAGTCGGTTCGTTTGAACAGTTCGTTTCGATTCAGTGATTCCTTTGTCAGCAGGTGGCCCATTACATCCTGGCGCGCGTGGCATGAAAAAGTGACTGAATAGATAAATAAGGTTGACATTTACATTGCGAATTAAACGTGGAAAAACAGTCCTCTCATCATCCAGCCAATCAATTCCCCCCTGGTCGAAACTAAGCCCGCGTAATATTTTTAATGCAAAACAAATACGTCATCCCTGCACCACTTAGGGGTTTTCAGATTGGGGTCCGGGGACTGACTGGGGCCACATGGGAGTGAAAATAATTAATTTATTAAAATGTGCAACGTTTCGACCCGAAGGATCTTCGACAGGCAACAACAAGTCGCCTACTTGTACAGTTTAAAGACCCGGATCGAAACGTTGCACATTTTTATAGATGTTTGGAAGCATCAGTGGCAGTGCAAGTTTTTTGGATGTGCACATACTACTACTTTGAAGTGAAAATAAATAAATAAATTAATGATCTGTGCATAATATACAGTCTAAAACATTTTAAAATAAAACAAAATATAACAATACAATTTGATTGAAATAAAAAAATGAATGTTTTAAAACTAACTAAATAAATAAAGCTTGATTTGAATAAAAATAAGAAAGCGGTGTAAAAAACAAATGCATTAATTAATTTGATACTGTATGTATGTATGTATGTATATATATATATATATATATATATATATATATATATATATATATATATATATATATATATATATATATATATATATCAATCTTTATTTATTTAGTTTTATCAAATTTATTTTATCTATTTAAATCAAATTGTATTTATTTTATTTTATAATGTTATATATATATATATATATATATATATACAACATTATAAAATAAAATAAATACAATTTGATTTAAATAGATAAAATACATTTGATAAAACTAAATAAATAAAGATTGATAAATATAAAAATAAGAAAAGCTGAGTAAAAATAAATCAATAAATTATAATTAATTAATTAGATATACTGTATATAGAACATTTTCAAAAAATATATATATTATTTGATGTAAATAAATACAATAAATGTGATAAAACTAAATAAATAAAGCTTGATTTAAATAAGAAAGGCTTTGTAAAAATGTAACTAACTAAATTAATTGCTTAAAACAAAAACTGTTTGAAAGTAAATGAAATTGAATTTAAATAATTTTTATTTATTTAAATAAATAAAAACTGATAAAACTAAATAAATAAAACTTGATTTAAATACAAAGAAGAGTGGTGTAAAATGTAAAAATAAATAAATAAAAATGAACCAAGTAACTAAATAAATAAATTAAAAAATATATATTAAAATAAATAAATGATGTCATTATGACAGGGTTGAATGGGATTTTCTGTTCGTCGTGTTGAAATGTGATGGACTCGAGGAGTATTATTGTAATGGGTCGGATTGTTATATAAGAATCCTATAGCGGAGGTCCTGACTAACTGTGGTATCAAAGACATTGAATATTTCTAGAGGATGTAGACAGGGCTCTCCTCTTCCATTGAGCCATTTGCAATCGCAATTAGAAGACATAGAGATACTGAAAGTATAACAATTTCCGGTTTTGAACATAAAATAGCTCTTTTTGTTGACGATGTTATATTGTTTTTAAAGAAGCTGGATACATCTATTCTCATATATAGAAGATAGACTAAGTCCTTTCAATGATTACTAAATTTAGAATATCTAGAAATATATATATTTTTTTTGGTATTTGCAAATAAGGAGTTTTATTTGGTCATTTCAGAAGTTTTTTTATAAATATACCACCTTTATCCATCTTGGAAAAGGAAGTCACCAAAAATGGTTATATACATGGATATCACATGGATATCAGGAGTTCTCGATTAGAGGCATGGAGGAAGGAAATATCAATGAATGATTGGAGAGAGGTCTGTAGAGACTGAAATTGTTACAGTATAATTGGCTAATGAGCGAGTTTATGTAACCCCAGTATTATTAAACAAATTCAACAAGAATATTACAGACATCTGTCCTAGATGCAATTCATGTAAAGGTACTTTCTTTCATTGTGAATGGGAGCGTGAAGAGATCTTGAACTATGATAGACAAAATAATCAATGTTACAATTTCTCTTGAACCAAAATTTTTAATATCCCAGTAATTCTTAAATTGAGAAGAAGAGAATATATTTTTGTCTATATGTGTATTCTACAAGCTAAGCGTCTTCATTGGCACACAGTATAGGGAGATGGCAATGAATATGTCGTTGGAGAAAATAACGTATATTATCAAAGGAAGATATAGGGCTTTTAAAGATGCTTGGAAACCCTTTATGTTTTTCTTAGGAAAAGAACACAATGGGGATATATCTGATGGTATTTTAGAAAAAATGTAAGAAAAGTATTGTTGGATGCGTCTTGTACTAGGAGGCCGTAATTCATTGTTTTTTGTGTATGTATTTGTTGGTGTCGTGTCTATATAGATTTGTTTCCCTTTCTTTTCTTTGGATTATCTGTATGTGAACAAGTGAATGTTTATGTCCAAAGTTTGTGTTGTTATAACATGTCGTCTTTGTTATGTAATCTAAAAAACAATACAAAAATAAAAATAAATTAATTAATTAATTAAATTGTATTAAAATTAATGTCATGATCCTGGTATTTTCCTCTCTCTCTTTCTTCCCCTGCTGCCACACACACACACACACACACACACACACACACACACACACACACACACACACTTACATGCGCTTTCTTTCTTACTCCGCTGTTCCTCATCACCCTACGCAATCAGCATCTTCGTTTCCATACCTGTCCCCTCTTTCTCTCTGATTAGCATCTCTACTTCTAGTTCCCTTCTCTCCTTTGTCCTCTGCCAGATTATTAACTTTGTACACGTATGTGATCATTCTCTCTATCACCGAGTCTTGTCCTGCCCTGTCTGGTCTTCATTACCTACTGGTCTACATTCTTCGTTTGTGCTCTGCCCAGCTCTCCTGCTACTGAACGCTGAGATCGGTCCCGTGAGTACACCTGTCTACGGGCGCTGCTGTTTGCCTACGCTGTACTCATCTACGGACCTGTATTTCCCGGTTTCGGGTCATCTCCTGCTTTAGTTCATTATTTATGAGAGACTTTCTGTTTGCCAGCCTATGCGGCCAATTGCCTAATTTCTATTAAAGACATTATTACCTGCTTTCGCTTTTGGGTCCTCTCTCTCAGCTCTGACAGAATAATCTGGCCATCATGGACCCAGTGAAGGAGAATCCATTTCAGGCTGCTTTTGAGATACAGGGGGCTATGCTGGGCAGACATGAAGAGTTATCCGCCGCTTGTCATGCCGTGGAGACCCTGGCCGCCCAGGTTACCGATTTATCCAAGCAGCTTCACTATCTCCGTGTGGACCCGCCACCACCAAGAACTTCCGACGTTCACGAACCAAGAGTCAAAAATCCTCCCTGCTATGCTGGTGAGCCCACCGAGTGCCGCTCTTTCTTAACCCAATGTGAAGTTGTATTTTCGCTACAGCCTTCAACTTACTCTAAGGATCGCTCCCGAATCGCTTATGTGGTCTTGCTGCTGACGGGACGAGCACGTGAATGGGGAACGGCTGTATGGATCGCTGAAGCCAACTGTCTGGATCGGTACGCACTCTTTGAGGAGGAAATGATTTGAGTGTTTGATCGTTCTGCCCACGGATCTGAGGCTTCGCGTCTTCTTTCCACACTCCGTCAAGGGAAGAGGTCCGCCGCAGATTTCTCCATTGAGTTTTGTACTCTGGCCACTTCCTGTGAATGGAACGAACCCGCTTTGGTCGCATGCTTCCTGGAGGGTTTGAATGCTGACATTAAGGAGGAGGTACTCTCCCGTGAAACTTCCTCTTGCTTAGATCCTCTAATCGACCTGGCTATCCGCGTGAAGCGCTTCGAATTACGCCACCGAGCACGAAACATGGAGAAGACTCCTCTCTCCGCTCCTGCTTCTGCTTCCTCTCCCTTCGCTGGCTCCGACTCCGAACCTATGCAGCTGGGGGGAATCCGCATTACCGCCACGGAACGTCAACAACGAATTACTAATCGCCTCTGTTTGTACTGCGGGTCGGCAGATCACTTCGTCTCATCCTGTCAACTAAAAGCCAACGCTCACCAGTAGAGAGAGGGTTACTGGTGAGCGCTTCTGCCGTAGACCCTCCATCACGTACTCTCACTACTTTTCCGGACAACCTCCGCTGGCCGGGTGCTGCTATCTCTTGTCAAGCTTTGATCGTGCTGAAGGGAGTTTCGTTGATGAAACCTGGGTGCTCGAACGGGGTATCCCCCTTGTCAAACTGAAGGAGGACACCTTGGTATATGCACTTGATGGTAGCATCCTCGCTCATGTTCGTCGTGCTACCATTCCGGTGAGTCTCACCGTCTCTGGCAATCATCGAGAGCCTATTTCTTTTTTAATTTTTCATTCACCATTTACTACCGTGGTTTTGGGCCATCCCTGGCTCGTAGAACACAACCCCCAGATTAATTGGTACAAAGGAACTATCCTCTCCTGGAAATTGTCGTGTCATGTTAAATGTTTAGTGTCTGCTGTCCCTCCAGTGTTTTCTGTGTCTTTGTTTCAGGAAGAGCCAGGTGATTTGTCGGGAGTGCCGGAGGAATATCACGATTTGCAAGCGGTTTTCAGTCGTTCCCGGGCTTCTTCTCTCCCTCCCCTATGACTGCAGTATCGACCTTCTTCCGGGAAGGCTTGACTCGCTATCTGGACCGGAGCGCGAGACGCTCGAGAATTATCTCTCTGAATCGCTTGACACTGGTACTATTGTTCCCTCCTCCTCTCCTGCCGGCGCGGGTTTCTTTGTGAAAAAGAAGGATGGCTCTTTGCGTCCCTGCATAGACTATTGAGGGTTAAACGACATCACTGTCAAGAATCGCTATTCCTCAGCCTTTGAGGTCTTGCAGGGAGCAAAGGTTTTCACAAAGTTGGATCTCCGCAACGCTTACCATTTGATCCGTATCAAGGAAGGAGATGAGTGGAAGACAGTGTTTAATACACCCTTAGGGCACTTTGAATATCGGGTTTTACCGTTCGGTTTAGTCAACGCCCCAGCTGTCTTTCAGGCTTTAGTCAATGACATCTTAAGAGACATGCTAAACATTTTTGCTTTTGTTTATCTCGATGACATTTTGATTTTTTTCCCCTTCACTCCAGGTGCATACCCAGCACCTTCGGCGCGTTCTGCAATGTCTGTTGGAGAATCGTTTTTGTTAAAGCAGAGAAGTGCACTTTCCATGCTCAGTCGGTCACGTTCTTAGGCTCAGTCCTTTCGGCGGAGGGGATCAGCATGGATCTCTCCAAGGTCCACGCAGTCACTAACTGGCCCATTCGCGACTCTCGCGTTGCACTTCAACGGTTCCTGGGGTTCGCAAATTTTTATCGACGATTCATTCGTAACTTTAGTCAAGTCGCTGCCCCACTTACCGCGCTCACGTCTAACAAGACCCGTTTTGTTTGGTCTGCGTCTGCTCAGGTCTCTTTTGATCTCCTTAAGTCTCTTTTTAAGTCTGCTCCCATTCTTTCCACCCCGGACGTCTCTAAGCAGTTTATCGTCGAGGTCGACGCATCGGAGGTGGGAGTGGGGGCAATCCTATCCCAGCGTTCCTCCTCCGATGGGAAAATCCACCCTTGTGCATATTTTTCGCATCGCCTCACTTCCTCTGAACAAAATTATGACGTCGGTAACCGCGAATTGCTGGCCATCCGCCTTGCTTTGGGTGAGTGGCGTCATTGGCTGGAGGGAGCGTCCGTGCCGTTCATTGTCTGGACAGATCACAGAAATTTAGAGTATATTTGTTCGGCTAAGAGGCTAAACGCTCGTCAGGCACGTTGGGCACTTTTTTTTCGCTCTATTTGATTTCACGATATCCTACTGTCCGGGTTCTAAGAATGTCAAGCCTGACGCCCTCTCGCGTCTGTTCGCTTCCCTAGAGGTTGTGCCAACCCAGGAGGAGATCCTTTCTCAGGGCTGTGTGGTTGGCGCAGCGGTCTGGGGAATTGAGCGTCTTGTCAGACGCACTCTCTCACACTGCATCACGCCGCGCGGTTGTCCTAAGGGACTTTTGTTTGTTCCGCCCTCCGCTCGTCTGGCCGTCCTTCAGTGGGGGCATTCATCAAAATTGTCTGCCCATCCTGGTGTAAAAGGCACCATAGCCTCTGTCCGTCAGAGGTTCTGGTGGCCCACCAGGGAGCGCGATATTCGCCACTTCGTCGCGTCTTGTACCATTTGCGTCAAGACCAAGTCCAATAATTCACCGCCAGCTGGTCTCCGACCTCTACTCGTTCCTTCTCGGCCGTGGTCTCACATTGCCCTTGATTTTATAACAGGACTTCCCCTATCATGGGGAAATACTGTTATCCTAACCGTGGTCGACCGTTTTTCCGAATCGGTTCATTTTATTCCCCTACCAAAGCTCCCCTCCGCCAAGGAGACTTCCCTGATCGTCGTTGAGCATGTTTTCAAGATACACGGGCTCCCCTCTGACATAGTCTCAGATCGGGGACCCCAATTCGCTTTGCAATTTTCGAAGGAGTTTTGTCGTCTCATCGGTACGACCACTAGTCTGTCTTCGGGCTTTCACCCGCAGACTAATGGTCAAGCCGAGCGAGCTGACCAAATCGTCAGCCGCATCCTTCGCAGTTTGGCCTTCCGCAACCCCGCATCCTGGGCCGAACAACTTCCCTGGGCAATTCTGCTCCGTCCTCCGCCATCAGTCTTTCCCCTTTCCAAAGCTGTCTAGGTTACCGCTCTTTTCCTCTCAGAACACTGAGTCCAACGTCCCGTCTGTAGAGACGTTCATCCAATGCTGTAAACGCACTTGGAAGGGGGTAAGATCAGCTCTTTGCAAGTCCCGTTCACGCGTCTGCCGAGCCGCTAATCGACGCCGTGTTAAGAGCCCTCGGTACGTCTGTGGTCAGAGTGTGGCTCTCAACTCTTAACCTCCCTCTCCAATCCATCTCTCGCAAATTGGCCCCCAAATTCATTGGGCCCTTCCATATTATCAAGGTACTGAGTCCTGTCGCCCTGCAGCTCAAGTTATCTTCTAATCTGCGGCGCGTCCATCCGGTCTTCCATGTCTCTTGTCTGAAGCCTGTAGTGCGCGCACCCCTTCATCCTGTCGCCCCTCCTGTCCACGTCGAGGGTTCTCCTGTGTATACCATCCGCAGGTTGTTGGATGTTCGCCCTCGAGGTCGCGGTCATCAGTTCCTGGTCGATTGGGAGGGATACGGTCTACTCTAAAACGGCGAGAAAATCAAAGCCATAAATCTAAACAAGTTGTGTTCCAAATTTGAGGCTGATATCTAAAAAAATGTGTTACTTTCAGTAACACTTTGTTTGTGCGCAGTACCAAACACTTCCACTAGATGAAGAAGTTTTATTTATATAGCGCCTTTTCCTAGCTCAAGGTCCCTTTACATTGTACAATACAGTACATTTGCACACCCACATACACATTGCAAACATGTACAGCCACATTATCAAAAATACAAATTAAATAGATACGTTTTTAGCTGAGTCTTGAAGGTAGACAAAGTAGATATAGAATAGCCTGTAAAAAGAAAAAGAAAAAAGGAAGATAAAAAATATTTACAGCAACCAATAAAATATAAAAAAAAAGCCTGTTTTTGTTAAGTAACCCAGTTCCCCATGCGCTCATCATGGTTAGGCTACTTTAATTGATCTGAAAATCGATGTGGCTTTGTATTCCTCTCCTGAATTTGTCCACAACTTGTAACATTCTAAATCAATATTCATAAATATTACATTAAAGTGTGCATTCTAAGATAGCAATCTATGTAGTACTGTATGTAGATCAGGGGTGTTCAATCCTGCTCCCAGAGTTTACTGTCTTTCCAGTAGAGTTTAGCTCTTACCTAATACAACACACCTGATCGTGAACCAGCGAATCAAGGGCTGTGTCCCAAATCGCCCCCTATACTCTTAAATAGGACATTTGTAGTGGTGTCTGAAACCACAGTGGACGTTATCGAGTGCACCCATTCAATCCCACAATGCACCGCATTGATGTACAACTGATGTATGCTTGGCCCTGTCCCAAATGGCACCCTAAGCACTCACGGTCTTCCACTGAGTCTGCACTTTCGTGACGTAACGCCACTTTGACTGTCGGGGAGAAGTGTTGAGTCCCATTGAAGTGATGGGTCCCAGCTAAGGACCCCATTAGTATGCCAGTAGTATGCCTGATCTAAATCTGTTCTCACGATAACTACATTCTTTTAATAACAACATTTGTACACATATTGCGCTGATTATTACGATAAAAATAAGGACATAATTATAACTGCATTACGAATTGCTGCGAAAACGTTAAGGCAGTATTAGCTCAGGTAAAGCTCAGCTAGCACGCTCATCGGATAGCTGCATGCTATGCTACTATGTAAGCTAACTAAAAAACACTAAGAAAGAGAAATGTTTAAATTCACAATCTATAGCTTCGGTTATATACTAGTATAATTATGAAACATATGAGTTAAAAGACATTAATGACTCGTTATAACGTCGTTCAAACGTCTTCTATAATAAAGTGATTTTGTCTGATTTGTAACCAGGCACTAAAGTGATTACCCATAAAACGTGCTTTGAACCAGTCAGATTGCTTGGGTCCTACCTGGGACCCAACACTTCACCACACATGCTGCGTCCCAATTCGCATACCATCCGTCCTAAATAGTATTCGAAAATAGAATTAGTACGTCCCAAATCATAGTATCTTGAAATTAGTGTTTCAAAGATACCCGGATGGTCTACTATTTCCGGTCAGAATCCGAAGTGCAGATCGATGCGCACGCTAACGGCTGATATTGCCCACAACCCATCACGCGTTGGACGAGGATTCGGTTAGAACTACAAACACGAGTGAAAAGTGTTAAAAAACTACAGACATGGAGGACGCGCGAGTCCGGCGGTAATGTAGAGAGGTTTATGCCGCGTTCCAGGCAACCTTAAACCCGTGAAAGTGCACTGGAACGGCAGTCAAACCCGTGACTTCCCACCCGTGAACTCGTACTAGATAGATGTACTCCCAGTTACGAGTTCTGACGTCACATAGCCCGCGAAACCATACAAAACAACAGGCGGTACACGGTGAGAATACACTTTAGGACAATATAACGTTTCAGTCAAATTAATAATAATATAATAGTGATAATAATACACACACGATTATGTATTACAATGTTATGTGTCTCTTAAAAAATAAGTATATATTGCGCTCAGGTAGTTTGGCGTGACTGGCCTGGAACGCTACAAAGTCGTGAGTCGTGGTTTGAAGTCGTGATTTACGTGCTCAAAAACCTGCCTGGAACGCAGCATTAGATAAAGAGGTTTGAGTGATTAATTATCAGTATCTAACCTGACGAAAATGAATGTATTCAATGTTGTCCACATTATATTGGATCTGCAGCATCGTGAACTTTTGTAAAGATACGTTTAGCCATTAGGCTACTTTTTAAATGCATCATTATATTCAAATTGCAAACACGAGAGTATCCGCATGAAAGACCCACGACTGGCAGATGAACGTGCTCTCCGAAACAGTAGGAAATCAAATTAGATTGAACGGAGGATTTTAACTGTGATGAGATGATTGACAGGGCAGTTTACGGTGACAGGATGCACGCAGCAGGCGATAGAGCTGTCCATTAAAGATGACGTGATAGCATGTCCCAAAGCTTGCCTACTCTTTAGCTACACACTCAAAAGTATGTACTTTTTCTTCACAAAAAGAGTACATACTTTTAGGGCGTTGTAGGCTATAAGTAAGCGAATTGGGACGCAGCAACAGGCTCGGCAAAAGTGCGCATCGAGGGCGCAAATCGACCGCTCGCGAGCACCCTTCTGAGACCTAAAATGTGGAGCGAATTATGTGCCATAATTAAACAAACAAATACAGCATTTTGCAAACAAACTCGATCTGCTTTGCTAAGGAAAAATCGACTCGCAAACAAATAGAAAGCAATGTTCAAGTACAAAGGTCAATTTGTGCGAAAATGCAGTGGAGGAACAAATATGTATTGTGTTTTACAAATATAAATAAATGAGCCTAGATAATATTTCACAAATAAATACAAACCATCCTACAAATTGCATGTAACCTTTGAACAAATACCAAATCTAGTGCATACAAATGCATGATCTCTCGGCTCGATTTTCTCACAAATGCAGTTGAGCAATTTCCTCTTCTAAAATAGTAGATTGTGCTAAGATAGGGTATTAATTTTAAAGTTTCTGTCTTACTACATCTATAATTTACCTTTTTGAGGTTTTCTTTTGCAAAATGTTATTACATATCTAGACAGAAATCCACATTAGCACTTAACACTTCACTCTCTCTAGGACAGACGAAGCTGAAAGCTCTGCCATCATATGTTGCTTTTTTACATTTTTGTAAAAAAGTTACATTTACTGAACGAGTCTATTTCTTTTGTTCTCCATATGAGTTCTCCAATGAGAACATTTAATTTAATTGAAAGGAGGGTCCCACTTATTTATTTATTTAGTTGGAATTCAGTCAGCTTAACTGTTAATGTAATAAAAAAATGAATTAACAAAACAAACAATATACAATTATTTCTTGTGACATATGCAGTGCCCAAATTATTATTTTGGACAGACAAATGAAACCCTCCTTTCAATTAAATGAAATGTTCTCATTATGGAGAATGAAAGAAATAGACTTGTTCAGTGTAGACATAATCACTAATTTAGTCATTTCGCACGCATCCGATAGGAAAAATGTAAAAACAACATATGATGGCAGAGCTTTCAGTTTATAGATTCCTCTATCAGAGTGAAGTGCTACGCTAATGTGGATTTCTGTCTAGATATGTAATAAACATTTTGCAAAAGAAAACCTCAAAAAGGTTAATTATAGATACAGAAACTCACCTGTTCACAGCTCATTTTCCTCAGCTGTATGCAAATGTAGTGGGACGTACAGAGTCTCGTTAGTTTTAATTCAATGCTCGCGGGTAATGTACTGTCCAATCATATTCTGCGAGGCAGCGTTTAAAAGGAACCGAATGCACGTTTGTGGGTGTGTGGGTCACCGCCCATTCCGGTTTGTTTCATCTCGTCTGCCTGAGGTATGTGTTTGGCTAACTAGTCAGTTAGCGCATAGATTTGTGACTTTATGTAACGGTCATTTGGTCTATAGCTATGGCAGATGGTTCGTTGCTGGGGGTTGTTGGCGGTGGCTATTCATATGCCCCTCCTGCCTTCCCGTGCCGTTGTTATGGCAACAGCTTCGTGCGTGTGTGTGACTCCGATTTGCGATCCGCTATGAAGTAAAGGTATGCCTAACTACCGCTACTGCGCAACGTTTATGTATGTTTGTTGTAATTTTGTTTGAATCTTGACAGGAATAATCTGTTCGCGGAGACGAGTGTGGTCAATGAGGCCTGCGGGGCAACACTAGTTGAAGCTGCTGCTTTGTCTACCTTGGTTTCGTTTGGACAACTCGCTCATGAGCGCGTGTGCGCTCGGTTCATGTGTTTGTGTATTTTGCTTTTGTACATTTTACTTTATTTTTCAGTGTTATTGCTTTATCTCGTTTGTTTGTCTACCCATGTATCAAACTCGCGTGGGCGCTCGTTTTAAGTGTATCGTAACATCTGCTTTCTAGCATCTTTTTATGTGATCGCCGGGTTTCTGGTGAAGCATGAAAGTGGAGTGAATATCCACCCAGTTTCGGTGCCCAAATTCTTAACCTCAGCGTGGTTTGATGCATGAACCTTTAGTGTGTAAATAACCTTTTTTTTAATTTGTTTTCTTTCTTTTGTAACTTGATTTCAATGTCAATTGTTATCCTATTATTTGGAAATTATACTGTTAATTGTGTTTTTGTTACAGGAGCCGAGGCTTTAGGGCAAACCACTCATAGGCCCTCGTGTGCGGTGGTGGGATTCTGTCACGGAGTGCTGTGCTTGACCTTGTTGGTGTGCGTGTGTCGTGGTGAGATCGGTGCACAGGGTGGTACAGGAGCCTTGTGCTCATTAAGCTAGTTGTTTCTGCCATTGATAAGCCTCGGCTTCCTTCTCGTGTTTGGGGTATTTAATGTATGTGATAACCTGGTCTGTCAGTCGTTTAATGTGTTTTTTTTAGATTACTGCTTGATGATTGAAATAAAACTATTGGTATCCACGTCTCAGACCCTTCTTCGATAACCACGCTCCTGTGTCCTTTTTCGTAGGTGGTTAAATAGTAGTAATATTAATATTTCCCTGTTTAACAGGTTGGCGTAGTCAGCTACATGGGTAGAGGGAGTGATCGCCCCTCTCCTCGTCCCGCTACACAAAGGCAAGCACACGTTTCAAATCAGTGCTTCTCCCAGGAGACTAGCGCTAAATTAATCCCATATCTTAGCGCCATCTACTGTTTTTAGGCTAGTGACAAATGCTCAAAAAGTGCTTTAGTTTTTGAGATACCCCTACCGGAGGTAGAACTAAACCCAACAATGTTTTTCCTCATCTCTAAGGTCTCCCATATATGAAATGGATTATTGGCTCAAAATATTTTACTGCTAAGATTGTTAAATTAATAGATATTGTTATACACCCCAAAACCAAAAAAGGACTAAAATATAGCCTGTCCTGAATGGGAGTTGAGGCATATAAACTAGTGCAGATCAATCACACAAGCTCTGAGAGCTTTGAAACTTGACATGCTTGCAGTCAGGAAGTTGCTTTAACTACTAGAAAAGACTGGATGTGAATATCTTGATGTATGAAATAAATAGAGACATATAAACACATACCTAAAATAAGCGGATATGCACTAATTTATGATCTATGCAGAATTTGTTCATTTACTTTGTGGTTGCTTTGCCAGGGATTATCATAGAAGCACATATGATGACTTGTTGGAAAGATGGCGTTGTGTTGAATCCAGCAATACCAAATATGTAAATATAGCATGACACTGACATAATTTAGTCCAAAGCCCATTATCAGTGGTGAGAAGAATGTTGAGAAATTCAGATATAAGATAGGCTACATTTAATGATGAAACATTTCATATGGCACCTTGTACTATATGGAAACAAAGATTGAAATAGAAAGATAACACCTTACCATAGCACGAACAGGAGACCAGGAATCAGGATTGCACTTTGACCTTAATGAGCCTTTTAATAAAACTATAACTTAACCTCACACAATACAAATTAAATTACTGTCTTAAATCAAACAAATGGCAATCTAACAAAACAAACACTCTGAGGGGGAATGAGCCCTCTCTTTTCAGGCTGTTTTTTTTTTTTATTATTTTGTAGCAATCATTTGGAACATGAACTGCTTTAGGTAGCCATTCTGTTGATGGGGTTCACCCCATGATGTTACAACTGCAACACACCTCTGTCACTCATCCACATTGTCATCAGTGACAAAGTGAGTCATATTTGGACAGTCTGGGAAAGGGCAAGAGCAAAACTCTGTGCAGGTCAAGCCCACTGAGAGACACTGGCATTTGGTGGCATCGTTGCAATTTCTGTCTTTACAGTAAAGGTGGGTGATGTCTCTAACTTCTTTAGGTGCTAGTGCAACATCATAGGTTCAATGCACCCATCTTCTCTGAGCTTCCATCCTCTACCAACTGGGTTCCAGAGAAGAGGTTTGGCCAGGTGGCTGTGACCCCACAATGCTGTTTGGTACAAGGCTCTCAGCACATGTTGCTGGAAGGCATCTTCTGTTGGGGGTAGATTTGCTGCTGACAAATCTGTGGTAGATGCTAGTGTGTACCTCAGCTCATCCAGGTTGATGCAAGGATGCCCATCCACCTTTTTCTTTTGGCCATACAGGAGGGGGGCATACCTTCTTGCCACAGGCAAAGCCTCTTCCAGGCTACCAGAGAGTCCAAATTTGGTAATTTCCTGTAACTCACAAAGATGGGTCTTCAGTCTTGTGAGGGCAGTGGCCTTCCCAATTCTGTACAAACTGCTTGTGGTGTCACAACCCGTGAGTGCGTAGCATGCAGGTAAACACTCACAAAGCACTGCTTCAAGCTTCTGAGCGATCAAACAGATAGGGACAAATCTTTCCTTAAGGCCATGTCCAGAGTGCATAAACACAGCTGAGGATCCAAACATACCTTTGCTTGAATAGTACAGAAGCAAAACTAGTACATCTGTATCATCACATTTGACAATTAGACGAGAATGTGACTGTGCAAAGTGTATTGCATGTAACACCAGCCTCGTGTCAGCCTCCTCCTGGTCACTGTAAAGATATTTCAATCAGTCAATGCCTGAATTGTTAACCCTCTTAACTGATGTGACGGGTGCGTAGTTCACCTCACATCTTTAATTCTATCATGATTTAATTTGGTTATTTTGAAGTTTAGTTTAACATGGTTTGTTGTTTTATTTAAATCCCCTTAGTATAAAAAACAAACACAGGACAGGTTAACAGTTTATTCAAGTTTGAATGTATAGAAGGGTGCACACTACTTATATTCTTCTTTGCTGTTTAACTCTACCTGGGTCCTGGATTTCTCTGGTCCATGGAGTGAACGGCCGCATTCCAGGAGTCGGCAAACAAAGGAAGAGGCGGGGCTTCAGCCTCCAAACTTGTGCTGTTCCAGAGGAAATTGAACTGTACCATCATGATCCGGTTCGGAGGGGGATCTTTTATTTTATTTCATTCAATTCAATTTTGTTTTGATTGTTTGGAATCGTTGTTGTATTGTGCTTCAAGTAGTTGATTGAATTATGTTAGGTACGATACAGTGTATATTTTCAGGTAAATTTTATTGTGGATTGGGGAAAAGTTTATTTTGATATTTACCTCTATTTTTGTTTGGTACAGGCTAAGGAGTATATCTAGCAGTGGTGAAGGTATCAATGTAGGCAAGTTCTGGTCCAGCCACAGTAACATCATGATCTGAGTTGTTTTGTTTGTAGTTATTTTTTTCGTTAACAGGAGAGATTTATTTTAAGGCCTGGTTAATTTTTGTTAGTTTCAGTTAACTTCCATCTTAAGTCTTTGAGTTTTATAGAGACTTTACTTTGGGAATTATTTTCATTATATCTGCCCCTGTATATTATTTTTGGAAGAATAAATCTTTTCATTTGCTCACTACCTGTCCAGCCTGTTCTTGGCCACGCCCTTACAACTGACCATCTTCAAAGCCACCTGCCAAGATGACAGTGTTCCCAGAAGAAATTCTCGTTGGCCCAATACTGGCTATGTAGGTGCTAACAAAGCTACATAGAGCAGCCTTCTTTCCACTTATTCTGAGGTATTTTCTGTAGTTTGGAACAGTTGTTTGTCCTGTGATGATGTGTTCGTTGGTGGTCATGTCTATCAAACACTATAACGACACAGCTGTTACCTTCCTTTCCCATTAAAGTTGCGATCTTTTTCCAGACACACTCACCCAGGTCATTGAACGTTTGAAAGGCTGAATCATTGATACTCTGTAGAAGAGCCATGCCATCAATGATATATGCTGATGGTTCTTTAAAGGGGCATTCAGCAACTATTTCAACTTAATAAAACCATTTAGAAATCATGTGGATGGTTTAATAACCTGTTCTGGTGAGAATGGTGACTTTCCCCGCTCCCCCCAACGTTCCTAGGCGGAAAACCAACCTTGCAACATGGAGACTAACTTCCCGGTAAGTTTGAAATAGGAAGTCTCGTAAGAAGCGAGAACAAGCAAGAAACACACACTGCTTTACGGCAATTCGACATAAACACACACGCCACCCTCAATGTGTATGATGTATTACCCACCTCGGTAGACAAACTCCACACGATAAAGTTGACCGGCTCCGATGATAACAAATGCACATGAGCAGCGGTAGAATGGGGGAGGAGGGGCCGCAAGTGAGTTTTTTTTTACATTGTTGTGAAATATACGCCTCACAGCTGCAGGGGGAGCTCGTTGAGAAAAAATGCAACAACAAAAGTGAAAATCAGTGAAGAAATAGCTAGAGTTGCTGAATGCCCCTTTAACATTTGGGAGCTGCTGTGTCTTTCCACAACAGCCTCGAGTTTCTTGGCCAGGTCAGCTTTTGTTGTCTTCCTCATGCTTCCATCATCATAAAACAAAGAGGGTGAGACAGCTGTGAGTTCGTGAGACATCACTCTCCATGGACTCCTTTGCTTGGAGACAGCCACTAATCTTCGAAAGAGCACGTCTGAGTCTATGTGAACCTTTGTATATATGCTGACTCCAACTGATGTTTTCATGTCCTTGAAGGTTGCACACTGGTTTCTTTTCTCTGGCTCCCAGAAGCTCTTTGTTCTTTTTGATTTTGCCAGACGTTGTTCAATAAAGATGGCATTCTGCTTCGCACCATCTTGGAGGAAACTTGAGAGCTCTTTTGCAACTTTCTTAGATGCAACCTGACCACTTGCGATGTTGATCACTTCCTCAGGAATGCTATCAAGATCAAAGGGATTCTGCCTCTGCTCCACAGCTTCCATTATCTTCTGTATGTCTCTTTTGTCTCGGTCCATTTTGGATGCTACATGCTCCTTGTGCGCTCCGTGTGTTGTGACCAACAACACTCAGTCAAAGAAGAGGCACCATTCACACCAGCAGATGAACACAACATCACAGGACAAACAAGTGTTCCAAACTACAGTAAATACCTCAGAATAAGTGGAAACAACGCTGCTCTATGTAGCTTTGTTAGCACCTACATCGCCAGTTTTTGACCAACGAGAATTTATTCTGGGAACACTGTCATCTTGGCAGGTGGCTTTGAAAATGGTCAGGAGGTTAAGATGGTTAGCAAGTCAGGCATTGACTGCTTGAAATATCTTTACAGTGACCAGGAGGAGGCTGACACGAGGCTGGTGTTACATGCAATACACCTTGCAGTCACATTCTCGTCTAATTGTCAAATGTGATGATACAGATGTACTAGTTTTGCTTCTGTACTATTCAAGCAAAGGTATGTTTGGATCCTCAGCTGTGTTTATGCACTCTGGACATGGCCTTAAGGAAAGATTTGTCCCTATCTGTTTGATCGCTCAGAAGCTTGGAGCAGTGCTTTGTGAGTGTTTACCTGCATGCTACGCACTCACGGGTTGTGACACCACAAGCAGTTTGTACAGAATTGGGAAGGCCACTGCCCTCACAAGACTGAAGACCCATCTTTGTGAGTTACAGGAAATTACCAAATTTGGACTCTCTGGTAGCCTGGAAGAGGCTTTGCCTGTGGCAAGAAGGTATGACCCCCTCTTGTATGGCCAAAAGAAAAAGGTGGATGGGCATCCTTGCACCAACCTGGATGAGCTGAGGTACACACTAGCATCTACCACAGATTTGTCAGGAGCAAATCTACCCCCAACAGAAGATGCCTTCCAGCAACATGTGCTTAGAGCCTTGTACCAAACAGCATTGTGGCGTCACAGCCACCTGGCCAAACCTCTTCTCTGGAACCCAGTTGGTAGAGGATGGAAGCTCAGAGAAGATGGGTGCATTGAACCTATGATGTTGCACTAGCACCTAAAGAAGTTAGAGACATCACCCACCTTTACTGTAAAGACAGAAATTGCAACGATGCCACCAAATGCCAGTGTCTCTCAGTGGGCTTGACCTGCACAGAGTTTTGCTCTTGCCCTTTCCCAGACTGTCCAAATATGACCCACTTTGTCACTGATGACAATGTGGACGAGTGACAGAGGTGTGTTGCAGTTGTAACATCATGGGGTGAACCCCATCAACAGAATGGCTACCTAAAGCAGTTCATGTTCCAAATGATTGCTACAAAATAATAAAAAAAAAAAACAGCCTGAAAAGAGAGGGCTCATTCCCCCTCAGAGTGTTTGTTTTGTTAGATTGCCATTTGTTTGATTTAAGACAGTAATTTAATTTGTATTGTGTGAGGTTAAGTTATAGTTTTATTAAAAGGCTCATTAAGGTCAAAGTGCAATCCTGATTCCTGGTCTCCTGTTCGTGCTATGGTAAGGTGTTATCTTTCTATTTCAATCTTTGTTTCCATATAGTACAAGGTGCCATATGAAATGTTTCATCATTAAATGTAGCCTATCTTATATCTGAATTTCTCAACATTCTTCTCACCACTGATAATGGGCTTTGGACTAAATTATGTCAGTGTCATGCTATATTTACATATTTGGTATTGCTGGATTCAACACAACGCCATCTTTCCAACAAGTCATCATATGTGCTTCTATGATAATCCCTGGCAAAGCAACCACAAAGTAAATGAACAAATTCTGCATAGATCATAAATTAGTGCATATCCGCTTATTTTAGGTATGTGTTTATATGTCTCTATTTATTTCATACATCAAGATATTCACATCCAGTCTTTTCTAGTAGTTAAAGCAACTTCCTGACTGTAAGCATGTCAAGTTTCAAAGCTCTCAGAGCTTGTGTGATTGATCTGCACTAGTTTATATGCCTCAACTCCCATTCGGGACAGGCTATATTTTAGTCCTTTTTTGGTTTTGGGGTGTATAACAATATCTATTAATTTAACAATCTTAGCAGTAAAATATTTTGAGCCAAGAATCCATTTCATATATGGGAGACCTTAGAGATGAGGAAAAACATTGTTGGGTTTAGTTCTACCTCCGGTAGGGGTATCTCAAAAATTCGGGGGCATTGTCACTAGCCTATTTAGAAGAGGAAGTTGCTCAACTGCATTTGTGATAAAATCTGCCTGAACGCATTTGTGATAAAATCGAGCCGAGAGATCTCATAAAAAGCCTCACAAAAAAGTGTCTCACAATCATAACATACAGATATGCATTTGTATGCACTAGATTTGGTATTTGTTCAAAGGTTACATGCAATTTGTAGGATGGTTTGTATTTATTTGTGAAATATTATCTAGGCTCATTTATTTATATTTGTTAAACACAATACATATTTGTAACTCCACTGCATTTTCGCTCAAATTGACCTTTGTACTTGCGAATTGCTTTCTGTTTGTTTGCAAGTCGATTTTTCCTTAGCAAAGCAGATCGAGTTTGTTTGCGAGTCGAGTTTTCCTTTGCAAAACAGATCGAGTTTGTTTGCAAAATGCTGTATTTGTTTAATTATGGCACATAATTCGCTCCATACTAAAATGACAAATGGGACACCCTACGGTCTCACGGACTTAACGGACAGCCATTGTAAGTCCACAAGACCAAAAGTGCATATGAAGTGTGCCATTTGGGACAGGGCCCTTAACGACTAGAGAATTCCCATAATGCACTGTGAGAGTCAGGCGTTGAATGAATTCCCACGTGTGACCAGAAGATGGCGCTGCAGCTGAATCATTCATCCATCCATTACAAACGCTGGTCCAATGTGGCTACAGCGTAATACCATACAGGTATAAATTCCTTTTTAATTGATTATTAGATTGTTTAATCACGGTTTATGCATGCTAGTTTCCATGACAGAGTTATTTTCATTACTACTGGAGCTGTCAGTTTGCTACGTATTAAATGATTATTAAACAGCACAAACAATGCAAAAACTGCAGCCCTTCTGGCTCACTAAGTGTCCGAATTCACTCACTCGTTTTCATTCACTCCTTCAAGTGGAGTAATGTAGGGAAAAGTGAATGAGGCAGGCTGAGCTAAACTCTGCAGGACACTGTTCCTTTTATCATCTTTATTTTTTTATTGAAAATATCAAGATTTACAGACCAACATGGCTGCATAAAATACGTTTCTTCAGAATAGGATACAGAGAAAATATAGCCAGAGGGAGCAGCTCTTAATACAAACAGGAATATAAATGTAGTCTTAGTAACAAAATAAGGATGTTTTGGAAAAGGAAAGATTTAAATAAATGAATTCAAGTAAATAAACGGTCAGAAATTATAACATAACATAAGGGTGAATTCAGTCTTTTTTCAGCTATTTAGGACACTGTTCCTCAGGAGCAGGTTTGGACATCAGTTCAGATCATGCTGCTATTCAGTTTGTAAACAATTAGACTTTCCTAGTGGACAAAATCAGTATCCACTCTAATAACCAAGTAGAAACACGCTCAAAAAAACCTCAAACAAACAGGTTTTGTGTCAATGAGGAGATTAATGACCACAAGATGGCATCATTGCGTTTTAAACTGCAGTTGGATCATGTTTCCCAGGACTTCAGTAAAGGTCTGATCAGCTTGCGGTGCAACTTCAGATGAAACATGCCATTATTCGTATACTTATTCTGTATGTTTGTACACATGGGTTGTTTATGGTACCCAATATCTGCATTAAACATATTGGATCACTTTGTTGGGTTATGAAACCCAATGGTTTCCACAAAAATATGATAATCATCATAAATGTTTTGGTAACACTTTAAAATACTGTTCCTTCATTAATGAATAACTACACAGGATCAAATTAGTAATGCACTATTAACATTCTAGTATCTATTAACTAAAAAGAAACTCTGATAAACAAATTTGTAAGTAATAGCACGGGTGTGTTTACTATTAGCTAATCAGTAACTAATATTTTTCATACATCACTGAAGAATACTAAGAACTACTATATACAGGTTCTGATTGGTAACCCATTAGTAATGAATCAAGTGTTACTACATCCTTCTAAAGGAACTACTAATAATTTGCATCAGTATTATAAAGTGAAAAGCTTGATAACTACCTAATATTGACTGAAGTCATTGTAAGCTTTTGAGGTTTTTGCAAGATTTTGGATAGTAATGATTCAAGTGTTACTACATCTTTCTGGAACTACTAATTATTTGGATCGGTATTCTAAAGTGAAGATCGTGGGAACACACTAATGACTAAACTGTTACCAAATCCATCAAAAGGAATTACTATTCAAAATCTTACAAAATCTATATTTTTGTAATAGTAGTTACTGATTAGCTAATAGTGAACTACCACATTCAACTGAGCACTATTACTTTGTAATTTGTTAATCAGTTTCTTGTTAGTTAATAGTAGATAGAATGTTGGTTCCCACTTTATATTAAGTGGCTTTAAGTACTATGTACATTGAAATTAATAATTTGATACAATGGACGTATTGTGTACATACATGTTTTTACATTGTACTTATATTTTGAAAATACCTGCATGTAATTACAGCTGTAGTAAATTTATGTTACATTTGTAATTACACTGTTGACCCTTCCCTTACACCTTAACCCACCCTTAAACCGACCCATACCACACACACCTGTCCCTAACCTTACCAGTATCACACCTCAATAGCAGCACAAGTGTTTTACAATACAACATAAACACAATAAGTACATTGTACTTATTTTTCGATGTAAGTACATAGTTCCCTTTCAGTCGATAACGTCAGACATAGTCTTACGTCGACTGAATGGGGATCGCGTCAGGGACCCAATGTTCTTCGAGTACTATTGAACGAGCCAATGGAATTGACGTGTGTGATTCACATCACACATGCCACCCCCGCGGCGCGGGTATAAATACGGAAGTGGATGCATGCACTAGTTGCCTTTCGCTTCGGAGCCGATGTCTCTGAATAGTGCTGTTGTTTTCAACGAGCGAGTGTGTCAGTGTTCTTGCCGGAAGACCTCCCAGTGTTGGTGTTTCTACAGAGCGAGTGCAGCGGTGATCTCGAGCTTCTCAGCTCTCAACTGCTGTTTTAACAGCATCAAATTTCTTTGTTTTGTTGTGTGTTAACGGCTGGTTAGAGGGCGAGTGATGAGTGCTTCCCTGTTGTCAGTCTGCTGATTCAGTGTTGCCGCGGTCATTCCCTGTGTGCTCCGGCACTGGTGACAGTCCCATTTCCTAAAAGAGCAACACGGGAGGCAGACCCAACCCTGGCTTCTCTGTCTGTCCGCTTCATAGCGGTTAGACGTGTACAGAACGCAAGCCTTAGGTCCTCAGACCAGCTCTATATCTGTGTAGGAAATCAGCAGAGAGGGAAGGCTGTTTCCAAGCAAGGTTGGCCCACTGAATGGTGGCTGCCTTCATCTTGATGAAAATTCCGAGATGTACCTGTCCACTTGGGTGGTGAGCTCCTCTAAATGAGTGTGTGCTCCCTCCTAGGTGTTGACAGGGTGCTTCGCTGACAGATATTCTAGAGTTGGGGGCTGGGCGGCACCCTTACTTGAACCGCTGCTTCCTGTGGGCTCCTTTCTCATGAAGCAAGTTTTTTTAGCTCGGTTCAAATTGTCGACTTGCTGTGCCATTCCCCTCCTATGGCCTGGATACGTGCGCCATTCTACTCCAGTGAGTTCCCCTTTCCGAACCCTGTTGAGTTCCTCCGCACCCCTCCGACATCAGACGTGGCGGAACGTCTGGTGTTAGGCCTACCTCTCGTAAGCAGTGTGGAACCTGTGTTGACTGGGTCCATATGTTGCGATCCCTACGGTGATCCCATATGTGTGTTCTTCCACGGTACGGGTCCCTACGGTGAGCCCGTGTCTTCCCTCGGCAGAGTCTCTCTGCTGTCACTTTCGGCTGAGTCTCCCCCCTTCTTAGGCTTAGGCCTTAAGTGCGGGGGCATCTCGAGGCTTTTGTCTAGGCACTGGAAGGTGGCAGCTTTAGTGGTGCTTTCAATGGTTGGTCCCCATTCAGTCGACGTAAGACTACGTCTGAAGTTATCGACTGAAAGGGAACGTCCTGGTTGCGTATGCAACCCACCGTTCCCTGAACGGTGCCACTACTGCTGGACCACTACTCCACTACTCTTGCCACTAATGCTGGACCACCGCTGACTCCGGGTTACGCTCGGCTCCTCAGCGAAAAAGCAACTAGTGCCTGCATCCACTTCCGTATTTATACCCGCGCCGCGGGGGCGGAATGTGTGATATGAATCACGTATGCCAATTCCATTGGCTCGTTCAATAGTACTCGAAGAACATTGGCTCCCTGACGCGATCCCCATTCAATCGACGTAAGACTACGTCCTCCGTTCCCTCCTTAAGGGAATGGTGGGTTGCATACGCAACCAGGACGTACTTAAAGCCACTTAATATAAAGTGGGACCGAATGTTGATAGTACGTTACTCATTTGTTCTTGTGTAGTTATTCATTAATGAAGGAACAGTATTCTAAAGTGTTACCAATGTTTCTTGAGCATCAAATCATCATATTAGAATGATTTCTGAAGGATCTTGTGACACTGAAGACTGAAGTAACATGAAACATGAAACATGAATAAATTACATTTTATAGTAGGCTATATTGAGAAAACAGCTATTACAACAGTTATATTGTAATAATATTTAAGTAAGTAAACTTTATTTATACAGCACCTATCACAGATAGAAATCACAAAGTGCTTTACAGAGTGCAACAATTTAAATAAAAGAACAATAAAACACAGAAGACTATCAGAGCTAAAAACAAAACATAAAAGCCCAATCAACTAAAAGGTTGTATAAAAAAAAAGTGTCTTCAGCTGCTTTTTAAAAGAATCAACAGATTGGACCACACACAAACTCATTTGTTCCAGGGTTTGGGGGAAACTGCCTGAAAGGAGTTTTAAAGCGTGTTTTGGGGACCATCAGGAGGTTGCGGGAGGAGGGGTAAGGGGTCAACATGTCTGTGATGTCCATGTAGTCAAAACTAAACTTTTACAATCAATTCTGACTGGAAGCCAATGGAGTGTGGATAAAACCGTTGTAATGTGTGTCCTTCTGTTGGTTCCTGTTAAAAGCCCGGCTGCAGCGTTTTGCACCATTTGAGATGACTCAGAGAAGATCTGTTAAAACAATTAAAAAGAGAATTACAATCTAAACGAGAAGAAATAAAGGCATGAATAATCATCTCCATGTCAGCTTTGGACAACAATGTTCTCAATTTAGAAATATTTCTCAAATGATAAAAACAGTTTCTGACCAACTGTTTGATTTGAGGTAGTTTTTGATCTGGAACAATGATTAAGGTTTCAGTCTTTTTTTGTTTTCAGTTGTAAGTAGTTATTGTTCAACCAGTTCTTAATGCAAGACAGGCATTACAATAATTCAGTTAACTTAATTAACTCTGACTCTTTGAATGAACAGTACAACTGAATGTCGTAAGCATAAAAGTGATAAGACACACTTTTAAAATGACTAATTATTTCACCAAGAGGGCTAATATACAATAAAAACAAAATAGGACCTAAAACCGAGCTCTGAGGAACTCCACACGACAGAGGGGACATTTCAGACACAATATTACTGTTTTTACTGTATTTTTGATGAAGTAAATGTGGCCTTGGTGAGCAGAAGAGACTTATTTAAAAATCTTACCAGCCCCAAACCTTCAAACAGCATATATATATATACAATATTACAATTTTTTTTTTCTTTTAATTTTGAATGACTTCAAAAGGCCTAGAAATTACTAATACCCTCTAAACGGGGTTCTTGTTTAAAATGGCTAGGGTTTAAACATTATAATTACAAATATACATATTTTTGATATAGTTCTCTGTGCTTGAATTTTGCTCTCCCAGGTTCTTTCGTAAGTTCAATGATCAGACGTTCATTTCTTTTAACTGGATTATCTATCACAGCGTCCTTTGCTTTCCTTTGCAATAAATAGACCCAAATGACCCAGTGTGAGTCATAGGAAACCGGCTTTCAAGGACAAAACACAGGGTTTTTTTCTTTCCTTGTGTAATTCTCCTTTAAAAGCACTCTACATATATATACTGCATTAATTCAGTGTAATAAATATGGTATTTTACCCACTTAGTGGGTCAAACTTAATTGTTGCAAGCAATGCTCTTAAACTCCCTTTTGACATTTTGGATTTAGATACAATTCAGCAAAATGCTTCCCTTTCAGAGATTTATCTGAACGGTGTGTCCAAGCTTCAGTCCTGCCCTCTGATGCTCCTCCTTATTCATTCTAGCTGTTTTATTAATCAAATCATCAGTTTAGAGGGCGTAGTCTTTTATGGCCTTGTCCCAAATGCCACACATCAGCTATGCGCTTTATTAACTTACACTGGACTTACAATGATCGTGAAGTCCACGGCTGTGTCGGAAATCCCACCCTATACCCTTAAATATATGGCACTATTTTAGGGAACAGCCATTAGTAGTGTCTGAAGTTTTCGGGGCAAATTCTGCGTCCCGAGCCAACACCGGGCCCTTATGCAGGATGATCCCCCCTACTACAGCACGTGATGACGCAATGTCCACGAGTAGGCTACCCTGAATAGGACAGGATAGGATAGGAGACACAGCATATAAGAGATGAGATGACTGACACAATCAGGATCAGCCTTACTCACTGCTATTCCTCTTATCGTTTTTCGTTTGAAAGCCACTTTTGTGTTTGTAATTTGACGACGACTCCATATCGATATAGTCTATCTCAAGTTCAATGTTTTTACTGTTTTGCATGCAATGTTCACTTACAGACCCGGGGATTCCCCAGTCCCAATTCGAAACAAATTACACCAAAATCCATCATTGTTCGTTTCACACATGTATTTAATGATCAGTAAAATATGTTGTTGTCATTATTTATTCAAATACATTTGCGATAAAGTAAAATGCGATCAGACTAAAAGTAGTCAAATGCGATAGGGGGCCCAGGCTGTCAATCAATATCTTCCAGTCACGCGGGCCCCTGATTGGTCCGGACCCGTAAGCAACCGCGTACCCTGCTTACCGATAGTTACGCCTGTGGTCCTTGAAGGGCCCTTCGGGAAGGGGACGCCATTTCCAAATGAAAGTGAACAACTGGATCCCTTCATGAAGGGCCCTTCCACAAGGCCATTAGCGAAGGGTACATGCGATGTTCACTTCAAGGAAGCAATTTTATCATGGTCATGTGACCCAGCAAATATATGCCTACTCTGATTCATTTTAAAGCTAGATAGATGGCGGGAGAGTTTGAATTCAAGTTGCTTTGTTTTGTTCGTGATATTTCACACATTTTTGTCATGTTATGTTTAAATAAGTGTTATAGGTAAGAAATGTGTTAAGTAATGCAGGGTCCAAAGATGAGATGGCAAGTTTTAATGTTGAAAACAGAGAAATACACTCACACACCCATAATGCATATTTTAAATCTTTTAGGCCTATATATATATATATATATATAGGCCTAATTATATTTATTTGCAACAGTTCTGTTAACAGCAACGTCTTATACGCGTTATTCAACATTTCTGTCGTAAGAACAGCTGATTGACGTTGTGCGTTGTCATGGGAACATTTCCAGGTGAAGATAATGAGGAAATGACGTTGTCCATCGTTGCTCCCTTCACCAAGTGCGTTCCAAACGGCAACATAACGGCACACAAGTGCCGTACTCACTCCAAAGTGCCCACTTCAAGGGCTCTGCCCTACGAGGGAGTAGGGCATAGGGATGCTCACCTCAATTGCGCTCAACAGCTAGAGAATACCCACAATGCACTGTGAGAGTCGCGCTCGCGCACTGAATGAATTCCCGCGTCTGACCAGAAGATGGCGCCGCCATATATAGGTATGTATATAGGTATACATTCCTTTTTAAATGATTATTAAACTGTTTGATTAAGGTTTATAGATAGGCTAGTTTCCATGACAGAGTTAAGGATACATATTTTCAACTTACTATTGGAGCTGCAAGTTTCAAATGATTATTAAACATCAAGCATAAATACAAAAGTTGCAGCCCTACCGGCACTCAGTGTCCGAATTCACTCACTCGTTTTCATTCACTCCTTCAAGTGGACTATATTAGTGGAGTAATGTAGGCAATAGTGAATGAGGGTGTAGGGGGCGATTTCGACACAGCCCATGAGACTGTGTCCCATTTGGTGATTTTAGGTGTCAGAAGGGTGTTCGCGGTCGATGTGTAGAAATATCCAAACATCCCCAAAACAAGATACATTTACTGCATTTCATTCTTAGAACGAGAGCATTTACGGCAATATTTTCAGAGAATATGTGTTGGATTATCTTAAGTAGACTTAATTGGCATTTAAAAACAAGACAACAAACTTTTATGTGGTTAATGCTTAAAACTATAGAGAAAATAATTTATTAAGTTATCTGAAAACAATTAGTATTATTTTACACAATTACACAATTTTGATTCTCAGATAAATTGATCTTGTTTCAAGGATGTTTAAATAATTTTTACATGAAGAAGACAAAAATACTGATTTAGATTTTTTTTTTGCACTGGACAGGATTTGTGTGTGAATTATATATTATATATATATATATATTTTTTTTTTGTGTGTGTGTGTGTATGTGTATATATATATATACATATATATATACAAACTTTTGTGTTAGATGTGATTAATCACGATTAATCGATTTGACATTCAGTCTCATTTAAGTAATATAATCTGTTATTGAAAAGTAACATTTAAAAACTTTTGCAACCTTTTTTTGCATTTGTGCATTTTTTAATGATTTTTAAAACATTTACAACTATTAGAGACAAAATAGTTACAAACAGAATTGACCTGCAGTTTGCATTCATTTCAAAATGTTACATAAATAAAACTCATATTTATAAATATCTCTTTTATAAACATATAAATAGGTTTTTAAACATAAATACATTTATGCGAGAATGAAATAAATGAATGTACAGCAGCAGCAACAATATACAGCTTTTATCCACATCATGTTGTTGTTGTTGTTGTTTTTTTTTTTATCTAATTACTTTATTTCAGTTGTACGTGTCATTGTCCCCAAAAATGGTTCTCGTAGTGGCTTCGTACCATTAGTCCGATTCTTTAAGGTTTCCCTTAGAAGAAGAGCAACTAAGTCCATTCTGTCCAAAATCCATGATGTTCGTGATGCGCTCTGGGAACAAAAGATGGGATACAGTTAGATGGATTCAGTCCGACATCTGTCACGTCACTGCAGCGTCACACACACACACACACGCGTTGTGAGACTGACGTCAGATTCTTTGACAGCATGCATCACAGAGTCAGATATCCTCCACATCAGTCTGACACATGACTCATTCAGAATAAACCACACACACACACACACACACACACACACACACACACACACACACACACACACACACACACACACACACACACACACACACTTATAAAGCTCTCTATAATAATAGCACCTGTTATAACATCATGTAAAGCCTTCAGCATCAAGAAACTCAGTGCTTAATATGACAGATGATAAATATCATAGGCATAAAAAAGAGGATATGCAACAAATGCAATGCCAAAATTAGAGAGAGAAATTTGTTTTGTTTCATCAATTTGTTTAATGTGTTTAATTGTAAGAAATTCCCAAAGAGTATATGTGCAAATATATATTTTATATCAAATATTATATATATATATAAAACATTCATTAACATTCATTAAAAGTATATTCATTTATTTAACTGTTTAAATTGACATGTTTACAAAGATTACATCTGCTAATATAAGTTTTTGACTCTACAGATACTAAATATATATATATATATATATATATATATATATATATATATATATATATATATATATATATATATATATATATATATATATACACACACACACATAGTCTTAACATTCATTTAAAATATAATTATTTATTTATACATTTATAAATAATATATAAATAAATAAATATTCATTTACTATTAACATTCATTAAACATATAATAAATTATATTTTAAAACATGTCATTTGAAAAAAACATACAAATAACTAATATTTAGATAGATCTCTACAGATGTATTTATTAATTAAATAATAATTTTAAATAAATCATTTTTAATTATATTTTATTTTTAAATGTAATTATTATAGTTTTAAATCACACAATATATATATATATATATATATATATATGTATTTATCAATATTTATACTTTAAAATCATATATATATATATATATTTTTTTTTTTAAGTATAAATATTGATATATATAATTTGTATCAGTAGGCTATGTGCATTAAATATTGATAAAAAATATAGCTGTAATCATGTAATTGAAATGATATTTTCAAAAAGAGTATATCTACAATTATAATATCATAAATATTTACATTTGTATTGATATTGATTAAAAATATAGCCCTTAATCATATAACTGAAATGTAATTCCCCATGTAAGCATGTAAGATGCCTGCTCTCTGACACTCACCATGAGAGGTTGTTGACGGAGGGATAATGAGACGGTTGGCAGCCCATCCCGCTCATGGTCCCTATCCTGTCCATCTTGTGTCCGAAGCATCCGCTCCTGGCCGTGGCCCCGCCCTTCTTAGAGCCGCCTTTGAGTCTGCGGGAGCCGGGCTGCTCGCTCAGCATCCGAGCCCAGGGGCCCCGGGCCCGCGTGTCCATGCGCAGGTCCCTCAGGAGCCGAGCCCGGGTCTCCAGCCTCCTCGGGCTCTCGTCCGACGCCAGGAACTCGGACAGCTCTTCTCCCAGCAGCATCCGCAGGGACTGAGGACACAGGGTGCAGGGAAATACTCACATTCATCCTCAATTATTACAGACTACCCCACTATTATTAAATGCCAAGATACACTTCTAAACTATTAACTTATATATTAACTTATTCTAAAATAGTAGGTTGATTCACAAGATTTTTTAGGTTACTTTCCTTAGGTGGATTTAAGTTCTTTAAACTCTAGATCCATTTTTACTTTCTATGATTTATTGATATCATTACAGAACTTTAAGTTTTAAAGTGTAGCGTTCTTCAGTAGTGTAACACAAGCCCATGGAGTAACAGGTTACTTGGAGAAGGTCCAATATACTAGATTATTTGTTTATTTCATATTTCATATTACAATGTATTTATTATGGCTTCTATGCTGTTATTTCAGAGTTTAGGAGATTTAATGGAATTCTCATTTATGTTTAATGTAAGTACAACATTCTTTAAAAATAAAGGTTCTTTTTATCTTTGGTTCCATAGAGAATCTTTAACATCCATGAATCTTTCCATTCCACAAAAGGTTCTTTAGATTATTTAAATGTTCTTCACACTAAGGCAAAAAAGTGTTATTTTAAGAACTTTTCACTGGAAAAGCTCTTTATGGAACCCAAAGTAGTTCTTCCAAGGCATCACTGTGAAAAAAATAAATATTTTGGAAGCTTTATTTGATAATGAATGAAAAGTCTCAGATCATTTGATTTTGATGAAATGTTTGAGTTGGAAGTTAGAAACTCAATAAGTTTTGGTATCTTGGCACATTAATTCGAAACTTTCGAAACGAGAACATTCTGAAAAGTTTGAGACTTAAAAGTAGAAATTCGCTCTGAATTGAATCTAACTCAAATCTATAGGGGTGACATCAAAGCGATGGGTGTATTATGAGTCGGTGCGCAATGCGTCTTAAAAGCGCATTTTCTTTACTTTTTTTTAATGTTTGAGAACCTGTTGATATGCCATTATGTAAGTCACGGAAATGAATGAATAAAAAGTTTGACTAAAGAAGTCTTGCGGCAAACATTGCGTCCGGACAAGTGTCCAAATCTCCAGCTTCTGCGGTCTAATAACGATCGAGTCGCTTGAGTATGATAATAGTGATGAGAACGTACTGATGAGATGTGAAAAAAAATAAATACATTTTTTTTTTAAGTTTTGTTTTGTTTTGTTTTACATCAAACACTCGAATTTTACGCGTTTTACGCACTGGATTGCAATGCGTAAATGTGCGCGTAACTGCATGTCTAAGCTTCAGCGCGTCCTTTTCACAAGTTCTAAAGACTGTAATAAACTTTTTTATATATCTGTTTGAATATTAAACAAACTGTATCATTTGTTGAGCAGGTCTAAATATGAGACTCACCCTCTGTTCTTCCTGCGTTAATGGTTTTGCCTCCGCGCGGACAGATAGAAGAGTCAGAATAAGTCCACAAACCACCAAATGCGAGATGATCATCGTGATGATGCTTCAGTGCAGTTGATGTGAGAGGAGAAGATCAGTTGTTTAAGTGTCTCAATCACAAGCCTTCATTTACTCCCAGAGGTGTCGAGCTCAACTCTTACTCGATGTCATTTCGGCTCATGGTTTTATAGGCGATATGACATCACTCCGCCCCTCCCTCCCGTGGTTTACCTTTGCCAGATTGTCCGCTGTGTGTGTGTGTGTGTGCGTGTGCGTGTGCGTGTGTGTCTGCGTCACAGGTTACCGCGCATCGCCTCAGTGACCGGAGGATAGGCGGACTGTGTGTTTAGTTTAGTTAAGTTATCGTTTGCAGCGAACGCTTAAAGACAGGTGGAAAAAGAACAATCGCATTTGAATTCATTCATGATAATCACCGGTCCCGACTTTGATAATTTTTGAAACTTTTTTAGAATAGAAGTAAAACAATTCACTTCTTTGTGTTTGAATGACATATGCAGTCGTGTTACATTTATTTAATACATTAATGTAACTTTTAATGAACAAATATCTATCTATCTATCTATCTATCTATCTATCTATCTATCTATCTATCTATCTATCTATCTATCTATCTATCTATCTATCTATCTATCTATCTATCTATCTATCTATCTATCTATCTATCTATCTATCTGTCTGTCTGTCTGTCTGTCTGTCTGTCTGTCTGTCTGTCTGTCAACAACTTAAAATTCTGATAGACAGGAAAAAAAACAAAATAACTAAGCTAAAAAATCCAGGTGTGTATTGTGTGCATTTAAATATTTAATTAAAATAGACGTTAAAAACAATTATAATAAATTATAATGCACTTTTAAAGTACAATACATAAAATGTTTCTTACCCTGGAGTTCAGCTGAAGTTAAAATAACATATTTAATAAAATATTAATAATAATAAGAATTAATATTACTGTATATGTGTTAAAGGATGAAGGCATGTGGAGGTTCAGTAGCAGCAGAAGTGAGGCTGATTCTGGTTTTAGACACTGTGTGGCAGTATACGCCGACCTGAAACTGTTTCAGCATCTCTCTCAGGAACATCATTTACAGAGACGTATTTTACAGTGAATGCTCACACTCGAACTCATGCTATAGCTGTTGTGCTGTGAACGAATGCTCAGCTTTAACATATGAAAAGTACACTGACATACATTCAGACGAAGGAGAAAGTTTGACACATTGGAAGTTGGGCAAAACATGGCCATTAAATTGAGCTAAAAAGCCATCAGATAATGCACATATAGTATGCTTGGTTGACAAGGAAATCCTGGGAAATAAGGGAGGTCATTTTTTTTTGTATCCAAGAAAAAAGTATTTAATTCATGCATTGATTATCATTTATCCTGTTTATTATATCATGCATTATGCACTACTGCAATTTATACAGAAACACTCTCACCTTCAGATCTTGTGTATTTTAGAAGCAAAGAAATTAATGATCTAATTAGATTGATAGGTTTTTTATTTTTACTGGCAATGCATCTCATTTGTGATCACTTTTTGCCGGTTTAGCAAAAAATGAAATGTATTTTGGTACCCATGGTGCCAAGTTTACTTTTTGGAAAGTTGGTGTACCAGTGGAGTCAGTGGTGGAGCATGTTTTCTACGGGAATATGTGAAACAGGTCGGGAAAACACAAGATGCCTGACAACCACGCAAAAAGAGATGGTACCATTCTGTTTTTAGTCTTAAATTAATAATTTTGGGGAATCTACGGGGTCCACATACACTACACCAACCCTTATTTTATGAGTCCTGACAGCCTAAAATGTGGTGTTCATAAATGTGGGCTTATTAATGATAAGGAGACCCTTTTTATCCAAAATGAAGTTGACTGATGGATGGGATACACTCTAAGTGAAGGAAAAAATAGAGATAGACAGCTCTGCAGTTCACAGGTCATGAATATCTCATGAAGATTTAATGATGCAAGCACAGAGGCTTTTATGATTGGTTGTCTGTTGCTAAACAACATATAATATTCTACACAAAAATTGCCTCATGCTATTGTATTATGTGTTAAATCTGTAACTATTTTGGATTTTTTTTTTATTGCTACCAGAACACATGATTACAACTATCCATTTATTTTTCTATGCGCAGTTATTGATATAAAAATAGAAAAGGAACAAAATATGGTTTTTGAGGACATGATCGTTTCCAATCATAAAATAGTTACGACTAAGTCCACTAAAATTTGTGACCTTTCGAAAAAGCCGCTGCCTTATCCGTAAGACAATTTCCCAGATGTAAAAGGCAGTGCAAGCTTTTCTACTGTCTCAAACTGGAAACACAAGAAATATGGTGGTTGTATTGAATAAAAGGAAATCATATAGGTCACAGATTTTATGTCAAACCGTCACGATGTGGAAAATATCGGCTCACTTCCTCAGTTCTGTAAAAATCATATCAAGCCTGACCTCTCTCGTATTACAAACGATGATAATTATACCTAAACAACATTCAATTCAGAATATAAAAGTGTAATTTAAAATGAATTTAATTTAAAAATAATATTGTGGCGAACAGGACTGCCGAGGGACGTGAGAGAACGGCGCGAGGCAGGTGGTGCGATATTGCTAATGAGCAGCACCTGTGAAGCACACCGGTCTCGCATCTCTCACGGAGGAGCGGAAGCATAAAGGGGGAGCGACGACGTTGATGATCGAGAGAGGAACAGGCCTGTATTTTATTTGTGTTTGGTTTTTGTATTTGTATTTTACTTTAGCCAGCAGTCGTCCGCGAGGGGCTGCTGGCAGTTATGTTTATTTTCGGTAGCCAGCAGTCGTCCGTGAGGGGCTGCTGGCGGTATTTTGGTTTGTTTGTTTTATTTTAAATAAAGTATGTTTGAATGTTCGCCGGTTCCCGCCTCCTTCTTCCCTGAACATTGCTACACTGGTGCCGAAACCCGGGAAGAGGGAGGAACGCGCTGTCAGAGAGTCCTCGCCGCTGTGGGGAATTCGCGGTGCCATCGAGCATGGTGCGCGAGTCGCCGCCGCTCGCCGTGGGCCGGAGCCTGCTGCCATCCGCCGGGTAGGGGAGGAGCAGGGAGCTGGGGACTCGCGGCCATGGACGCTCGAGGCGGTGCGCTGGAGTGAGTTGCCGGGGGGGGCGGTCGAGCTCGCTGCCGGCCGCCTGGGAGTTGGAGGGGCGGCTGCTGTCCGGGAGGGAGCGGGGGAGTCGCCGCCGCTCGCCGTGGGCCGGAGCCTGCTGCCGTCCACCAGGAAAAGGGGAGGAGCAGGGAGCGGGGGACTCCTGCCGTCTGCGCTAGAGCCCAAGGAGCCGTCGCCGTCCACTGGGCGGCGGAGGAGCGTCGAGCCGTCCACCGAGGGCTACCCAGCGTCACCGCCAGGCACCGCGGAGGAGTCGCCCAGCTGGGAGGACCAGATGGCAGCGCGTTGTGGGAACCGGACCAAGTTTTTTTTTTTTTTCTCTCTCCCCTCTCTCGATCTGTCGCTCCTCATGCTTCCGTCTCCGTTTCCCTCGGCTTGTCAGTCCATACCCCCCAGGGATCGCCGCCGCCGGGGAAGGGAGTAGGCACAGGCTCGTGGGTACCCCCCGGCCTGTGAGGGGCGATGGGGGTATGTGGCGAACAGGACGGCCGAGGGACGTGAGAGAACAGCGCGAGGCAGGTGGTGCGATATTGCTAATGAGCAGCACCTGTGAAGCACACCGGTTTCGCATCTCTCACGGAGGAGCGGAAGCATAAAGGGGGAGCGACGACGTTGATGATCGAGAGAGGAACAGGCCTGTACTTTAGTTATGTTTGGTTTTTGTATTTGTATTTTACTTTAGCCAGCAGTCGTCCGCGAGGGGCTGCTGGCAGTTATGTTTATTTTCGGTAGCCAGCAGTCGTCCGCAAGGGGCTGCTGGCGGTACTTTGTTTTGTTTGTTTTATTTTAAATAAAGTATGTTTGAATGTTCGCCGGTTCCCGCCTCCTTATTCCCTGAACATTGCTACAATTAGCAATATCGCACCACCGCCTCGCGCCGTTCTCTCACGTCCCTCGGCCGTCCTGTTCGCCACAAATATACGTTATTATTAAATACAGTTTCATGAATTATTAACGTTTTTTGCAAGATGACGTAAACAATGTATGTAGGGTAGACTATATAAAATTAAATTTTTAAAAAGTTTAAGTTTCATTGTATTTCTGTTACTGTGCTTTGGTTTCTTGAATAACCCTTAAATGCATGAATGTCTGGCCAATCATTATTACACATTCAGGTCTTTAGCGACCCGGATCTATATCTAACACAGATGGATCTCTACCTGTCGCGATAATATAAAACTCTCCTGATATTAGAGTAACAATTCCAGTAGAATAAAATAAAGCATATTTCGGTATCTTTTGGAGCTTGGAAGGGTTCAGGAGCAGATGTCTTATACCATCATCCCTGTCCTCCTCAGAGCTCATTTCCTCAGTACATTCATATTCACCATCTCAACCATATTCTCAAAACCATTGTTTTCAACATCTTCAAAACCAATATTTTGATCGCTGACAGCTTCTTTACCAGATCCACCATCAAGTGACAGTGACACTAATATTTGATTGGTTGGTTTCACGTGACGTCACATAGAGCGGCTGAGGATCTGCCGTCTGAAAAAATGCCTGTGTATTGTGTAGTTTACGGCTGCTCCAATCGTTCTAACCCAGAAAAGGGAAAAGGTGTTTTATAGAGTACCAAAGATTGTCATTCCTAAAGGTGAGAAATGTAAAAAGCTCACAGTGGATTTGAAACCCGTGTCTGCAGCGACCACTTCGTCGGAGGTATGTTAGCTAGCTAACTTGGTTTTTGTGGCTGTGTTTATATAGCATTAGGTTGTCGTTAATTGCTCATTTACTTAGTAATGATTATTAAGTTACCGGTAGTCAAATACGGACTTCATTGGGACTTTTTAGGCTGCCCTAGCGCTTTGGGTGATGTTGAGTCGGTAGACTGGGCTCCGACGGTCAAACTCGGTTACCAAAAAACTAAGCCCAAATCAGAGGCGTCTCTTCAACGAGAGCAGAGGATGAAGCTCAAGGAAGACCGAGGCACAGTCCCAATTCGCATAATATCCGTCCTAAATACTATACGAAAATAGAATTAATAAAAAATAAATATTTAAGAGGAAATATCCAAAAACGGGAGGAGGACCCCAAGAGAAACTTAAAGACACCACTGAAATGAATATATATGGTGGACAGTCGCTTATTGTTACTGCTGGTTGCCAAGGTAACACAGTCTTAGACCTGAGTTAGCCTGGGTTAAGGTGTCTAGTTGTTTTGGTCTAAATTAAGTCAGTCTTTATTTTTGTGAAACAGTCTAACTTGCATTAGACTAGTCTATGAGCACATTTTAAACTTGTCTAACACTACAGACCGGTCTAAAATAGCTTTGTGGTCGAGCCTTTACTTTACACTAGCTTTCATTTCCCTGTCCATCGCCAGATCCTCCTCCTCCTTCTGTCTTTTTAATATGTCTACATAGTTTTTATACGTTTTTATTTTAATTTTTGTTATTTTAGTACATCAAGTTAAACGAAAATGAGAAATGTTTCTTTGGCAACTAGCAGAAAATAATTTTATTTCAGTTAACATTTATTTTATTACAAGTAACAAAAATATTTGTATATAGTTTCAATTTTAGTAACACACACACACACACACACACACACACACACACACACACACACACACACACACACACACACACACACACACACACACACACACACACACACACACACACACACACACACACACACACACACACACACAAACACACACACACACACACAAACACACACACACACACACACACACACAAACACACACACATTTTAAATGATTATTACATTGAAATGGATTATTCATTTGCAAAAGCATTTGAAAAAGCAAATGTAAAACTATATAGGTATACCACTTTCTTCAGTGCACTTGAAGTACTTGCATATACTTTTTTAACCAGCTTTAAAACTTAGCATCGCAGCACTTCTAACGTAATTCTCCGCTCAAGACGAATTGCTTTAGTGAATCACTTTTGGATAAAAGCATCAGTAGATGTAAATGTCTTCAAGGACACTGGTTGCACTCAGAAAGATTGTGGCCATTACTCTTGGTAATGCAGCTTTTTCAAAGCATTGTGGTCGAGCCCATCGGAGCGTCTGCAGAATTTTCTTGAATGGGCATTTGGAGAGATCCAGGAAGTCTGTAATACCTGGAGAAAGCTATCCATTAGCATTCCCATTCACTGGCAGTTGCCTAGCCATGAATGCACAGGAAGATGATGTCATGCCAATGCTGATTGGCTGATGGCACCGCAAGAATGTGCTCAGTCACAAGCCATTCACTAGTGACTAGCCTGAGCGGTGACGTCAACAGCAGCGGACAGGGAAACATATATCCATTTCATACTGGCTACAGAAGCACTGGCTACACATCTACTGTAATATAATGAAATGTTTATGATTTATATGTAGCTTATTTCATTAAATACACAGATTCTTTTGAATGGTCATCAATGGAGAAAGATGAATGGTACAGTCGTAAGTCGCAACTAGCTAAGTTGATGTCAGAAGTATCTAGGACATTCACATTGTAAATTAAATTAGGGAACATTTAAAGAGTAAGTAAAGAAATATATTATTTTAGTATATCAGTTATGGTGATGTTGTGCAGTGCTTAATGATCTTGTCTGTGTCTGAAAGCTTGGAGGTTCAAACCTGCAGGGGTCAAAAGATTTGATTATTTTACTCTTTTGACAGACCCAGATTTTCAGTCGTAAAGAAAAAAAAATAAAAATAAACATTATTATGTTAACTACAAAAAAGGCACAAAAAAAAGTTAAACAAACATAAACCAAATCACTATTTATTGTGTGAAAATAAAATGTGAGTTTAGTGTGTAGATAATCAGTTTTGCTAAAATTACTGTGTTTGCACCATTTCCACCATAACCAACAATTCTGAGAATATATATATATTTTTTTTTTAATTAGTGTATTTGGTTACCAAGGAGACAACAATGTCATTTTTGAGATATTTGAAATATGAGATGAAGATAAAAAAGAAAAATCAACATACTTTTTATAAATTTATTTTTGTACATATTTTGATAGAACTAAAGAATATTTTATAATTATTTGTATTTAGGATACATCAAATGCTAGCTACTAAAATTAGCCTTAGCAGGACATTTGCACAACACCATTTAAGCTAAAAACTGAAAACCTTTTATACGTTTTGGTCATTCATTTACACAACAACAGCGTTTTGGGGGCCTGAAAACACAAACTTTTGAAAACGGGTTTTTAAAGCGCAAGTATCGTCTGTTACCGTCACCGTGTAAAGTACAAAAACATGTATCTGTGAAAATGGTGACGTTATGCACATGTGTATTACATGCACTGTAGGTGCGTAGTGTTTCTATTACCAAGTGCCATTGCCACCTACTGGCCTGGCATGAATAATACAGAGTTTTTAAACGTTTTCACAGATCTGTGTGATCAGGGATAGTTTTGACAATGTTGTCGTCTGTAAGTGAAAAAATGCAAAATAATTTATTTTCCCATTTTTAGTACATTGTTGACGTGTTAATTAACCGTTAAAGTGCAGACACGTTTGCTGTTGTTTGCAAAAATGTTCTGGGCAAAAGTCAGTAATATCAGTTAATCATCTATTCTACATGATTGGAAATTTGTGCTTCATATATCACAAAACTACAGACAACAGGCATTGGACCCTTTTTGCATGCAAAATTTTGACGAATTGTGATCGCACCTTTAGTGAATCATGCAATTTTACTTTTGTTTACTTTAATTTTATTTTTACCAAAAATATATAAAAAAATTTTTTTATCAATCTCATTTCAATCACAAATGTGTTGGAATGACACTATGGTGGGAATTTTTATTACATCCGTAATAAAATAATAATAGATTTAAAGTAACTTTATATGCAAAATCAAATAACACTAGGTGTGTTTACGCCATAGCCTCACCCCCAAAAGAAAATATGGAACGAAAGGTTAATCAATGAAAGATGTGACATCCTGTGTCCGAGTTTCTCTTCATTGTGCTTTGGTGCAGGCGAAGTGTTTGTGGTAGCAGAGCCACTGGAACGGCTCTGAAACAGCTGAAGTGTTCAGACACCTGGACATTGTCCCAACGCCAGAGTTCTGGCTGATTGAAAGCGGCAAATAAACACTTCTAGCATAACCAGAAGCATACCTCATGCTATGAGACCGATGCTATTCCAGCCAGTTTTTGATATCCAAAACCACAGTTTCCAGTGTAATATTTAGTAAAGATGAAACGTTCCTGACAATTTATTCAGAGAAACTCAAATGGTATTTTGAATGTGTGTCTTAAAAAGAAATGTGAAAAATACTGATGTCATGGAATGATCTGTTTAATTACTTAAGGTGATCGGTGAGTGAGAATGTGGTCTAGAACAGTGTTAAACACTGCAATTTTATGAAGCCTATTCATAGTAACAAAGAGGGAAATGAGGCATTTCATCATGATTATTTATAATCTAAATCATAACGCATTAACATTAAATGAATAATTCAACCAAAAACAAAAATCCTGTCATCATTCAGGCCTACTCGCACTCGTGTCGTTCCAAATGACTTTCACTTTTATTTACTGTGGAACACCAAAGAATATATTTTGATGACAGGTCTTTTCCATATAATGAAAGTGAATAAAGACTGTTGAGCCTTAAAAGTAGACTATGGCTGCATCTAAAATCGCATTCTTCCCTACTATATAGTAGGCGAAATACAGTATATGTTAAGCGTAGTATGTCTGAATTCACAGTACTCATAAAAGAGTGGGAAAATAGTTCCCTGATGACCTACTTCTTCCGGTGAGATCCTGAAGTGTGCATACGATGGACACTTTACTATCCCATGAGGCCACAGGAGAGGATTTGTGAATGGCAGTGAAGCGGCACAAATGAAGCTTGTAGATCAAGGGGATGGGGATGTTATATCTGTTTATATCTTAGTTTCACGTTCAGTTCTGTTGTTGTTGTTAATACCTGTTTCCCTGCTCTGTTTAGTTTCGGTTTCCAAAGTTAATTATTACTCCCTTGCTAGTTTCCATAGTTACCCATTACTTTCACCTGTGTCTCATTTAGTTTCCTTTGTTTGTTCCATGCTGATGTAGCCCTTAGATTACACTTTGAGTTCATCAGTTATTGTTTTAAGGCTGACCCACACTAAAATATTTGTAAAATCATAGATTTAACAGATTTGTTCCCATATCGTAAGAATATGTTGCTGCAATGTGATAAAGACAAAACACCACACACTAACAGATTCCATTCACAAACAACTGTGAACGCGGGAAATCTCCCAAAATCTCCCGTGGTCAAACGTGACTTTAAAGAAAACAAACATGGCGGATGGTGGGCAAGAAATGGTGCTAATAAATCGTTTCTGAATCGTTTTTTACAGAAAATTTGCAGAAAAAAAGAGAAAGTTTGGATGAAGTCGCATTATGCTTCTGTCTTCTGTCAGCTTGCTTTCAGATTTGATAGTGTTTCGTTCGATAGCAATTATTCAACATGTTTATTTGTACGATTTGAGATCGGTGCAGCCCCAACGTTTAACCGGGCAGATTCAATAACTCTTAACTACAGATGAGATAATCTGTAGAACCATCAAGATAATCGGGACTTTACCTAGGATTGTCGGAAGGGGAGAATTGGGTCCAAATATTACCTTGTAGTGTGTGGGTGTCTTTAGTTTGCACTTTGAGTTTGTTGGTTTAATGTGGTTGTGTCATTGATTATTTACTCCTGAATGTTTCTTGTTGAATTATTAATAAAGACTGTTTTGTTTAGATACTCCGTCTTTGAGCAATCTCTACTATAACCACGCTGACAGAATAACCGACCAACTCAAACATTAAGTTAAAAATGAGAATGGACTCACAAGCAGTTCGCCTTCTCCTTCTTGAACAAGAGGACCACTCCCTCAAGAGGTCCTTTTTTTAGATCTGGCATGCCAAACACACTACCCTGACACTACCCTGATCCTCCATATGTGAAGCAGAGGAGGAGGACAACACCAGCTCTGAGCCGGCCACGGATCCCGAGACAGAGTCCGAGCCCGACACGGACCCAGCGTTTGAGTCCACTCCCGCCACAGAGGAGCCACTGCGTCCTTCCCGGAGCCAGAGCTTGCCACCAGGGCCATGCCAAAGTGCGTGCACACTGCCCAGTCCATCATCCCTGACCCAGGAGCGGATCACTGGCTCAGAGATTGGTGGTCTGAGGATCCAGGTCCCACATTAGTCTACACCCCTGAACTTTTCATTCTCCACCAGCCCCATCCAGGTGTCTAGATGATCCAGTCCCATCTAGAGTCCTTCCATCTCTGTTGTTCCTGTCCTGTCCACTGGCTCTGTCCACTTCCCTGGATTCGCTATCTCCATTGGTGTCATCCAGCTCCTCCTTGGCCCCATGATAACTTCAGCTCCACTGTGGTCCATCACCCCTCTGGCCCCCTCTTCACTTTATCAGTTTATTAAAATTATGCCAACCATGCCGACAACTGTTTTCTCTCACAAGCCATCACACATTAGCGGAATTGCAGTGGTAATCTCTTGAGTAAGAGCAAGAGAAGTCTTCCGTACATTGTCCTCCCGCACTGACTTCTTGGATCATCCGATGATTCCTCGAGAACACATGCTTTCTCTTACCGAGATACCGAGGTACTTTCATGAGTCATCGGTACTTTCATGAGTCCTCGGTACTTGTATTCTTGAGTATTTGGAATTGGCCTTCATTTGATGACGACATAGTACAAGAACATAAGAACGCAAGATCGCATAATAACACAAATTAATCCCAATTCAGAGGCTGCATCAAGTGACGACAGGATTTTTTTGAGAGAAATTGCCGATTTACACTTTTAAACGTAAGTATTGGGTTTCAACTTACTCAAATATATAAAGATACAAATTTACAAATAAAAATAAAAACTTTAAAGCGGTTCAAATGTTGACTTATATCTTACTAAGATGTGATTCCGTTGCAGAAACAAGCCTCCATAACATAATAGTAAATCCTAACATAATTCCTATAATATAATGTTATAAGAAATATTAATTTAACAATGTGCACTAAGACGGCTCTTCTGATCTCTATGATCCAGAAGTTTTGTTTATATCCACCTCAAGTCAGCAAACGTGTAATTACCCAAGAGTAAGTGTGGTCTTATTTGAATACGATAAAATCACTGGATCTCCATCACGTGACGTCTTCAGCTTGAACTCTTTGCCCATTTACTTTGAGTTGCATATAGACAACAAGGAGACATAGTATGGAAGTAATTATGAGTATTTAGAAAAGCAGCTTACCTTCTCAGACCTTCAGAGGAGTCTTATCAGTGCAGACAGGTCCTGATGAGATATAGTCTTTTCTCCTTTTTTTTCAACTTTTATTTACTTATACCCACAAAAAGGACCATCCATTTTATAATATTACTTTTTGAGTCTTTTATTTGTGTAACCTAATGTGAAGCGGGTCTTGCACTGATTCCAGACATCCATATATGTTATGATTAATCTCATCGTTTTGCATGAGTCCATCAAATTTGAAATAATGTTGATTAACGCAGGATTTTTTTAGGAATGTGTTCAACATGATAACCAATAATATATAGCAAATGTACAGTTTTACATACAAATGTTTTTGTGTGTTGAATGATAAAGATGCTCTGGCATATACAAAGTCTTACAAACAAGTAAACAAAGTCAGTATCTGTTAAATAATAGCGTCAGCAACCACAACAAATTACCCGTGACTTAATAATGGCCAGATGATGGGGTCTTTAGCAAAGCTCAGCCTCTTTGGACCCGCATGACCCTTCCACACTGTTAACATTAACAACACTGCTTTCAAAATCTCTAAGCCATGAAAAGGCAGATGACTCTGGTATCGAGAAAAATGTATTGATACAATAAAGAAACAGGCATGTGTGGCCCCTGCCATGCACAATGTTTTATTAAAGCTTACCTTATTTACCTTTATACAGAGATCAGACAAACGTATGTGATAACTTTTGCATGGGACGTCCCATTCTGTTTTGATAGGAGAATAAGACTTATTTCATGTGCATTAGAAAATGTCTAAACTATTATTTTGAAGTTTATTCTAGAATTATGCCAATGTTCATTGCATTAAATATTTTTTCCAATTAAATATCTGTAATATAAAATAAAATGCATTTTGTATTTGTATGTGTAATATATACATACATATTCTCTAAAAATCCTATAATCCTAGATAAATCTCTCTATGTTTTATTTATCTTATTTTCAGATTGTTTATATTATACATGAACACAATACACGTTTTTTTTGTATTTTAGTGTGCCACTACTGATATTTTTGAAGTCGTAAGAAATTACGTCAGAAAGTAAATAAAATGACAATCTAAAGAACATTCCCATAGAAAATATGTATTTGTAGGATACTCCACAGAAACTGTTTGTCAGAGATCAGCCAGGCTCCACCACCACACAATCACAGAGATCGCTGTCACCTGAGTTCTAATCATCGTCATCAGATCCTCATCACAGCCTGCACAAAAGCACTCGTCACATTGTCTGGTCTCGTTTCTAGAGTAAAGACTCAAACCCATGCTCTCCTACCTGTTCCTTGAAAATCTACGAATCGATCGATCGATCGATCGATCTACCTACCTGTGTCAACTCCTTCTCCATTCCTCTCCAACGACTTCAGCGATCTCTCCATTCCTCTCCACCAGCTCCAGCGATTTCTCCATTGCATCCACAACCACTCTCATCTTCTGTAAGGACATTCCCAGCATTATAATCATCAACTCCCATCCAGACATTTCCCATGATCATCTGCCATTGCCACTTACCATCTTCTGTTTAAATAAACCTGTTCATTCTTCTAACATCCTTTGTCTTGAGTCTCTGTTCCATAACACTTGTGCTTGTTTTAAATTGTTTCCAGAATTGTTTTAAATTGTTTCCAGAATTGTTGTTCATGAAGGAAAGAATGGAACAGAAAAGATGACATACTACAGTTTTTTTTTTTTTTTTCATAATGGGGACTGAGGCTGTCAAACTCCAAAAATTCACCATGAATTCTTCATCTTACAGGACTGGGAGAAGGAATGGTGAAGTGGATTTGAAGACTTGTGTTTATTTTGCATTTATTAATGTTTGCTTTTATTGTGCATATAGAGGTTTCGGATGATTAAAACAAATAGATTATCTTTACTTTCATTAAGGTTCGCTTGTGTTGAGGAAAATCCCAATTGGAGTTGTAGAGCATATCGAGGAATATGACATCCTGCATAAGACCCCAGATTATAAATTTGGTAAATGGTGATCTATTTTTGACATCATTGATGTGAAATGTCATTGGCTCTTCCGCGTCTTATGATTGACTGCAACACACTAAGTTGAGTGCAATTTTTTTTATTGAAATTTGAGAGCAATGGCAGAGGGGAATATGTTCAGTGACTGAAATATTGCGTCTTCATTTTATATATATATATATATATATATATATATATATATATATATATATATATATATATATATATATATATATATATATATATCATTTGAAGGCTGTAGTTAATGTGATGTGTAGATAACCTTTACAGTGCCTTTTTATTATTTTTGGATTAATTATCATAAATGCACATTTGTCTTTTAAATTTCATACATAATATTGATGTTCAGTGGTTAGGGGAAAGATTGGCGTTGCTGGCTCAAATGAATCTGTAGAAAAATAGAAAGATTAGAAAATATAATAATACCACTTGCATCAATTTCTTTGTCCTCCATTTAACAAAAATATGTTGCTTTTTGAACGCTCTTTGAATGTTTTCTCACTAAATAAATCTAAAGCACACAAAATAACACTTAATTTAAACATTTATTATCCTTATACAGTCTGATGCAAAGCATGTTGTTATTACCTTCCATGCAGTGTGTGATATTGCTGTTTGGGAATGTAAAAGGTCTGCAAAGTTTCAAAGATCGAAGTGCAGATATTGTTTCTTATTGTCTCCTAAAAGAAAAAAAACTGAATCTGAATGCCTGAAATGAGTTGTCAGTAATTCCAGTCTTACTTCCTGCACAAACCAATGTAGTCTATTGGCTGCACGACATCTACTTTGACCTTCAAACACTGTAGCTGTAGCTGAGACTGAAAGAGTGTGGTGTGTGTTGTCGACATGTCAAGAAGATCTTATTTTCTGATCTGTGAAAGCAAATCCACTTTGATGCATTTCTGAAGGATAAAGACTCTTGCTCGAATTGGTACCGTAAAACCAACGTCATCATTACGGTTTGTATCATTGTGTGTCATGTACTGAGGAAGAGCTGAAATTCAGATATTGTAATGGATGAATGAGAGGAGACCAGTCACAACAGACTGGGCCATCTGACCAATAAGAGCGGAGTAGACCAATCACAACAGACTGGATCATCTAACCAATCAGAGCAGAGTAGACCAATCACAACAGACTGGGCCAACTGACCAATCAGAGCAGAGTAGACCAATCACAACAGACTGGGCCATCTGACCAATCAGAGCAGAGTAGACCAATCACAACAGACTGGACCATCTGACCAATCAGAGCAGAGTAGACCAATCACAACAGACTGGGCCAACTGACCAATCAGAGCAGAGTAGACCAATCACAACAGACTGGACCATCTGACCAATCAGAGCAGAGTAGACCAATCACAACAGACTGGACCATCTGACCAATCAGAGCAGAGTAGACCAATCACAACAGACTGAGCCATCTGACCAATCAGAGCAGAGTAGACCAATCACAACAGACTGGGCCAACTGACCAATCAGAGCAGAGTAGACCAATCACAACAGACTGGACCATCTGACCAATCAGAGCAGAGTAGACCAATCACAACAGACTGGACCATCTGACCAATCAGAGCAGAGTAGACCAATCACAACAGACTGGGCCAACTGACCAATCAGAGCAGAGTAGACCAATCACAACAGACTGGACCATCTGACCAATCAGAGCAGAGTAGACCAATCACAACAGACTGGACTTTTTGGCTCCTTTATGTAACAGAAATAGCTCATTTTTCATTTGGGCCTCATTTTCCAACAAGAGAAGAAAAAATGCATTCACTTGCTGTGAATACTCAGAAAATGTCAAGAAGATTTGATGTCACTAATATTTTTTTTTATATTAAAGCACCTTTATAGACCTCAGGTTGAAAGCGCAGGTTCCAATACTAGTGTGCATCTAAGACTTCTCTTAACTCTGTTGGCAGGATATGTGACACTACACAGATTAAATTATAGGAAATCTACAATTTCCAAGGAATAGATTCAAAGTACATGAATCTCTGAGGGGGGAAAATTAAGGCATCAAAACATCTTCCAGGAAAAAAAGACTTCTTAAAGTGCTTCTAAGTCTTGGAGCCACATATTAGACTCTTAAAGAGATTATGAGCGAGTACGAAACCGAAATTATTTTAAATTGGGCAATGAAATGCCTGCTTTCCCAGTGTGGTCTGCCATGATGTTTTAACTCACAGCAGCGAGGTCAAGTAAAGCGCACCTGGGTTAAAGCTCAGACTGAAAGAGGAACTCTTACGCTTCCAGAATAAACAGCAAGAATTTCCAACTGATTCAACCGTTCTGCAAAGATTACTGTATATTCTCATAAATGCTAATTTCTTTCTAAGAATGACAGAAATCCTCTTTCTTTCTATCGTCTGGGCGGTATTAAACAGATGATTGTGCCGCAGCGGAATAATTCAACTCTTCCTGATTTTAGTCCCACATTTCATCTGTAATAATCATAAAAACCTATGACAAACCGCATATGCTCTAATTTCTAGTAGTTTCCATATTGACTCACCATTTACCAGCTCACAACGTAAATATTTTGTTAGCGACACACTGGCTGTAACCTCTTCTGGACATTCTGAACAATCCCACTTTAAGATGATTCCAGAGGTGTGTCCCTAGTTAGTTAAAGAAGGAATTTTTATTGAAAAAAAAAAAAATGATGTGGGAAAATTCTCTGTGGTAAAAAGCACTTTCCACATTTTTTAGGCATTACAGTCACTGATTCCATGTTTTAATAAAAAGTGAACTACACAAAATATTATCTAACATAATCTAATTTTAAACACATACAGTACCCCTCATCCAATAATTAAAAGAATCAAAATTTGGACACAGTCTGTTAACTTGATTAATAAAAGCTATTTGTTTCCATATAAATAGCATATCCATAAAACCGTCCCACAGCTTGCTGGCAACAATGTTATCGCATAATTTTCCCACATTGCAAAAAAAGACATGCTGCTGCTGCATAAATAGATATACATAAATCCCGTATCAGATCTAGGCAGGTGGAGCTGGGGAGGTGGAGGGGTTCAGAGGAGCTCTGATACTGCAGGACTAGCTTACAGCAAACACTGAACCAGACTATTTACATGTTGAGCAAGCAATCTTATTGGCTGAAGGGTCAGAAGAGGCCAATCAGCTTGTGCAATGTGGTAATGATGTCATTGCATTGAGTTTCATGACTGAACTAGATGTTTATTTTATTTTAGAAAATAAACGGATTAAAACTGTATCTAGATCTAGATCTATCATAAATGTCAGTAACATGGTTGCAAAAAAAGAAAAGAAACCTCATTTATAAATAAATATTAATTAAAACATAAGGTGAACGAACAACATACTCTCTCACTGAACATTTGCTAAACAATGAAAACAATGAAAAAAAAAAAACACATACAGCATTTTCCAAAGAGTTTCGAAATATATTTAGTAGCCTGTATTCATGGCAAAAACATATCAATGTCTGAAGACTCTTTAAGTCAGACCATGACCATGAGTCAGAGTAGCGTATCATAAATAAACTTGCATTTTAGGAAGCTAGTGAAATGGACAAAACCTGCATCTAATTGAACAACTGAGGTTTCAGGCTGTTTTAATTTTGTAATCGCCTACTTTCTTCACGAAGACTTTTTAAATGTAATCCATTAGGACTGCAACCGCAGGCCGCAGTTTCCACTAACGCTGCTTTGTTGTATTTTTAAACTAAATGGAGTTTAATAAACAAAAATGAGTAATAATGGTCAAATAAAGTGGAGCCAAAGCAAGCACTTCATGAAGACGATTCCTATTTTAGTTCATATCTGACATATTTTAGCATTCCCATTCATCTAAAGGCACTCACCATTCCCCCCAATATACAGGTCCTTCTCAAAAAATTAGCATATTGTGATAAAGTTCATTATTTTCCATAATGTAATGATAAAAATTAAACTTTCATATATTTTAGATTCATTGCACACCAAATGATATATTTCAGGTCTTTTTATTGTTTTAATACTGATGATTTTGGCATTCAGCTCATGAAAACCCAAAATTCCTATCTCAAAAAATTAGCATATCATGAAAAGGTTCTCTAAACGAGCTATTAACCTAATCATCTGAATCAACTAATTAACTCTAAACACCTGCAAAAGATTCCTGAGGCTTTTTAAAACTCCCAGCGTGTTTCATTACTCAAAACCGTAATCATGGGTAAGACTGCCGACCTGACTGCTGTCCAGAAGGCCATCATTGACACCCTCAAGCAAGAGGGTAAGACACAGAAAGAAATTTCTGAACAAATAGGCTGTTCCCAGAGTGCTGTATCAAGGCATCTCAGTGGGAAGTCTGTGGGAAGGAAAAAGTGTGGCAAAAAACGCTGCACAACGAGAAGAGGTGACCGGACCCTGAGGAAGATTGTGGAGAAGGACCGATTCCAGACCTTGGGGGTCCTGCAGAAGCAGTGGACTGAGTCTGGAGTAGAAACATCCAGAGCCACCGTGCACAGGCGTGTGCAGGAAATGGGCTACAGGTGCCGCATTCCCCAGGTCAAGCCACTTTTGAACCAGAAACAGCGGCAGAAGCGCCTGACCTGGGCTACAGAGAAGCAGCACTGGAGTACCCACAGTCAGTGATGGTCTGGGGTGCCATGTCAGCTGCTGGTGTTGGTCCACTGTGTTTTATCAAGGGCAGGGTCAATGCAGCTAGCTATCAGGAGATTTTGGAGCACTTCATGCTTCCATCTGCTGAAAAGCTTTATGGAGATGAAGATTTCATTTTTCAGCACGACCTGGCACCTGCTCACAGTGCCAAAACCACTGGTAAATGGTTTACTGACCATGGTATTACTGTGCTCAATTGGCCTGCCAACTCTCCTGACCTGAACCCCATAGAGAATCTGTGGGATATTGTGAAGAGAAAGTTGAGAGACGCAAGACCCAACACTCTGGATGAGCTTAAGGCCGCTATCGAAGCATCCTGGGCCTCCATAACACCTCAGCAGTGCCACAGGCTGATTGCCTCCATGCCACGCCGCAATTTCTTTCTGTGTCTTACCCTCTTGCTTGAGGGTGTCAATGATGGCCTTCTGGACAGCAGTCAGGTCGGCAGTCTTACCCATGACTGCGGTTTTGAGTAATGAAACAGGCTGGGAGTTTTTAAAAGCCTCAGGAATCTTTTGCAGGTGTTTAGAGTTAATTAGTTGATTCAGATGATTAGGTTAATAGCTCGTTTAGAGAACCTTTTCATGATATGCTAATTTTTTGAGATAGGAATTTTGGGTTTTCATGAGCTGTATGCCAAAATCATCAGTATTAAAACAATAAAAGACCTGAAATATTTCAGTTGGTGTGTAATGAATCTAAAATATATGAAAGTTTAATTTTTATCATTACATTATGGAAAATAATGAACTTTATCACAATATGCTAATTTTTTGAGAAGGACCTGTATAGTCCTAAATATTTTAAATAGCAAGGCTTATGGAAATATATTTTACACACTGAAAAAGTGTTTCTCTATATAAACAAACAAACAAACAAACAAAAATATTACAGAATGTGCAAGAAAATAAAAATGTTTGGTCTTCGGTAAATGCAAAATTATTATTTTTTTTAATTATAAGATTGATTTGATTGAAAATATAGAAAATTGCCAAAAAATATATATATATGAGTAACTAAAACTTATTAAAAATAAAAAAAATTAACATCTTTTTTTTTTTTTTTTTTGTTTACTTAAATACATCACAATACAAGACAATCAAGTAATTTCCAGTGAACTTCAAAATATATATCTAAAAATATGGAAAAAATGGTTTGTTGAGATAGATATTGTATGATGTAAATTGCTAATTTTCATAATCAGCATATAAGAACGTGCAGGATCTAATGATGTATGAATTAAAAAACAGTGGCGTAACGTCGAGGGTGTTCTGCTACTGAGGCCTGTGATGACGGCTTTAAAACACCCCTCCCTGCATTGTAATAAATTGGCAGTCATTTAGGCAGTCTGTGTTATCTCACAAGCAAAAGGCCTTTTGAATAGCTGGCCGGGATTACCAGCAAGCTGTTGGGGAAAGATTGTGGAGGGGCGGACACTGAGTGGCCTGGTGTGCTTGAGTGGCCGTTACATGACGGATGCCCAGGAAAACCCTTTACGTCTGTGACTGTGATTCAAAGTAACTCAAACCTAATTAGTCATTTTAAAAATAAAAAAAGGAGTTTTCTTTTGTATTGTCTAAAGCACTGCATTAAGTAAAACAGATTGAGGGTTTGGTTATTGTTAATGGAAAAGTTTGTCCAAAAATGAAAATTATGTCATCAATTTACTCATGTTGTTCCAAACCCATGTGATGCTCCGTCAAACACAAAGGGAGAAGTTCAGGAAAATCTCAAAGGTGCTTTTTTCCCACACAGTGAATGAGGTTGAGCTTCAAAAGTCTTACCGATATCTTACAAAAGAAAGTTTTAGTCTTCTTATCGATAAGATAACTTCGTGTCAAGAACAGACCAACATTTTAACTGTTATTAGCCGCAAAATCTTCAAAATCCAAAGTTCTTGAAGGTGCTTTTTTCCCACACAATGAAAGTGAAGGAGCTTCAAAAAGCTTAAAAAATTATGCAAAAGTACTATAAAAGTAATAAAATCTAATGTTTTGTGATTTAGCGATAAGATGAGTGTCAAGAACAGACAAAAAGTCAAACTGTTTTATAAAACGGATAGTTCCGGTCCTTGATTCTGATTGGTTGAGCCGCGTTCGAAGCCGCTGTAAGTTACTCAGCAAACACACACACCTGTGACCGCATTACATTAGTATTACTGCGCAACTGCCGTTTGTGATTCTTTGTTGCTGCATTTGTTGCTTGGCAACCTCTTTGGAACTACATTGCTTGGCGGAGGAATAAATGTGGTATAACATTAAGTTCCCTTTCAGGGAACTCGAGCTGTGTGAAACGCTGTGGGAACGCCCCGTCATGAAGCACGTATGAAATCAATCCAATGGCCAGATGGAACGTCATAGGCGGGTGACGTCATCGACCAGGAAACCATAAAGCACTCCCAAAACACAAGCGCATCAGCTTCTGTTACTTCAGCAAGCGCTCTGTGTGTGTGAAATCATTCAATACTGTGTTTTGTCTGTCATTAGTTGTCACTAGGCAGGAGTTTTCACTTATATATTCTCATATATATATAAAAAACTATATATCATTATGGCGAGCGAGCAACAGCTTAGGAAGTGTGTTGTCCCCTGCACTCGCTTCATTACTGGCGGGGATACACATCTACTATGTGTTGCTTGTTTAGGAGTGCAGCATGCCCAGTCAGCTCTCGAGGGGGCTGATTGTGAGCATTGCGACCTCTACGGACCATGCTACCTCTACGGACGCTGCGCTCCCGCCGATCGCTCTTTGAGGAGAGCGGTTTGGTGCGCGCTCCCCGCGGATCGGGTCCCGCTTTTGCTGAGGCTGAGCGGCGACGCCTGTCGTGGGGATCGCAGTTGGATCTAACAGAGGGGTTTGAGACGGGCTCTGCCTTATCTCAGCCTTTACCTGTTAGATCCAGTGCCTCAGTCCCGGGTTCGGAAGCACGCGCTGCGGTTTCTTCCGCCCAGGCTGAGGCACCTGTTCTTCAACTATCCAGTTCTGAGGAGCTGGATGTTGAAAGTATTGATAACACACTAGAGACTGGGGACTCGTCACTTCAGTCTCCTGCCAGTGAGGAGCTTATGGAGGTGCTCACTCGAGCTGTAGAAAAATTAAGCATTGAGTGGCCAGCTGATAGGCAGGAGTCTAAATTAAAATCTAAACTAGATGAAAGATTTTTGCCTTCTCGTGCTATGCCTCCGCGCCGGTGTCTTCCTTTCTTTCCAGACCTCCACACTGAGGTGTCGAGGGCCTGGAAAAGACCTGCATCTTCTCGTATTTTTAGTCAACAGACCTCCACTTATTCCAATATATCTGGGGCTAAGTTTTATGGGTATGGGGCGATGCCGAAGGCTGAGGAGACTCTCGCTAGCCATCTCTCTCCCGATTCGGCATCGTCTTTTAAGACACCGGCATTGCCCACCAAGCCCTTAAGAAATACTTCGGCTTTGGTGGGCAAAGCTTATTCAGCGGCGGGTCAAGCAGCATCATGCCTTCACACCATGGCGATACTTCAAGCGTATCAGGCTGATCTGCTTAAAGATGTGAGCGAAGGGGAAGAGGTTAGTGCTGACGTGATAAGAGAGCTTCGTCAGGCAGCAGATTTATCTCTCCGTGCCACCAAGGAGACGGCCAAGTCAGTGGGCCGTTCTATGGCAGCCCTGGTGGCCACGGAGAGACATTTATGGTTAAACCTCTCCAATATGAAGGAGAAGGAGAAAACTTTCCTCCTGGACGCCCCGCTTTCAACTGCTGGCCTCTTCGCTGACTCGGTAAATTCTGTCATCGAGAGGTTTCAGGAGGAAAATAAGCAGGCGGCGGCGCTCCAGAAATTTCTTCCCCTTCGCGTACACGTCTCCGGGGCTGCTGGGCGGGGGCAGCCTCGTCCGTCTACCAGCTCCTCACACCGCACGTAACAGAAACAGAGCGTCGCGTCTCGTGCTCCTCCTCAGCAAAACTGGGACAAGACGCGGCGCTCTCAGACGAAGTCTGAGAGGGGTAAGGCTGATCTGAGGACAGTCATTATGGCCAAGAAAGCTTTGTCAAAGAAGTCCTGACGTCTCTGGCGTCAGGATGCTGAGGGTAGTGCCCACCGTGAGAGAAAGGAGTTCACCGCATTACACGGTGCCCATTCTCTCTCGGTGCCCTCAGGGGTCCGTTCTGCCAACCCCGCCTTCGTGCCGGGGCGTAGACGGTCCCAGCGAGTGTTTCCCCGAGGGGCGCTCACTCCCTCTGAGGAGGGGTCCAGAGCTGTCAGACCAGTTGTTCCCTGCGGGTGCGCTGTTACAGGGCACTGTGTCTGCAGCTCCAAATATTCCAGAGGCCAGCCTCGAGAGGCTGAAAATCGTTCCGAAAAAGGATGGAGGGTTACGTACAATTTTAGATCTGCGCCTGTTAAATCGTACAGTAGGGAAGTTCAAGTTCAAGATGCTTACGCTCAAACAGATTGTGTCACAAATCAGATCCGAGGACTGGTTTGTCACGATAGATCTAAAGGACGCATACTTCCATATCTCCATCCTTCCACAACACAGGAAATTCCTGAGGTTCGCTTTCGGGGGCGAAGCGTATCAATATCGGGTTCTTCCATTCGGCCTAGCACTGTCTCCCCGGACTTTCACGAAATGTATGGATGCAGCTCTGGCTCCGCTGCGACTCCAGGGCATCCGCATTTTAAACTATATCAACGATTGGTTGATTCTAGCTCAATCGGAGCATCAGGCGGCTCGGGATCGAGATGTCGTTCTCGCTCATATCAAGAAACTGGGGTTGAGGCTCAATGCCAAGAAAAGTGTGCTATCTCCGCTGCAGAGGACCACTTTTCTGGGTGAAAATTTGGGATTCGACGACGATGCAGGCACGTCTGTCTCCTGCTTGTATCACTTCCATCCTTATGGCCGTCAAACAAGCAAAGCTAGGCCAGTCACTCACTGTCAAACAGTTTCAGAGATTGTTGGGTCTGATGGCAGCAGCGTCCAACGTTATTCCTTGCGGCCTGTTGTACATGAGACCGTTGCAGTGGTGGCTCAAGACCAAGGGGTTTTCCCCGAGGGAAAACCTGTTCCGCATGATCAGGGTCACGCGACGTTGTCTTCGCGCCCTGACCATGTGGAAAGAACCTTGGTTCCTATCTCATGGGCCCGTGCTGGGAGCTCCTTGTCGTCGTGTAACGCTAACGACGGATGCCTCCCTCACGGGCTGGGGGGCGATCATGAGTGGTCGCCCTGCTCAGGGTCTGTGGCAGGACCATCATCTCTCTTGGCATATAAACTGTCTAGAAATGTTGGCTGTGTTTCAGGCTCTGAAACACTTCCTCCCAGACCTGAGGGGTCATCATGTTCTTGTCCGGTCAGACAACACATCGGTGATCTCCTACATAAATCACCAGGGAGGTCTGCGTTCGCACCCGCTATACAAGCTGGCTCGCCAGATCCTTATATGGTCCCAGGGGAAGCTTCTTTCATTGAGGGCGATTTATATCCCAGGGTATCTAAATCTAGGGGCAGACATCCTGTCGAGGCAGGGGCCGAGGCCCGGGGAGTGGAGACTCCACCCCGAGGTGGTGGAGCTCCTGTGGAAACATTTCGGTCGTGCCGAGGTAGACCTGTTTGCATCCAAAGAGACATCACACTGCCCACAGTGGATTTCTCTAAGCCACCTCGCCCGGACGAGGTCACGTCTGTACGCATTTCCCCCGATTGCTCTGCTCCCAGGAGTTCTGGAAAGGGTTCGCCGAGACGGGGTCAGTCTACTGTTGGTAGCCCCGTACTGGCCGGCCCGAGTATGGTTTGCAGACCTGGTATCTCTCCTTGTCGGCCCTCCTCTGGAGATTCCGATCAGGAGGGACCTTCTCTCTCAGGCGAGTGGGTCGCTTCTTCACCCCCGCCCAGAGCTGTGGAAGTTGTGGGCTTGGCCTCTGAGGGGGCCCAGCTCGTAGAATCTGGTCTCTCGACTGAGGTCGTTGAGACCATCCTCCAATCCAGAGCTCCGGCCACGAGGAAATTATATGCTTTGAGGTGGAAACTTTTCACGTCCTGGTGTGGGCAACACCGGCTGGACCCAGTTAACTGCCCGGTGGGTGCAGTGCTGGAATTCCTGCAGGAAGGTTTCTCCACAGGGTTATCCCACTCCACACTGAAGGTGTACGTGGCGGCCTTATCTGCTTACCACGTCCCTTTAAGTGGAGCCTCTCTCGGGAGACACCCACTTGTAACTCGTTTCCTTCGTGGCATTTTGAGGCTGAGGCCAGCAGTTCGCACGAGGGTGCCGACCTGGGACCTTGCGGTTGTTCTAGAAGGTCTCTCTCTAGCACTGTTCGAGCCCATCGAAGAAGTTTCTGAGAAATTCGTTACTCTAAAAACTATTTTTCTTCTTGCTATCTCTTCTTTAAAAAGGATAGGAGATATTCAAGCTCCATCGGTCTCTCCCTCGTGCTTGGAATTCTCGCCCGGCATGGTAAAAGCCTTTCTCCCCCTAGATCGGGCTATGTTCCTAAGGTCCCAACTAATTCTGTTAGGCCTATTGTACTTCAAGCCTTCTGCCCTCCTCCTTTTCTGACGTCGGACCAGGAGAAGCTTAATCTGCTCTGCCCAGTTAGGGCTTTAGACGCGTACGTCCACAGAGCTGCCCTGTGGAGGAAATCTGAACAGTTGTTTGTTTGCTTTGGACCACCCAGAAAAGGGTGTCCCGCGTCTAAGCAGAGGATGAGCAAGTGGGTGGTTGAGGCCATCACACTTGCCTATGAGTCGGCTGGTCAGCCTTCACCCTTGGCGGTCCGAGCTCACTCTACTAGGAGTATGGCTGCTTCTAAAGCTCTTTTGTCAGGAGTCTCTCTTCAGGACGTTTGTGATGCGGCAGGCTGGTCCTCAACGCATACATTCGTCAGGTTTTATCACCTTGACTTCAGCTCCACTCCAGGGGCGCAGGTGCTTTCGTCCGAATGTGCGCCTTGACTACACACGACTGGCACTTGCTCGTATGGCGACGTTGGTATTAGCGTTCCCACAGCGTTTCACGCAGCTCGAGTTCCCTGAAAGGGAATGTCTCTGGTTACGTATGTAACCTTAGTTCCCTAAAGGGAACGAGACGCTGCGTGTCTGTGCCATACTCCCGGCATACCCGTGAGCACTTGCTTCAGTTTTATCAGAAGCTGATGCGCTTGTGTTTTGGGAGTGCTTTATAGTGTCCTGGTCGATGACGTCACCCGCCTATGACCTTCCGTCTCGCCATTGGATTGATTTCATACGTGCTACATGACGCACTCACGCAGGGGCGTTCCCACAGCGTTTCACGCAGCGTCTCGTTCCCTTCAGGGAACTAAGGTTACATACGTAACCAGAGACGTTTTTTGTTGCTGCCTGGTGTTTATTTTATGAATAAAATAAATATAAAATATTACTCCGCTCCATGTCGTGCCTAACAACGCGCCTTAGCTGTTCTAAATTCACTGTAAAACACGGCTTCAAGGGGCTTATTGCTTAAATTGGCCGCAATTAGAAGTTTAGGGAAAATGTCAAAGTAGCTTTTTCCCACACAATTAAGGTTGAGCTTCAAAATTCTTACAAAAAAGTACTAAACGTTTAAAGTCCCCCTTTAGTCAATAATTGTATCCCTTAAAACTCATCTTTGATCACCAAAATTACATATTTAAATGTTTTTTCCCCTTAATGTCTATTAAATAGTTTGAATGTAACTTGACACCCTTGCCTCATTTAGTATATGTGGTTCTATAAATATATGTAAATGAGCCCCGCCTCCACTCACTCACTCACTCAGCTCAGAGATCCACTCGTTGACGATCACACGTTGATCTGACTGGTCAGAAACACCAGCGATTTCAAACCGTGTTCACTGCAGTTTTAAGGAGAAAATACGGATGAATAATAATAAATTTTGCACATGGTTTGTCTTAAAGCATATTAAAAACACCACATAGACATATAAACAACATTAAAAGCTTGATTTTCACCACAGGGGACTTTAATTTTTCAATAGCGACACCATAACTTTCTGTCAAGAACAGTTTATGAAGTCAAGTCAAGCCTTTATTTTGTATCTGTTCACTTCTGGATTCAATAACCTGCACTTGGGTTCTGCAAACTTAGTGGACTGATTACACTAAAGTGATACTGACCAACATTTTAATTGTTATTGGCTGCAAAATCTTTGCAACGCATTAACTCACCATATTTTAATTTGAACGCGGACGAGATTTGTGAGATACAGCTATCGTATGACCTCAAAAGACATGCAGTATAGTCATATCAAATTATCATATTGCTTCTTTGGTGTGTTTCATTCCCATTCAGTTTCCTTATATGCAATAAGCACTATGGAGATTCCAATAAGCTTTTTCTGTTCCATGGAAGAAAGAAAGTCATACGGGTTTGGAACGACATGAGGGTGAGAAAATGATCATTTTTGGGTGAACTTCCTGTAGGCAAAAAACGACATTATACATAAATAATAAATGATCTTTGCCTGCGCTCGTAGATGTCCTTTTGTATAAAAGTTTCCCAACGCAGTTTTATAGCTTTGACCTGAGGTTAGATGTCTCCAAGTCTCGAAATTATTTGTGGAGAAAGAGCTGGTTTAGATTTAGACAATTGCGATTAAACAATATGTAATGGAGGTCCAAATTTGGCCGCTTGATTTTACATTTCCACAAGAACCAATATTGCTGCCATCTCGATTTTTGTTATCAAACGTAGCTAAAGAGAGTGATTCATAGGCGACTGGAAAAACGGACGCTGCTTCTGCTTTAAGCAAAAACATGATTGCACTCCACCCAAACTCAACATCTCAAAATTCACTATCCACTTGGATCTAGCATTGATGTTGGACAGTAAAATACAACAATACAACGTTGACATTTAGCACAGAATGGAAAGAATCATTCTGTTTCAAAAACTTGTCAACTGACTTACTGTCTAATGGACAACAACCTTTTAAAACCCAAATAGAAACTCATAAGTGACTGGAAATGTGCTACTTAGAAATATGCTAAACAGTAGCTCACATGCATTAAACAAACACTGGTAAATTATTTTCTATAATGAAATACTTATATGTTAAACTGTACTTAAAACACGTCTACTTTTGCATGGCCGTCAATGGAGAAAGATGCTAACTAGCCAATCTCTGGATTTTTGATTTGATGCTAGCATGTTGCATAGCTAATGACATGATACTCTAATAAGCATCAAATTACACAACACACACAAAAATGAGCAAAATTATTAATTTTAATTCGTTTTGAATGCAACTTGTTTTGATGTATTTCTCATTTTGGTGGGAACAATTTTAAGACTTTTTAAAATACCCAGTAACCTTTAGCTATGTTAAAAATGAACTTATGTTTCCTACATGTTGAGCTGGAGTCAACGCCAGACCTTCCCTGACGTGCTCATATCTGAATTTATACAATTGTTGCACATTAGGGACCGTTCGGTATTTATGGAAAGGGCCACCGGAGGAAAATAGGGGAGGGTCATGTCTTTTTATTCTTTGTTGAGGGGAGGGTCATTCAACTTTTTTTAGGCTAGGGGGAGGGTCACCCAACTTTTGTATTCATGAAAACAGCAACATTTCAAAGTGGCTTGTTTGGTGCATATTTTTTATGTAGCATATTTAGCTTTATGTAGCTCTCTCGGTCTCGGTCCCCCATCGCTATCAGATGGGTCTGACCCAACAAAAATCCAGTTTGGCGCTGCCTGACAGTGCGCGCGCACTTCAGTATGCGCTCAGAAAAAGTGCATCATGTACAGAACGCCAATTAAATGTTTACCCGGCATAGCTTTAAAGCACGAGCAAATAATGAACTTTTGTGATTGCGAATAAGTGCAGTGTCCTGTGAGTGTAACTCTACCGCGGCATTAACATGTGATATGAATGTACGTTGAGTGTATTGGGACTGAGGCGCCAGAACTGCAGCTGATAGAATATGCGCTGTAAGATACTACCATATTTTAGTTTCCATTCTTATTGTGTTTCCACATCAATGTTAGTGAGTAAATCTACTGAAATTGCCACCATAACAGTGGAGTGTGATGTGTTAGACTTAGAGCTATCACATTTTTAAATTAGGCTAATATTAGAATTATTTGAAGTTAACATAGGGTACAATACGCAGACCTACACCAAAAAACTAGTTGAGGATAAATTCTTTAAAATTGGGCAATTCCAGCGTTATGGACGAGACATTTGCAGTCAAAACTTGAAATATAAATTATCAGAAAATGCATTTAATACTGATACGTCTGTTTATATATCCATATCCCTTAATGAAGGAGTCAAGACATTAGAAAAATATCAGTCTACACATGCGTTTTATATTTAATATGAGGGAAATACACATGTGACTTGACACAACAAATCTTTAACTTTTAGGTGGCAAAATATTTTTTTAATAATTCTATGAATTACACTGCGCAAAACAAAAGTAGGATAATAACCAGATGAAGAACGGTCGGCCTCCACAGAACATAAAATATTATTTTTTATTTTATTTTTCGTGTTCGGATTTATGAGGGAAAAAAACAATGTTACGGATGTGACAGTTCTCCGTTACGGACATGACCGTTCTGAAAGCGACTTTAAAACTTTCACAGAGACTTCAGAAAGCACAAAGCCTTTCTTTAAAGTAAATTTAGTTTTTTATTAATTGTATCTTAATTTTAATTAATGTTTCATCAACCAATTGCCTGGATTTAATAAATAAGAAGTAAATATAGTAGAAAATAGATCACCATGCCACGGAGTCGCCGGCGCGTGAACTGGACTCTCATAAATGAACCGAAACTCAGCGCATAATGTACTTGCCTCACAGACTTGAGAAATATATAGAAAGTTTGATGTCTACTTTTAAACAGAACATTTAAAAACGAAAAACAGACTGCTCTCTGCTTATAATCCGTATGAAATCTGCATTTCTCTCTGGCGCGTTACTGTGAAGATCGCGATCAGCATCGTCAACTTCATCTTGAAGCCGACACACTGACACAGAAAAACCTTGTTTATTAATAAACAATTAAAATCTCTCCTTGCTATATTTGACATATTCATAATCATTACTTTTGCCGGTTCTTTGTGGCAGCTTTTAGATACTTTATTGGGAGCGCCACGGTCACCCTTGTTACATGAACGCGTCACCACTGCATCAGCACCGAAAACATTCGGAAAAACACACATTTTAGATTTTTAAATCTAAAATAAAAAATCATGATACGAACTGAATTGTAGGTTTGGTCTATCGTTACAGCCTTAGTAAGATGAGAAAGCAGGAGTTTAGTCGTTTGTCATGGTTGTAAAAAAACAATGGCTATCTAAACATCTTTGCCAAGCGCAAACCAGTAGCCTACGTAATCAATAAATTATCGGGGAGGGTCATGCCTTTTTTCACAATCATTTTGGAGGGTCATAGAAAAATTTATTACTGGCGAAGGGAGGGTCAAGTCTTTTTTGACTACAGATCTCAAAACTCCTCCGGTGGTCCCTTAAATAGATAACGAACAGTCCCTTAGTACAGAGTGTGTCCTGTATGATTCACTGTGCAGCTGCGTGTCAAGTTCAGCTGAAACAGGTAAATGGAAAAGAGCTGACCCCAAACTATCTCAGCGCCTGCTGTAAACTTTGCTCTTTGTTAAATGGGGAGCGCTGAAGAGAATAAGGGGAAAAAAGACGTCTATGAGCCATAAAGACGTTTCAAAATTCCTGTAAAAAACACTCATATGTACATTTTATTATTATTTTTAATATCACAACTTAAAATTGCTATGAATATATAAAGGAAAGTATATATATATTTTAGGTGTTGTACAACACACAAACCAGGTTACTTTTGGTAAAAAACAAAGTCGCAGCTTGTCATTTTTTAAGAAAATCAATAAATACCATTTTGGCTCTTTTTAATGTGTTGTGACAGATTGCTGTAATGCCTCGGTTCAAACGATCATATTTTTACTACTTGTAATAGCAAAAAATAAACATGAATGAACATCAGGAGGTATGTTGTTTCAACCGCAGAAAGACGTCAATGAATTTTAAAGTTCAAGTCCACCAACGTTAGAATGTCACGTGAGATACATCCTGCCTCACGTAGCGTATGTTATGTATTAGTTCATTAGTTTAGGGAGTGTTGCCTTGAGTTGTAATTTTTGTTTGTTAGTTAGCGGAGGTAAGTTAAGGGGTGCGTTAGCACGCCGAAGATGTTTCTTTTGATTTTTCTTTTGATTTAGCTAGTGTCACAGTGTCTGGTTGGTGTTCCCTGGGTGTCCACTAGAGGTCTCTTCCCCATACCGTTACCACCTCATCACGAACTGCATTTCCCATAATCCTTTGTCTGAACTCATCACTGATCATTGCACACAGCTGTTCCCACTCACATTGTTTGTACTTGTCTATCTATACCCTGTCTGTTTCTGTGATTGTTGTGGATTCCTTGTCATTTTGCACTTCTCTGTTCCACTCCTGGTTGTTTCTTGTTTTTTGGACTGTCTTGAATGAATTTTGACCTTTTGTCTGGCTGGATTGTGAGTACGGATTACCCCATTAAACTTCACTTGGACCTTTTCTTGTGTGCACATTGTGACAGAAGGAATCCACCAAGATGAATCGTTCCAGCAGTACGGGGTTTCGTTTCCTTCCCCCAAACACTGAGAAGGAGAGGAGGGGACGAGTCCGAAATTGAATGGCCCTACGTCAGCAGGGCCAGACGGTGGGCTGCCTGTCTCAGGCATTTTTTACACTCTCGGCAGGCTTGGGTTATAACAATGCTACACTCAAGTATCTTTTTAATGGTTGCCTTGATGTCCCTTTGCCTCAATGGGAGATGAAGGGGCTGGAGATCCTGGACTTTGGGGGTTTTACCAGTTACTTACATCATCTGAGCCAATGGGCAGCACCAGCGACGTCCGTCTCTCCTGACAAGATGGCGGCCATGCCCTCACAGGAGACGGTGGTCCCAAGCTCGGTGGTCCAGGAGGACTCGACTTCGGGGGTCTCAAGTCCGGTGGTCCGGGAGGCCCTGATTTCAGTTGCCCCGGAGCTGTCCACTCTCTCAGTCACGCCTCCAGTGGTAGCTGAGGAGACTGCAGCACCCTCTCGCTCTCGGAGACGGAGGAGGAGGAAGGCTTTCCTTTCACCTGGTCCGGTGGTTACAGAACCCCCATGTCCTGTGTTTCCAGAGCTCCCTGTTATGGCCATGGAGGCTATTCCTGAGCCTACCTTTCCAACATCAGTCCTGCCATGGCCAAGAGGGCTGTCTTCACGTTTTATGCATTGGCCGTTCTGCATGCATGGAGGAAGCACATGGTTTCTGCCGATCCAGAGACTGTTCACATCACGTCTGCCGATCCAGAGACTACTCACGTCACGTCTGCCGATCCAGAGACTACTCACGTCACGTCTGCCGATCCAGAGACTGTTCACGTCACGTCTGCCGATCCAGAGACTGTTCACGTCACGTCTGCCGATCCAGAGACTGTTCACGTCACGTCTGCCGATCCAGAGACTGTTCACGTCACGCCTGCCGAGCCAGAGACTGTTCACGTCACGCCTGCCGAGCCAGAGACTGTTCACGTCACGCCTGCCGAGCCAGTGTCTCCGGACAAGATGGCCACTGCCGAGCCTGTGTCTGTTCCTGAGCCGGTGTCTGGTTGGTGTTCTCTGGGTGTCCACTAGAGGTCTCTTCCCCATACTGTCACCACCTCATCAGGAACTGCATTTCCTATAATCCTTTGTCTGAACTCATCACTGATCATTGCACACAGCTGTTCCCACTCACATTGTTTGTACCTGTCTATTTATACCCTGTCTGTTTCTGTGATTGTCGTGGATTCCTTGTTTAATGTCATTTTGCACTTCTCTGTTCCACTCCTGGTTGTTTTTTGGACTGTCTTGTATGGATTTTGACCTTTTGCCTGGCTGGATTGTGAGTACGGATTACCCCATTAAACTGCACTTGGACCATACCTTTTCTTGTGTGCACATCATGACAGCTAGGTTAGATTTCATGGTTATAGTTAGAGGTGTTTTGTTTTATTTAGTTTTTCGATTTGGGCAACACTCGTGCTCTTCATTTTATTTGGTGAATTGTATCATTCTTTGTTTGACGATTTATATTTGGAATCATCTAAAGTTTATTTTCCCATTATGTTTCTGGGCTGGGAATATGAATAAATCGATGTTCATACTCTGAATTCTGTTATTACCACTGTTTGCATTGTACTTTCCAAAGATATTCAGTGTAAAATAAATGTTACTCCCTTAATGTCCTTAGATAAAATTAAATCATCTTGGGACGTAACATCTACTAACTCTCCTGACTGGTTTGTTTGTCGGACAAAATGGCTGATTCTGCGTTATGATTGATCAGATCGCCTGTCAATCAAACCCCAGCGAGGGGTTCCACAATTTAGGTGTGATATAAGTCTATTTAATAAAGTAACAATTTTAAAATGGCCATTTTTTTTACATAAACGTAGTGGCATTTACATTACAGTTTTTGACTAAAAACTTGAAAAATTGTATGCGTTTTGGCTGGTATTTGCACAACAACAACGTGGTTTTGGGGGCCTGAAAACGATACTATAGCAAGATTTGTTGAAAAAGGAGGCAGGAACTGGCGAACGTTCAAGAAATTTAATCTCAAAATAAACAAACAACAAAACAAAAGTAAAGCTGCAGCCCCTCACGGACGACTGCCACATATAAATAGTCTCATCTTGCACATCTCGTCACTCCTCCTTTTATCCTCCGTGGGACTCGAGGCTGGTGTGGCGCGCAGGGGACACTCATTCGCAATCGCGCCACCGGCATCGCTCCGTTCCCAAGGCTCTCAGCCTGCACACAGATACCATTTTCATTTCTGTGTAGACTACAAAAACGTGAATTTGTAAAAATGGTGGCGTCATGCGCATTTCTATTAAGTCTATAGGTGCGTAGTGTATTTTTAAGTGACATCACCACTAGCGTGGCATAAATAATACAGCGTTTTTAGTCATCTTGAAATGTTGTCACCTCTACAAGAAACTTTTCAAAAACGCAAAGGAAAAACTTTTCTATTTTTGTTATTCTATTAAAATGTTATTTTATTAAATAAACTATTTTTTGTCTTGGAAACACCCTTACACTAAAGTTCTTAGTACTTTTTGATTTCGTGGATTTCTGCATGAATCCATAAGAATTTTTATTGTGAAATTTAACTTAATATATAATGTATGTGTCATGTCTCATGCTGCGGCCCAATTCGCCTACTTATACTACGCCCTAAAAGTATGTACTCTTTTTGTGAAGAAAAAGTACATACTTTTGAGTGTGTAGGAAAAGAGTAGGCAAGCTTTTGGACATACTGCTTCGTCATCTTTTACGGACAGATCTGTCGCGTGCATCCTACCGTAAACTGCCCTGTCAATCATCTTGTCACGGTTAAAATCCTCTATTCAATCTAATTTAAATTCCTAGCGTTTCGGAGAGAAATGTAGTCGCACGTTCTTCTGCCAGTCGTGGGTCTTTCATGTGGAAACTCTCCTCATGTGTTTGCAATTTGAATATAATGATGTATTTAAAAGTTAATGGCTAAACGTATCTTTACAAAAGTTCACAATGCTGCTGCAGATGCAATATAATGTAGACAACATTGAATAAATACATTTTCGTCAGGTTAGATACTAATAATTAATCACTCAAACCCCTTTATCTAAACCTCTCTGCATAACCGCCGCACTCGCGCGTCCTCCATGTCTGTAGAGTTTTTAACACTTTTCACTCGTGTTTGTAGTTCTAACTGAATCCTCGTCCAACGCGCGATGTGTTGTGAGCAACATTAGCCGTTAGAGTGCGCATTGATCTGCACTTCGGATTCTGACCGAAAATAGTAGACCATCCGGGTATCTTTGGAACACTCAATTCAACATACTACGATTTGGGACGTACTAATTCTATTTTCGAATACTATTTAGGATGGATAGTATGCGAATTGGGACGCACCCTCAGTATTTGTTTGTATGTTCATTAGTCACGTCTTCCTTTTTTCTGTTTTCCTGCCACTCATTTGTTTCCATGGCAACCCTCATTAGTTCATCTGTCTCACCTGTTACCACGTTAGTCTTTTCAGCTGTGTCTCATTTCCCTGATCTGTTTCCATATGTATTTAAGCCCTGTGTGTTGCCTTGTTCATTGTCCGATCTCTGTTGTACTTAGTGTGTGAACCTTCTGCCTGTCTGTACCTATTTTGAGTTATATTGTAAGTAAATGCTTTGCATTGGAACTTTGGACTCCTCATCTTCTTCTGCCTGCACCACAGCGTGACAGAAGAACGGACCACCCAAAATGGACGATAGGGTTAGAATGATCGTCATGGCTCAGGAGAGCCAATACTTTTTCTCATTCGTGAAGGACTTTTTCCGCCTTGCCGTCACCAGCACCCTCGATGATGAGAGCCTGTGCACCTTGTTTCGGATCGGGGCCACATACAACCATTCAATCGACCTCCCAGACACCACCGGACTGGACTGGAGGGAGACCGTCATCCAGTGTCTGGAGAGCGTCGTGCCTCCATCCGGAACACAGCCAGACCCAAGGCTTTTTTTACGTCATGTCTGACCAGCCTGATCTTCACTTCACTCCTGCTGAGCCTGAGCTTCACGTCATGCCTGCCACACAAGAGACTGTTCACGTCATGCCTGCTGCACAAGAGACTGTTCCTGAGCCTAAATCTGTTCCTGGAATGTGTTCCAGAACCTGAGCCTGAGACAGTCCCTGAACTCCCACCCAGCCTCCCTCTCCTACCTCTTACCACCTACCACCTCTCAACCCTTCTTCCACCACTGCCTGTCAGCCCCTCAGCTCCTCAAACCACCTTCGGGGAGGTGGAGTCGCCGTGGGTCTGCCAGCCTGCAGCTCCAGCCTGGTCGGTGGATCCTCGGCCTCCGCCTCCAACCTCCGCAACCAGGACTCTACCTCGGCCCGTCGATCCATTAGCTCCACCTTGGGTCCTACTTCCCTCAGCTCCACCGTGGCCCATCAGTTCACCAGTTCCGCCAGGCTCCCTCATCCCCCCGGATCCACCTTGGTCGCTCGTCGACCTACCCTCGACTCTGGACTGCACTCCTTTGGCTACTCCTCATCCCCCCGGCTCCATTGGACTCCTCACTCCCTTCTCTTCCTCCTTGGTCCTCACTCCCTCTGTCTCCTCAGTGCCCTTCTGTGTCCCCGCCTGCACTTCAGTCGCCAGAGCCGTCTGCTCCGCCCTGGCCACCTGCCTTCTGTCTACCCTTCACCTGCTCTTTGTCCTCCTCCTGAGTCCCCTCCCTCCCTCCGCAGTTGGTCTATCTACGGCGCGAGGACGCGCCTACCGGGAGGGGGGGAGTACTGTCACGTCTCAGTGTTTGTTTGTATGTTCATTAGTCACATGTCTTCCTTTGTTCTGTTTTCCCGCCACTCATTTGTTTCATCTGTCTCACCTGTTACCACGTTAGTCTTGTCAGCTGTGTCTCGTTTCCCTGATCTGTTTCCATATGTATTTAAGCCCTGTGTGTTGCCTTGTTCATTGTCGGATCTACGTTGTACTTAGCGTGTGTGAACCTTCTGCCTGTCTGTATCTATTTTGAGTTATATTGTAAGTAAATGCTTTGCACTGGAACTTTGGACTCCTCTTCTTCTGCCTGCACCACACCGTGACAGTGTGTGTGTGTATATATAAACATTTATTTATGTCTGAATATTAATGGTTTATCACCACATTTAGTCACAGTTAGCCTATATGTATTTCATTATGAATTCTTAAGATTTCAGATTTACTCACCCCTAAATGACACAAACTGTAAAAACAAAATAATCTGTTGTCTATCCATCTAAGTGGGCAGTTCTTGATTAGAATGGACTGCAATGTGGACCAGGCTTTATACCGATAGTCAAAAGTATTGGTACATGTTACTAAGATTTGGTAGATGTGCGCCACACTGATACAAATGGAAAGGATTAATAGACAATTAAGTCCTAGTAACTCTGTACAACAAACCGCTAGGAAGGAAGTATCCCTTTATGACTGTTCAAACCCTCTGCCGAGATCCAGACATATATTTCCACTAAAAACCACAAGAGCTAAATTGGCACATCTGGTAAAATACAAGAGTTTGTTTTGATGCGCTTTGTACTTTCACACTGATTTTCCAGACTATTTTATAAAATAAAACAATAAAAGGTACATTTCAAATCCCAGGGTCACTTGTGAAAAAGAAGTGCGCTTAAATGTATTGAATGTACTTAAAATCTTAAAAGCATATTTTAGAAAATGCTTGCAGATTATATGATAATAATAAATAAAAAGGCCACTTAAGTGTACTTAAAGATAGCACACTTTCATGACTGATTCTAAACACTTTTCAAAGTGCACTTTGTACTGTCAAATAATGTAATAATTGCAGTAATGCTTTAAGTTTAACTGTAAATTACATTTTTAAATCACTGTTTTAATAATCTTTTGTTGTGCTTTAAAGAAGTACTTATTTTGATATGTTGACTAACATACCAAATCACATCGTTTTCATTTTAACTAGTGTTAATTAATATTACATTTAAAGTATATCTATGAAATGTCCTAATTTGCATAAGTAGTCATCATTACACATGTAGTTACAAATTTAAATACAAGTTGTAATGGAATATTAAAGTTTATTTTGAGTTATCATAAATGTTTTAGGCAGTACACTTTAACTATATGTCAAAGACAATAGAAGTAATTATGAAATTACAGTAAAAGAAGTCCTACGTAAGTTCTACAACTAAAGTTAATCTAATTGAATTTAATATCAATTTAAACCGAAACACATTTTATTTAATCACTGTACATTTATACATTCAGACTTAAGTATATTCTTTTAAATGTCTGTAATAAGCACTCTTTTTAAAAGTATGCGTACTTCTCTTTTAAGAAAGGCAGGCATAACGATCAGGAAAAATATATATTCACATGAAAGCCAAATATAGCTTGTAGTTTTTGTCACTAAGATACTGATTATTGAAATATCATTATAGCTTACCAACATTTACCAGCTCTCCAAATATATTCTTTGATGGGTTTCTGTTTGGATTAAGTTTATATATTATATGATATATTAACTGTCACTCTTTTCAGTTATGATAAATTATAATTTTATGTGTGTTCCAGTCATTCATTTTTAAAGGGAATTTTCCTCTCATTAAAAAGCATTATTTAGTTTCCAGCCTGTACTTACACGATGTTGTAAATTGACCACACATGATGAACGTTTGGATGTTGGAGCGACTCCCTGAAGCTGAGATGCACACTTGAGATCTTAAACCGCTGATCAAGTAATGAAAACAAGATAAGGCAAAACACGTTCGGTGGTTTATTTGATTTCTAAACAAAAACCACATCGATGACAAACTGATTTAGTAATTAAATTATTGGGATTGTGTTAGATGGGAGAAAACCCAGAGGCATGTATGCATCAAAGAAAAAAAAAAAAAAAAAAAAAGAAAGCCAGAAATATATATATATATATATATATATATATCACTGATTAAGAATATTAAAACAAGGAAGCTTTGTGAGAAAGCGTGTCTCTTGGCAGTGATGAAGCTTCAGTGTTTGCACAGTCATCACAACAGAGGCGAGACGGCCCTCTGGAGAGCCAGGAGCTGTGAGATCAGGCAGGACACAACACGGGGAAGCAAGACTGGGGACAATATCCAAGAAAACTTTGGTGAACATCTCTATGATGATGAACTAGACACAACGGCTACGTTCACACAGCAGAAGAATATTGACAGACTATCAGTCCTTATTTACAGTGCAAAATGTGCTTACATTCACAGTCTATCTATCTATCTATCTATCTATCTATCTATCTATCTATCTATCTATCTATCTATCTATCTATCTATCTATCTATCTATCTATCTATCTATCTATCTATCTATCTACAGTGTTAAGAATACACCCATGCTAAAGTTGACTAAAAATAATAAATAAAATCAACTTTTGGAAATTGATCTTAATGCCTTTATTAAAAAAATGAGGAAAAATCCAACCTTTAAGGACACCAATTTTCTTCGTGAATGAATTATGTATCATAAATAAATAAATGTTCTTCCTAATAGGAAAATACAGGGTGCATAAGTCAGGACACCCCTATGTTAAATTCCCATAGAGTCAGGCAAATTTTTATTTTTAAAGGCCAGTTATTTCATGGATCCAGGATATGCATCCTGATAAAGTTCCCTTGGCCTTTGGAATTAAAATATGCAACATCATCACATACCCTTCACCATACCTGGAGATTGGCATGGTGTTATTTCAGCTAGCCTAATAGCTGGTTTGATTTGCATTGAGAGATGATCTTATGGAAAGTTCCCCATGCCGATCTCTAAGTATGGTGAAGGGTATGTGATGATGTGGGGATATTTTTGTTATGTGCTTTAATTTCCAGTTAGTAATCGTAGTGTTTCAAGCTTATTTCAGTTAGTTGCCAAGTTAATAATTTCGCTCTAGTATGCTTTTCATTTTATTTTATTTTATTTTATGTCAGCTTCATTTCAATTAACAAAAATATTTTTAATAGTTGTAGTTAACGATAATAACCCTGATAGTCTGACGCCATTTCTTGACCTCTAAAGCAGAACAAAAATGTGAGTGATGCTTTTGTCCCTGAAAGTGTTGTAAGCATATTACTATGGTTGCTAGTGTTTTTTCTTTTTTGTTGTTATTTTGTTTTTTATTGCAATAACAATAGGGGAATACAGAGTCATACAAAACACTTGAATCTATAAAAAAATAAGATCACGATTCTGCATTTTGTATAAAAAAATCAATCATACATCTAATACATCAAGTATCCTTTTCAACAGCTGAGATGTCTTAACAGCTTTACGACTGTTCTGTATTGAAGTCAGAGAGTCATAAAAAATTAATCTTTAAATCAGTGGAAAATAGTTTACCATTTGGTACAGTTAACATACATTTTGCTTTATGTATATGATATTTTCCAAATAAAATTAAAATTGTAATTATATTATCTATTTCCAGTAAACCAGTATCAAATCCATAAACAAGACCGAGTATCAATCCATAACAAGACATTGTATCAGTTATAGTGACACATTTGTAAAACACTACAAAAATAAACAGAAATTTTGGACCAAAATAATTGGGTATAATTACAACTAAAAAATAAATGTACAATTGTTTCTGTTTCCTCTTTTCAAAACCAGCATAATGGAGAAACCCCTTCTTTAAACTTACTGATAAAATCATTACATGGATAATACCTATTTATTATTTTAAAGTGAGTCTCTTTGACTTTATTAGGAATTACATATTTATTAATGTCTGACCACAGATCCTGAAAAAAAGGGAATGAAAATTCTGTTTCCGTTTCATCAATGCCTTAGGTGAAATTCTTTTTTTTTTTTTAAATAAGATTTTTCTAATATAAACATTATTCATTTTTTTATCCCTAATAGAAAGGCCCCCAACAGTGAGAGCCGGAGGAAAACCAATTACAGGATTATACATCTTTTCAATTTTGATAAGGTGAAGTCATTTCGGGGAAATACAATGAATCAATTTTAAATATTCTTTTGTAGATACAGATGTCCCAAAATTATTAACAAATTCAGTGTAATTATATAGGTCACCTGACTGATTTAATAAGTCTGTAACAAAAATTAAACCTTTGTCAAACCACTCACTCCAAAAAAAATTCTTGTTTTTGAATAATATATATTGATTATTACAAATAACACAATAATGGGGAGAAAAATTGTGTTTGTAGACCAATTTCCACGCATCCAATGCTTGTTTGTGAAAATTAGACAACTTAATTGGGAGTTTAGTACATTTAAAATCACAAGCAAGTAAAAAGTTAAGACCGCCACATTTAATAAAGATTAGCTTGGCAATAAAGAACAATGGACAATTCTTCTCACAAAGACAGTGCTTGACCCAATTAATTTTAAATGTATTATTAAGTTTCAAAAATCTAAAGCATTTAATCCTCTTTCTGATTCATTTCTAATTATGGTTTTCCTTTTAACATACTCTGTCTTGCCTCTCCAGATAAATTTAAATAAAATTTTGTCAATTGCTGTAGACATTTTAGAATCTGCATAAAGAGATAATGCAGGATATACAAGTCTGGAGATCCTTCAATACACACCCTTGAATAGATTCATTTCTTTGGAGCCAACAGTTAACAATATTTCTAGTTTTTTGTAATCTTTGTGAAAAATGTTCTGTATTTCTGTGTCCACTCAAGTGTTTAACTACCTGTTTAACCTGTATTCCAGATATACTGGAATCATCCAGATGGTGAACAGCCATAGTCTCACTCTCAGACTGGTTCACTGACAGACAGAGAACAGTTCAAGAGCCTCTAGAACCACATAGACCTGATCTTTGTTATTCAGAAATAAACAAGTGTCATCGGCGAGTTGACTAATGTCACAATTATGTTTAGTTAGTTTTGTTTTCATGGACTTTTAGTTTGTATTAATCTGTTGCCTGTTTCCTTTGTTCAGTTTCCCGCCACTCATCAGTTTCCGTGGACACTCATTAATTATCACAGCTGTTTGTCAATGTGTCATGATCACTGTGTATTTAAGTTCCTTTGTGTGCTCAGTTCACTTGTCCGGTATTGTTGGTGTATTGCGTGCTACATGCTGTCTTGTTGTTGTTTCTACACTTTGGACAATCTGAGTCTACTTTGAATTTAAATAAAAGGACTTATATTTGATCTTCTCTGCCTTTCGTCTCCATCATCGGACTGACAACGTTACAGAATAGCAGACCTATAAAAGTATTTAATAATGGATCTTGCTTCCATTAATGTCACCCCAATGGGCTGCCCCTACAAACCCAACGGGGCAACGATTTTTATGTTTCAGGGACGTAGCGAGCTGGAGGAGTATGTGGAGGATTTCGTTGACGTGAGCCATCTCGCCCAGTGCAATGACTTTGCGCTCATGGAGGGTTTTTGGATCGGACTGGACAACGAGATCCAGCTGGTGATGCCACGGGGAAACTCCTACTGGACGCTGGTCGAGTACATCAACTTCGCCCTCTGGGTCAGCGGATCTTCTTTTACGGTGGGCGAGATAGAAGAGGATCCTGCCGTCAGTCTCACTCACCATCCATCACCACCACAGACCCAGCGACCACGCCCACTGCGGATACGGAGCCAGAGCCCACCGCAGACCGAGAGACCCAGCCATTCCCTGCCACAGACATAATGCCTGAGCCTAAGCCCGCTACAGAGCCAGCAGCCTCGTCTGTCCCGGAAGAGAAGCATGAGGTCCAGGTGTGTAAGCTGGCCAGTACATCCATGCCTCTGGGAATTTTAGTGGAGCTAGAAGAGGAAGAATGGCTTATAGACTGGAATACAGAGATAGCGCTTCCCACCCTGCCGACCCACAAACCTTCTCTGTCACTGGTCCCCTCCTGCACAAACATCTCTTTATCAACACTGGATGGGACATCCAGCAAAAATTTGTGTTCGTCATCGTTGCAAGTTCCGTCCAGCACAGTGTTGTCCCTACCAACCCTCTCTATCAACAAGTCTCATGTTCTTGCTTTGCTTCATTGGTTGTCGGTCGAACACCGTGTTAAGGTCAAGGTCTTGTTGTATGTGTATAAGGGTTTAAATGACTAGGCTCCTCACTACATTACAGATCTTCTCCACCAGAAATGTTCTAGGCCCTTCTAGGTCTTCAAACAAGTTGATGCTGACTGTACCACAATCTAGATTGAAATTAAAGGGTGATCGTGCCTTCTGTTGTTGCTCCACGTCTGTGGAATGATTTGCTGGAACACTAAAGGCTGTCTTCCAATGTTAATAGCTTTAAATCCTCACTAAAGACTTATTTTTTCTCTCTGGCTTTTGGTTCAATGTAATTTTATGAATTTTTGTGTGTTTTCCTGTTTGATTATGTATTTTATTGTCTGTAGTGATTGTACAGCACTTTGGTCAGCAGTGGCTGTTTTAAACGTGCTCTATAAATAAAAGTGCCTTGCCTTGCCAACGCACCCAACCTTCCTCTCCTGTTCACTCCACCAAAGCCAGCCATTCACTCGGTCCCACCTCCGCTGAATCCCTTCAGCCCTTCGGCTTCACCATGCAACCCGGATCCGCCTTGGGACTCTCAGTCACAAGCTTTGCCGTGGAATGGGGATTCCCTGGCTCTGCCTCATCCCTCTGAGCCCTCAGCTCCCCCTCGAACCGTCGACCAGTCGGCTCCACCCTGGCTCCTTGCCCCCTCAGCTCCACCCAGGACCTTCGTCCCTTCAGCTCCAACGGGCTCCCTCGTCCCACCGGCTCCACCTGGGTCAGTCGTCGCCAAACCATCGCCAGGGACTTCTGCGCTCCAGACCTCCACCCCTACGGCTCCGTGGGACTCCTCCATCCCTTAGTCTTCACCGGGGTACTTGCTCACACCAGCGTTACCTTGGACCACCACTTCGGCCGCTCATCGCCGGGACTCTGCCTTGGTCTCCAGGTCCAGCAACGTTGCCTGGGTCTCACCATCTCCCTGCGTCACCTCTGTCGGTCGGATTTAAATGACCACCTTGGCTCCTCCCTCCATCACTGCCGCAGTGGATCACCTCCATCATGGCTGTCTCCTCGTCGCTCTAAAATCTCGTCGGCTGCCTGTACCACCCTGGTTCCTCCCATCATCTCCACCATGGCTGCTACCACCATCAGCTCCACCCTGGTCTTCTTCGTCTGTCTTTCTGCCCCTTTCACCAGCCCTTTGCCTTCTCTTCGCCCACCTCCAAAGCCCCCACCATCCATCCCTCATTTCTTCTGTTACGGCGCGAGGTTGTGCCTTCCAGGAGGGGGCGTTATATCACAATTATGTTTAGTTAGTTTTGTTTTCATGGATTTTTAGTTTGTATTAATCTGTTGCCTGTTTCCTTTGTTCAGTTTCCATGGACACTCATTAATTATCACAGCTGTTTGTCATTATCACCGAGTATTAAGTTCCTCTGTGTGCTCACTTCAGTTGACATGCTGTCTTGTTGCTGTTTCTACACTTTGGATAATCTGAATCTACTTTTGAATTTAAATAAAATAACTTATATTTGATCTTCTCTGCCTTTTGTCTCCATCATCGGACTGACAACGTTACAAACTAATAATTAAAGCGAAATCTCTTATCTCTACCTTTAATTTGAAAGCAATGAACAGTGTAAAGATTTAAAGTTTCAGCTACTAATAAAAATGGGGAAATAGGGCATCCCTGTCTAATGCCTCTTTGGATAACAAAATGAGAGGATGTACCGCTGGACAAAGAAACACTACTTGAGATATTATTATAAAATGTGTGGGCCATATTTGTAAAGGTTGGGCCAAAACCAAACTGACGTAGAGCTTGATGCATGAAATTGTGGTCCACGGTATCGAAAGCCTTATAAACATCTAAAAACAAGAGCTTCCTCATTTACCAGATATGAATAATCTAGAAGATGTAACACCAGTCTGATGTTATTAGAACTATTTCTTCCCTTCTTAAATCCAGACTGGGTGACAGATATGATTTCCTCCAAACATTTCAACCTATTTGCATACAGAGACGCTAATAATTTGTAATCTGAGTTAAGTAGGGTAATTGGGCGCCAGTTATCTAAGTGCAACATGTCTTTATTAGGTTTTAGAAGAAGTGTAATAACTTCCTTTTTCATAGATTCTGTAAGTTCTCCATTTGTTGCACACTCATTAAACACCTTTAAAAAAAACTCTCTAATATATACTCTCCAAAAAACTGTAAAGCTCAAAAGTCAAACGGCGAAATGACGCCGTTTCCATTAACCGATGTTATGCGACTAAAACGTCAATTTTCCAAAAATCATGGCGACGGATGTTGGTAAGTTTACTTATATCCCAGCCACTGCACTGGCCATTATTATTAATGGAAGGAGACGTGTGTGTGTTATCAAGCATTAATAAGGAAAGACCCTTATACTTGGAGCGGCTCATATGAGGAGTTTCTGGGGGTTTCTCCCTCATTTCTGCTTTAAGCTTGTGATTGTGGGATTTCTTTGAGGTTTAGAATCCAGTATTCCTGTAATTCTTTTGCCTTTTATGAATTTAATAATGAAGTCTCTTTCGTCTTCTGTCCAAACACACAGCGTCATCTACGCCAGGTGACCGGTAAATGCGCAAAAACTGTTTCCATTGCAGTTTTGCGAAATATTTATTTTTCAAATTGCCCGAAAAACCACCTCATGCGAGCGTAACTTTTTTTGCGATAAATGGGAGTTTTTGCGAAATTGAAGTGTTTCCATTGGGCGTATTTTCAATTCGCAATTTCAATTTGCGCAATTTGAAGGGTAATGGAAACGCGGAATACAGACCTCGCTACGAATTATAAGCGCTAAAGAGTCACTAGATGTTGTCCACTGTGATTTTCTTCCCGTCGATGATGGCACTTGAAGCCTGAAACCCTGCATGTTTACCTTCAAGTCTGGCTTGATTCACGATTGGCCACAGTTTATTTTGAGCTTCCCTTGCACGTTGTGTTAAGTCCTCCGTTATCCTGATGCTCTTTTGTTTGAGAATTTCGTAACGCCTCGTGTCGGCCCAGATGCGGTCACGGTGCGTGTGAGAGATGAACTGTACAATAATGTGACGAGGCTGAGCGAACCCTTTCTTTCCAAGCCTCTGGACCACATCGATGGACGATTGCAGAACATCTGCCAGACCTGGTGAAACATAACGTAATATTTCCATCACAGCCATCTTTACATTTTCACCTTCCATTTCAGGGATACCGGCAATCCGTAGGTTCCACCACCTTTTGTATGCCTTCAATTCGTCCAGCTTTTCCCAGAGTTGCTTGTTTTCGGTCTTTAAGGACGTGACTATATCCTTCACCACGCTGGAGTTAGTAACAGCAAGGTCGGCCTTGTCGGAGGTCGCGTCCATTTTAACTCCGAGATCAGTGATGCGGCTCTAGTTACATGAGACAGAGTTTTCAAATGCCGTCAATTTCTCTAAAAAATTGTCTTGTTTTTTCCCTAGCTTCTCAACTGCTTCCAAGAGAACAGCATTTGATGGCTCTGTAGGGTAAACGTGATTTCACCAAGTACCACATGTTGCTGGATCAACATCTTTGTTGATCCTGGAACAACTTTCAGATCAACCAATCAGATTTGAGGGACAAGTTTATAGTTTATGTCAAGTTTAGGCTTAGAACCAAGGTAAGGTGCTTCAACATCATTTCCTTCTGATTTTAGGGAAAATTTATGGGTAGGGTTAGGTTTAGGGGTAGGGATAGGGTAAGGACTAAATTTTGGGACAGGAATGTTATTCCAGGATCAACAAAATATGTTGATCCAGGAACATGTCTTACTTGGCAAAATCACGATGACCGGCTCTGTAGTGTGGCGTCGCATCTTCGACTGTGGACTCTTGGTAGGAGTATCAGGTAGAAATGATGTAACAGCGTCTTTATCCTCCTCCATAGGTGTCTGTACGTAATCATGCACAAGTTTCACTGCTAAAACATCTTCCATTTATTGCAAAACGTGAAGGAAATTAGTTTTATGACAAAACCGAATTATTATGATCAATAGAAAGAGCAGTCACTTCTCAGTTAGCAGTTAGCAGGTTAACTCCCAATAAAGTATGTATGGGAGACACCCATCAATTAATTAGTAATTAGGCTTCTTGAATTTGTCAAATTATATCAATTAATACTGTTTGTACTCACATGAGGACATGTTAGGTCAAGAATTACACATTAATGTTTAAGAGCAACTAACAACATGACCATCTTGGCCCCTCTCTAGAGACTGGTTAGCTAGGTGGTTATTTAGTTACAGCAATACAAAATCTCAAATCTGATCTAATCTATATGTTTTCATAATACAGCTTGAAAGTGTGACCTCAATCACGGACATCCACTTGTGTTTGTTTACATATCGCAAGCCAAATCTTTCTCAAGTGCACTCATAAAAGGAGGTACAGTAGCGCAGGTTTTTCTATGAGGTAAGAGAGCTATATATAGCACAATGTGACCACAATCCTTGCTTAAAAGACTTAAGTTTTTAGGTTCATGAGTGTCGGCTAGATTCTGATTTTGGCAGTGCTGTTTTAAAAGCTCAACTTCCCAGGATCGGAGCCAGTTGCTAATGTGATGACAAATGATGGTAATAATTTTTAAAAAAATCTCCTCCTAGAGAGATGGTGGCCGCGAGTCTTATAAAGCTGAGAGCGCTTGGTTTATAGCAGCTTGCTTTCCCGGTCACTGCAAGGGCTCCCTTCCGCTACTCAATATACTTTACTGGCAAAACATATAAAACACCAACCAGTTTTTCCTTTTTTTCCTTTCTTGATTTTGAGCTATTGTCAGACAAACTGTATGAAAAAATATTTATTTAAAAAAACATTGAAAAAAATTATCAGACCGCATTTAGACAACCATGATTGTTTCTACAACCCATTAATGAGGAATACATATTTTTTAAATGAGCAGAATTAAGCTAAACAAATAAGTAACAGAAATAACAGTAGCAAGTTATACAATACTGATATTTTACATTCCTGTGAAGCTTAAAAAATATTGCAGTGCAATAATTCACCCAAAAATGAAAAAGCGTAGAAAATGAAAGGAGAAGTTTTGAAGAATGCTCACACTACTCTTTTCCATACAACAAAAGTTGGTTTCCATTAACTTTCATTGGATGGAAATGAGCATCGTGAACATTCTTTGAAATGTCTCCTTTTGCGTTGGAAAGACATGAGGACAGAATGTTCTTTCCTTTAACGTCGTTGAGGATAAATTAGAGTTAAAGTGCAACCACTTATTCTTGTAGGATGTGATTTATTAATACCATGCATTGCTTGGTGGAATAGCTGATTATTTTCTCTTTTTTAATTTCTGCAATGCGCTTGTTTTAGCTTTTAGCTGATGTGGTAAAAGAGACTGAGAATGATGTCTGAATCAGTTTTTAAATATTGGTCTTCTTTCCACAAAAGCCAAATTGTAAACCGATTTTAATAATAATAAAAAAAGTCTTAAAAGGCATAGATAAACAAGCAGATGATCTCTGCAGCCATGATGGGGTTTTCAAAGAGAGTGAAAACAGATGGTGTTTGAATGGGTCTCAAAAAGCTGTCAACTACTTTATCAATCTCAGCTGATTGATTTAATACTCATTAAACCAAAGAACAAGACTGTAGCAAACAATGCTCCCAGTCAAGATGTGCAGAAAGCAATTTCATTTGTAATAGTGACTTAACAGTTAAACCCAAACTAATTAAACAACAATATTGTATTATATAAGTATGATGGTTTGGTTTGGTTTGGTTTGTAAATTTATTTGTTTGATGTGGGAACGCTGTCTTTCTGTATTTTGCATTTATTCTTTACTTATGCAATAAAATTAGATGTTTCCAGTCATGACGTCTACAGTATATTTGATATGAAACATCAATTTAATGATGAAAAAGGGAAGAAATACCTTTTTAATGTCCAGGTATACAAAAGTTTTCCCTGAGAATGGCTATTTATTTTAAATTTCCAAGAACTTAAATGAATAAAAGATGAAATTACTCCTTGAAAAATTATGAGATTTAAAGTGCCCCTATTATATAATGTGTAAGATTGCTGTTTGTGAATGTTAAATGTCTGCAAAGTTTCAAAGATCAAAGTGCAGATAAATGGAGTTATTGTCTCCAAAAAGAAAGAGCCGATCCTGAACTGCCTGAAACAAGTCGTCAGTAATTCCAGTCTTCCTGCATGAACCTACGTAGGTTGGTAACAAATTGCATAATGCCAGTCTATGGTTTTCATTGGCTGCTGACAAACAACATCTACTTTGTCCCGCCCTTAAATACTGTAGTTGTAGCTGAAGGCTGGAAAAGTTTGCTTTGTGTAGTCAACATGTCGAGAAGAAGCTGTTAAAGCAAAGCCGTTACTGTTTGTATCACTGTGTATCAAATGCTGAGGAAGATCCACAGCTGAAATTCACATATGGTAATGCCCGTTTAGTTTTCGACCAATCTCTACAGACTGAGCCATCTGACCAATCAGAGCAGAGTAGACCAATCACAGCAGACTGGGCCATCTGACCAATCAGAGCAGAGTAGACCAATCACAACAGACTGGGCCATCTGACCAATCAGAGCAGAGTAGACCAATCACAACAGACTGAGTCATCTGACCAATCAGAGCAGAGTAGACCAATCACAGCAGACTGGGCCATCTGACCAATCAGAGCAGAGTAGACCAAACACAACAGACTGGGCCATCTGACCAATCAGAGCAGAGTAGACCAATCACAGCAGACTGAGTCATCTGACCAATCAGAGCAGAGTAGACCAATCACAACAGACTGGGCCATCTGACCAATCAGAGCAGAGTAGACCAATCACAACAGACTGAGTCATCTGACCAATCAGAGCAGAGTAGACCAATCACAACATCTGGGCCATCTGACCAATCAGAGCAGAGTAGACCAATCACAACAGACTGAGTCATCTAACCAATCAGAGCAGAGTAGACCAATCACAACAGACTGGACCATCTGACCAATCAGAGCAGAGTAGACCAATCACAACAGACTAAGCCATCTGACCAATCAGAGCAGAGTAGACCAATCAGAACAGACTGGACCATCTGACCAATCAGAGCAGAGTAGACCAATCACAACAGACTGAGCCATCTGACCAATCAGAGCAGAGTAGACCAATCACAACAGACTGGACCATCTGACCAATCAGAGCAGAGTAGACCAATCACAACAGACTGAGCCATCTGACCAATCAGAGCAGATTAGACCAATCACAACAGACTAGACCATCTGACCAATCAGAGCAGAGTAGACCAATCACAACAGACTTAGCCATCTGACCAATCAGAGCAGAGTAGACCAATCACAACAGACTGGACCATCTGACCAATCAGAGCAGAGTAGACCAATCACAACAGACTGAGCCATCTGACCAATCAGAGCAGAGTAGACCAATCACAACAGACTGGACCATCTGACCAATCAGAGCAGAGTAGACCAATCACAACAGATTGAGCCATCTGGCCAATCAGAGCAGAGTAGACCAATCACAACAGACTGGACCATCTGACCAATCAGAGCAGAGTAGACCAATCACAACAGACTGAGCCATCGTCCAATCAGAGCAGAGAAGACCAATCACAACAGACTGGACCATCTGACCAATCAGAGCAGAGTAGACCAATCACAACAGACTGGACCATCTGACCAATCAGAGCAGAGTAGACCAATCACAACAGACTGAGCCATCGGACCAATCAGAGCAGAGTAGACCAATCACAACAGACTGGACCATCTGACCAATCAGAGCAGAGTAGACCAATCACAACAGACTGAGCCATCTGGCCAATCAGAGCAGAGTGGACCAATCACAACAGACTGGACCATCTGACCAATCAGAGCAGAGTAGACCAATCACAACAGACTGAGCCATCTGACCAATCAGAGCAGAGTAGAGCAATCTAAAAAGACTACAACGGAGTAATTTTTCCTCAGTACGAGGCGAGAATGCTGCTGTCCTCTGGGCGGAGTTCACAGTCCTCCTAGCGAAGGACGTAATAGAGCCCGTCCCTCCAGCCAAGATGAAGACAGTCTTTTACAGCACTTACAGCCAAGTTAGACATGTTCCTTGGTTAACATATTTTGTTGATCATGGAACAACATTCCTGTACGTAAATTTAAACCTAACCTACCCATAAGTTATCCCTAAAATCAGAGGGAATAACACTGATATAGAAGCATACCAGTACAAGGTTCTTCCCTTCGTGTTGTCCTTGTCACCTCTCGTCTTTACCAAAGTGACAGAGGGCACCCTTGCCTCACTTAGGGAAGCATGCATCCTCAACTATCTCGACGACTGGCTAATGTTAGCTCTCGAGAGTTGTTGTGTGCACACAGGGACATGGTCCTTGAGCACTAGCCCGACTGGGACTTCATGTCTACTGGGAGAAGAGCTCCGCTGTGCAGAGCATCTCTTCTCTTAGTGTGAAGTTGGACTCGGTCACCATGACATCACGTCCTTCAGAAGACCGTGTTCATTTAGTGCTGAATTTCTTGAATTTGTTCAAGTACAAGACAATGGTCACTCTCAAACATTTTCAGAGGCTCCTGGGGAATACGGCATCCTCGGCCGCCGTAACGCTGCTCGGGATGATATACTGTATATGAGAACACTTCAGCACTGGCCATATGCTCGAGTCCCAAGATGGGCAAAAATATCGAGTCCCAAGAAACTAAAAATATTTCATTTATTTTATAAGTAATATGTATTTTTAACTGCATGTTGTCATAAGAACAACCAGTAGTCAGTAATCAGTCAGTTGAAAGCTGTATACGTTTGATTCATTAAAAAGAACCAACTCAGAGTCATTCATTCAGGAATCAGATTACACTAGTTGTACTACATGTTCTGTCCATTCAGTAGTGGTGTTTAATAAATATTGCAAGAAACTTGAGTATTCTTTAAGCATTGGTGGAGCAGTGCACAAGAGAGAACCGCTAACAGAACCTATTTTATTTTTTAAATGGATCTGAAAAAGAACTGGTTCTCAGTTCCCAACATCACTAATAACGAGGAAAAAAAAAACAATCCAATGAGTTCATGCTTTGGTATATGATGTCCCAAAATAGATGTTAAATGCATTACAAGACACAAAGTAATCCAGCTTTGGGGTGAACAAAAGGTTGACATTAAGCGAAATTGGTGAATAGAAGAGTCCTTAGAAACAACCTGCTTTGCAGAGTCCAAGTTTACCGCAAGATTGGACAATGGATTTAACATGATCCATTGGGATCCATGACCCTGCTTTTCTTGAAAAAAAAAAAGAAGTCATGTTGAGTTCTGATTCAGTGAAATTAAACTTGGCAACACAACTTCTTCTTCGGGAGACTCGATGGAAACTTGTTCATCACTATTGCCATTGCCACTTTAACTGCTTTTCCATGCAATCGCTCTGGTACCCCTGTGCAGAAAAGGGGCCAAGAGATGCCGGGTTTGAACCACAGCCCAGACCCACCACCATTTAACTGGTGATCCCAACATAGTGGTTAGCCTCTAGATGTTTCAATCCTTCCTACTGTAAAATTGGGGTTTAGGCAACAAGGCAAAACTCTACACCCATCATTATACATTACACCCGTCATTCCAGTGCTACATTCAACCTGCAATGTCCAGACTCTTGCACGATGTTACGTCCCCTGAAGTTATTAAGGGGTATAGGGAATAATTCGGTATGATGTCAAAGTAAGCAAGTGAAACCAAGGTGCTAAAGGCAAATACCAAGAGTTTTTTTTACACATTACAGTGGGGAAAAACAAAGGGGGAAAAAAATCCAGGCATGGGAAAAAAAGAAGGGAACTGGGCGGCAATCAAAGACGATTGGGAAAGCAGCAGAGATGATGTCATCACCTCCAACAATGATTCACGGGGAGTAGAACCAATGTTGAAAATAATCATAATTATTTCATAATTACACACAAGTTTTTTCAAATTTCACTGGTTTTAATTTTATTTAGTTTTGTATTTTCACTTTCATTCACAATTGGTTTTAATGGACCATAATTAGTATTAATTTTACTTTTGAAAATAACTCATTTTAGTCTGGATTTCAAAACAAAATTACCATCAAAGTTTTAATCGTCAAGTTTCACTGAAAGCTTTTGAAAATGGTGACTTTTAGCTTAGGACTTGTGTTGTTGTCTGACTTGTGTTGAAACTTCCTCTGTGTTGTCTTCACGTTTTGAAATATGGAAAATATAGAAATAATGTGAAATAGTAATACAATTTAAAATAAGCATTTTGTATATTTTTTTATATATTTTTACTGTGATACCAAAGCTATATTTTCAGTTGCTATTACTCCAGTCACACGTGTCACATGATCCTTAATAAATTATTTTAATAGAATGATTTGGTACTCAAGAACTTAAAAATCATCTACTTCTTTTTCTTCTTATTATTAGTTATATATTAGTTTAAAAATGTGAAAAGTGTGGAAGTGTTCTTTCATCAGGATTCTTTGATGAACAAAGTTTGAAGAACAGTATTTATTTGAAACAGAAATCTTGTGTAACATGATAAAAATCTTCACTGTTATTTTTGATCAATTTAAGGCATCATTATTGAATGAATATATCAATTTCTTTAAAAAAAAATAAAACATAGTAACACAAATATTATCGGATCGACTACAAAACTACAATGGTGTTCAGGGACAGGCTTTAAGCTGGTTTAGATCGTACTTATCAGACCGTTACCATTTTGTCTGTTTAAATGGGGAAAAATCGAAGATAATGTCAGTAGACTATGGAGTGCCGCAAGGATCGGTGTTAGGCCCTCTGCTATTCTCAATATATATGCTGCCACTTGGTAATATTATAAGAAAACATGGAATTAATTTCCACTGTTATGCTGATGACACTCAAATATATATTTCATCATGACCAGATGAAAAAACTAACTTATCTAAATTGACAGAGATGCTGGATGACGTGTAATTTCCGGCTATTAAATTCAGATAAAACGGAGGTATTACTTATTGGTCCAAAAAACTACCCACAAAACCTCGTACAATACAACTTTAATTTAGAAGGATGTCCTGTTACTTTATCCACAACAGTAAAAGACCTGGGTGTTATACTAGACCGCAAATTGTCTTTCGAAAATCATATTTCATATGTTACAAGAACAGCCTTTTTCCACCTTAGAAACATTGCTAAGCTACGTAACATGCTATCTGTTTCTGATGCAGAAAAGTTAGTTCATGCATTCATGACCTCGAGACTAGATTACTGTAATGCTTTATTAGCTGGCTGTCTTGCATCTTCAATAAACAAGCTACAGTTAGTCCAAAATGCAGCTGCTAGAGTTCTTACTAGGTCAAGAAAATATGATCATATAACACCAATTTTATCATCTCTGCACTGGTTACCTATTAAGTTCCGTATCAATTACAAAGTATTACTACTGACCTATAAAGCCCTAAATGGTTTAGCTCCTGTGTATTTAATGGACCTTCTATCGCCCTACAATCCATCGCGTTCGAGGCTCAGACTCGCTGTCCCAGTTTAAAACTAGATTAAAGACGCATCTCTTTAGCCAAGCATTCACATAATGCTTACCTTTTATACCACTGTTGAATCAGATCGAATGCATTAATATTATGAACAGCAGCTATGCTAATTATTTCCCATCTGCTTTTCTGCTGTTATCTCGGGACGCTAGTCCTGAGGTAAATAGCGTTCGTCAGCTCCAGTTTGTATCCAGCCTCTCATGGAGACTTCAGATGCCCCAACACCTGCAATGAGATGACTAAACGCCTGTGAAGAGACGACTCGACACCTGTGAAGAGACGACACAACGCCGGCGATATGTTATGCCCTAAATTCATACATGATTAACTAACTGTATTTTTCTATCTACATTTCTGAAATGCACTTTCTGTAAAGCTGCTTTGAAACAATATGTATTGTGAAAAGCGCTATACAAATAAATTTGAATTGAATTGAATTGAAATATTTTTGAAGGACACAAATAAATAAATAAATATTATTTATTAAACGAACTGAAAATAGAAAGTAAAGACAATATGAAAAGTTTCTGTAGTTTTAGTTACTGTAGTACATACTATAATGCATTTCAGTGTAGTTTTTGCAAACTCCTAATTTTTATTTAAGTGATAATTTCACCCAAAAATTCTGTTCATTTGCTCACTGATCATTTACTCACTCTCATGTCATTCCAAACCCGTGAGGCTTTCGATTTTCTTTGTTTATTCCCTCAAAATGTTGGCCATCCATTGGAAGTCTACTGAGTAATCAACATTTTCAAGCTTCAAAAAGTTCATAAATACATTGTAAAAGTAATCCATATGAATCGAGCGGTTTAACTCAAGTCTTCAGAAGAGACCTGATTGCTTGAACAGGTTTAATTTAGGCTTTTATTCACATTTAAACATTGGTCAACACATACACATAGAGTACATCAAATAAGGTAAACAGAAGGTCAATCGAAATCGTTTGATGTGCGAGAACATACCTCACTGGTTCTTGCAGAAGCGTGACATGAATTAAGATCACACAAGGCAGACTAGCCCAAGAGTAAATATTTATGTTGACCAAACCGCTGTGTATGATCTCCATAATTGTGTGTAGGCTCTGCGTGGGACTGTATGCAGATTTCAGACTGCACACAAGGCTTTGTGTATGTAACATGAATTAGAAACAGAAGTTTCAGAAGCCGGACTGGGAGTGAGGTTTAGGGGGACGACTGTAACTGAGGTCAGCAAGTAAGAGCTGTGCGAGTAAACCAGGGGTTACATTGGTGCCGTGATCCGGATAGGAGTGAGGTTTCAGGGGATGACTGTAATGCAGGCCAGCTAGTAAGGGCTGTGCGAGTAAACCAGGGGTTACAATGGTGCCATGACCTGGATGGGAATGAGGTTTAGGGGGATGAGTGTATCTGAGGCCAGCTAGTAAGAATATGCAACGCTATGCACCAGAGTTTATGCTAATTGTCTAGTTTTCGAAGCTTGCAAACAGAAGCACCCTAAGAGCCATTGGTTAAATAGATCATTTGATCAGCTGCTTCAACCACTAAAGTAAATGTTTTTCCTTGCACTGACGTTATAGCATGTACATGAGGCCGCAACACCATGTGGAATTATTTGAATGTGAGTAAGCAAGGCCATGTCCCTCTAAAAAGGGACTTTTATATCACCATGAAACACATTATTGCATTCCTTCACTTGCAATGACATACGTCCTCAAAAATTTTCCATTTGCATTTAGTTTTACAACAACACGTCTCACCCAAACCTCGAAAATATGGGTTGTTTGATGCCGAACTTGAATTGCTCATTGATAAAGTGTTGATTTTTTATTATTTGTTTTGGTTGTTGTTGTCAATATTGAGATAAATATCATATTTTTTGTCATGTGAAACAAAATGCATCATAGGTCAAAATGTGAGGTCTTTTTAGTTGTGGTCAGCTTTTAAAGAAAGAAGGGTAAATGATGATGTGGTAAAACTGGCTGTGACTTTTGATTTAAAATTGAAGCCTGGATGGTTCTTCCCTAGTGTTCTCGTCACCATTTGCATTAAAACAGCCATGTTAGCTGTAACAGAAGCTTTTACAGTTATTGCAAACTGCTAAACACAAAGCACATTAGTATTAAAACCAGGCAGCTCTTCTTATGATGCAGCAGGCAAACTAATATTTGCCCTGGAATAGCTGTTGACCTAAGCGTTCCTTGGTTTTTCATCATGTGGTGACATTTTCAATTTCGGTTGACAAATCAATGAAACACCTCGTTAAATTGTGAGCTGAACACAGACAGAAGTAAGAATTTCTTCATAACACAGAGTGTAATGACTTCAACATTATCCGAAGCATATTCTTCACATACTGTGAAATATGAGTGAAAATGTTCAAACATTTTACTTTTTCATTTAAAAGCAACATTTTTTTTGTACATTTTGGGTAGGTTGAACCATACGGTATCAGCAAATAAAAAATTGACAATGTAAAATGTAAAAGCTTTTGATTAATTGTACAAAAGAAGTGTGCTTGGTTATTGAATGTACACTTATTTTGTACTTCAAATCTTAAAAGTATTTTTCTTGACTTAAAGGCAGGGTGTCACGGTTCACCGTCACCTCATGCACTACAGTCCCCAGAATCCTCTTTGGCGCACCTGCAATCACTTTCCTCTGAATTATCACCTGCACCTGGTTACAATCAACAGCCTCATTAACCCCAGCATAAAAACACTCACCACAGCCTCACTCACGGTCAAGCCTCCAACAGGAACAGACCATTTCCCATTTGTCTACTGAATTCTCTCAGATCGCCGTTTCCAGCCAAGTAACGTATACTCACCTGTGAATTACTAACCTCTGCATTCCTGTTCCACTGTCTTCAGACATCCAGTCCGAGTCCTTGTTGCCTGAAATCAGGTCTGGATCCCTGTTCCCCGAAATCCGGTATCTTCCTGAGTCCGTGTGTTCACGCCGAGTTGTCTCTGCCACAACGACATCTGAAAGAGAAAAGACAAGTATGAGAGATCTGTGACCGTTTGACATCAATTAACCTGAAGAGGACCTGCTCACCTGTAATCTGCCCCGCACGTAGTGACCCTCACCGTATCTGCACCTGAACTCTGAGAATACTCACCTATACACTTGTCACGTTCAATAAAGCTGTGTTTGGATTCACTTACCTCTGTCTCCGTGCCTGTATCCTGACAGAAGGCTTGACCCACTACCGCTATGGATCCAGCAGTTCTTAATCTCCTGAACCTCCGTCAAGGTGAGCAGGCCATCGAGGACTATGTTCTGGATTTTTGTGGACTGTGCCATAAGGTGGGATTTAATGATGTGGCTCTTAAGGACATTTTTCATATAGGGCTGAACGATCCGGTGCGGTCCTGATTGCCAGGGGGAAAGATTCATTTTTCACTGGCCCAGTATATTGACTATGCCCTTATAATGAGTGGTTCATCGTTTACTGTGAGCTTGGCTGCAGAGACATCCCACAAGCCCACATTACCCCCAGAGCCCTCACCGCTGGTTCCGTCCAGCCCTGAACTTCCTTTGCTGCTGGTCCCGTCCAGCCCTGAGTTTCCTTTGCCTCTGGTCCGGTCCAGCCCTGAACTTCCTTCGCCGCTGGTCCAGCCCAGCCCAGATCTTCATGTCACGCCTGCAGAGCCAGAGCCAGTCTTCGAGCAAGAGCCAGAGCCAGTCTTCGAGCAAGAGCCAGAGCCAGTCTTCGAGCAAGAGCCAGAGCCAGTCTTCGAGCAAGAGCCAGAGCCAGTCTTCGAGCAAGAGCCAGAGCCAGTCTTCGAGCCAGAGCCCACTGCTCCTGCGCCAGAGCCCACTGCTCCTGCGCCAGAGCCCACTGCTCCTGCGCCAGAGCCCACTGCTCCTGCGCCAGAGCCCACTGACCCTGCGCCAGAGCCCACTGACCCTGCGCCAGAGCCCACTGACCCTGCGCCAGAGCCCACTGACCCTGCGCCAGAGCCCACTGACCCTGCGCCAGAGCCCACTGACCCTGCGCCAGAGCCCACTGACCCTGCGCCAGAGCCCACTGACCCTGCGCCAGAGCCCACTGACCCTGCGCCAGAGCCCACTGACCCTGCGCCAGAGCCCACTGAGCCAGAGCCAGTCTTCGAGCAAGAGCCAGAGCCAGTCTTCGAGCCAGAGCCCACTGACCCTGCGCCAGAGCCCACTGACCCTGCGCCAGAGCCCACTGACCCTGCGCCAGAGCCCACTGACCCTGCGCCAGAGCCCACTGACCCTGCGCCAGAGCCCACTGACCCTGCGCCAGAGCCCACTGACCCTGCGCCAGAGCCCACTGACCCTGCGCCAGAGCCCACTGACCCTGCGCCAGAGCCCACTGACCCTGCGCCAGAGCCCACTGATCCTGCGCCAGAGCCCACTGATCCTCCGCTGGTCCTGCCCAGCCCAAGACCCTCTTTGCTGCTGGATCCCCCCTTTCCTGTCAATTTCCCCATTAAAATTTTGGGGGGGCGCCCACCCGAAGGGTCCTCACCGCCATGGCCACCCCGAAGGGTCCTCACCGCCATGGCCACCCGAAGGGTCCTCACCTCCATGGACGCCCGAGGGTCCCACAGCTCCGCCCTGGACGCCCGAGGGTCCCACAGCTCCGCCCTGGACGCCCGAGGGTCCCACAGCTCCGCCCTGGACGCCCGAGGGTCCCACAGCTCCGCCCTGGACGCCAGAGGGTCCCACAGCTCCGCCCTGGACGCCCGAGGGTCCCACAGCTCCGCCCTGGACGCCCGAGGGTCCGACAGCTCCGCCCTGGACGCCCGAGGGTCCCACAGCTCCGCCTTGGTCACGCCCACAGCCTGCTCCGCCGTGGCCATACCCGCTGCTTGTTCCGTCCAGGTCCCCCGAGCTGCCAGCTCTGCCCTGGAAGCTTCCAGTCCTGTACAACCATGCCCTCGTCAGCTTCCAGGGCGCCCACCCTCCCACCCCTTTGGATGTTATACGGCGCGAGGACGCGCCTTTGGGGAGAGGGGAGGTACTGTCACGGTTCACCGTCACCTCATGCACTACAGTCCCCAGAATCCTCTTTGGCGCACCTGCAATCACTTTCCTCTGAATTATTACCTGCACCTGGTTACAATCAACAGCCTCATTAACCCCAGCATAAAAACACTCACCACAGCCTCACTCACGGTCAAGCCTCCAACAGGAACAGACCATTTCCCATTTGTCTACTGAATTCTCTCAGATCGCCGTTCCCAGCCAAGTAACGTATACTCACCTGTGAATTACTAACCTCTGCATTCCTGTTCCACTGTCTTCAGACATCCAGTCCGAGTCATTGTTGCCTGAAATCCTGTCTGGATCTCTGTTCCCCGAAATCCTGTATCTTCCTGAGTCCCTGTGTTCACGCCGAGTTGTCTCTGCCACGACGACATCTGAAAGAGAAAAGACAAGTATGAGCGATCTGTGACCGTTTGACATCAATTAACCTGAAGAATCACAAGTAATAAAATAACTAACTTTATCATTATGAATATAAACAATTAACATGGCTGTTAGTACTCACTATCAAGCTTGCATATCCATACTGGTAAAGTATAAAATATTTTACTAGCTCGTAACGGAATCAAACTCAATATAAGGCAAAGCTATAAATAGCTTAATTGATACACGTTTGCCGTTACTATCAGTTACACTGTGATGAAGGTGAATTTGTAAGATTCATAACATAAGATTGTTTACAGATAAACTGAGTAACATACACTCAAACACCTTCTCATAACTGCATTGCAGACACAAGATAATATAACACACACACACAACATATATTGTATAACACATACAGATACAACATAAAGACATAGGTAAACATATGTAGAGCATATAACAACAAACCAAACGTGAAAAAACGGAGCAGGTAGAGTTTCATGGTGAACATAGGAACAAAGTTTAGGCAGAGGGTAAAGCTAGGTATAAAAATAGATCACCTAAACTTTTTAACCTAAAGTTAGATTTGGCGAAATTAAACAAAACAGCTTTCAACTGCAGATAGGCCTATTGCTTATTTATCGTCTCAACCCTGGCTCACAAACAGTAACGTTATACCAGTCCACACCAAAGTTACACTGTCATAGCTAAGCCAGTGTAGTTATGCTACGTAACGTTAGGTAGCTATATTAGGTAGCTACGTGTGCTAGTGATACATGCTTCATGAAAAAATAAATGCCATCAAAATGAAAACAGCAAGATTACCTGTCCAGCAGAAATAAAGCCATCATGGAGTCACTTTTCAGCCCCTTGAGATCCCTCAGTTGTCGCCACCGCTGGAAAGCCACACAGATATTGACTCTCGTATGGTTTCTTTATTTATCCAATGACTTTTTGTTCATAGCCTTTTCAAATACTGTCTTCCTTTTTTTAACTTGTTTGACATCGCTGCCTCTATATGCAGGTAACGTTACTGAGAATGTTGACTGTTCTTTCTCTGCCATAATTGTTATTACTAGCTTCCGTGCCTCTTCAAACGGGTGCGTGCATTTGGGCTGCTCCTGTATCAGCAGAGGTGGTATCCATGGTAGCGAGGGAGAGTGACAGTCGCCCCAGCCAATCATTTCTTTCGTCCCGAATGGAATAATGAGCTGTGTTTATTACAGTCCTGAGAGGACTACAGACATTCGATTTTTATAATTTCTTTTCCAGAGTACTTACATTTTAATTATGCATTGATATATAAAGACAGTTTAAACAAATTTGGAAAAAAGTATTTTTGGGGATTTACCTACCCTGCCTTTAAGTACACCTATAAAAAATGCACTTTGTCATAATGTCAAATTGAAAGTTTAACTAAATTCTAAATCCCAAGTACACTTATTTTGACTTAAACATTCTAAAGCACATGTAAAGAACTTGATTATAATTTTAACTGTAGTGTGTTGTTCAGTATTACTGTACATTTAAAGTAAGTTAATTTATTTCAAATGTACTAACTTGCAACTTCATCATAAAAATGTGTAATTGCAAATGTATTTACACATATGACATACAAATTCCAATATAAATTAAATTTATGTATTTCAGTTTCGGGCGGTACATTCAACCGTACAGTTTGACCATATTTCAAAGACGATAGATATGATTATGAACTTTCATATAAATATGTACTTGTGCTTTATGTAACTTTATCACTCTACTAAAGCATAAAAATACCATAATATTTTTTTCAGATATTTACTTGTTTCTCTGAAAAGCACTTCTACAGCCAGTTATTTGACTTTGAAATTTGCGTTCTGTGTCTGAATGTCTGTTTTTGTTTTGGTCTGTGTGACTCCACCCACTGCCAGTTCAGCCAATAGTATTTCGACACCCCGGGATGCCAGTTGGCAGGAAACACAGCGCATTGCAGCCAGCAAACAAACTGGGTCAGAGATGGCAGATTCTACCCGACCTAAAAAACCTCGGTATCTATATAAAAATCTCTATGAACGAGAGCATATTAAAAGGCGGATAAATAACCTCATCAACTTACAGTGTAAGTCTCCTCGGCTTTCATTGTCAATTGCGCTCATTCTTCTGTGTGTGCTCAAACTGGCAACCCGCGTGAGCGTCGAGTCTGAGGAGGAGGGGGCGGGGAAACAACCGTCTCTGATATTTTGAATTTGGACTGCAGTACCTATTTCGACCACTAGCTGTCAATCTTACAGACTGCACCTTTAAGTCACACTTAAATGGGTCAGAAAACACACTCAGTTACTAAATGCTAAGTGAATTTATTGTAAATTTTAACCATAATACTCTACATTTTCATTTAATTGCAAATAACATGCAATTAAGTGTCAGAAAACTATTTTTGAAAGTATGCTAAATTGTACTTAGGAAGGGTTGTGTACCATTTGAGGTCAACAGAATATTAATTTCTTCAGTTGATTTTATTGTATTCATAATAAATGAGATTAAGTAAATGTTTAACATCATTATATTTATTTAATAGTTAAAATGTTACTTAATTTGAAATGACTTTTATTCTGTTAGTGTAATTCTTATATCACAAAGTGCAATTTATGAAAGTAACAACAAATATCAACAAACTTTACTAAAACTGGCAGCTTTTTTAATAATAAATTCTATGAGTCCTCCAGACCTGGTTGGGGCAGTAGAGAGACTAATGTTGTCATATTACCCGTTTAGAAACACATAAGAGCAAACAGAGCTCATTTCACAAAGTTTAGATGAACTTTATTAAACCAAAAATCATTTTACTGCTTGTCCCGCACCATTTATGCCACAGACATGAATGACACCTCAAATTGCGACTGAGGAAAGATTATTTCCTCATATTGTTATTAATAATAATATTATAATAATATTAATATTGTTATTACTAAAGAATAGTATTGTGTTAAAGTCGGCATGAAGTGATTGTAATTTCTCCAAATTTTGACATATATCTGAGTGAAACGGCTTCTGGAACAAGAACAAAGGTAGGGCGGGGCTTGATTTTGTCCGTGGCGTATTGATTGGATGATTGGATGGTTGTGGCTTGCTATTGGTGGATCTGTTGTGATTGACAGGTTGCCCTGCCCTCGTCATCAGAGAAAAGAGATTCTGCAAGAGGGAGGGGAAGTTATTCTGATTCAAGACTATGAGAGCACATAAATGTAAAAAAAAAGAATGAAGTGCACATATAAATCAATTAGCCCATAATAAATACTACAATAATCCAATAAAAAAAAAAACAAACAAAAAAAAAAAACAAGCAATGTTCATTTTGATTTCATGGGACTTTAAATGCTACTCAAACCCTTTAGCAAAAAAAAAAAAAAAAAAAACTCATCTTATATTTTCTACAGATTTTATTTTGATTGCTTTTTTCCCCATCAGAACCAGTGGTACGGAAATACAATAAGGAGCTAAATATGTTTTGAACTAAACAAGCTCATCTCATTATGTTTAGAAATGTTCCAGTTCTGGTACTTCCATCTTCCATATTAGTTCGGGAACAACGTCGTTCTATTCAACGTATGTATAACATCATCCGTTACCTTTATTTTGTGATAGTGATGTGAATAGCAGTAAAGCAGGGATGCCCATGTGCTTTGTATCACACTATGAAAATATCCTCAGCGCTGGTACAGTGCAACCGCCACTCTGACCCCTTACATCACTGAACGCAGCGGCCGTTGAACAATCCCACATGTGGAAGCCTTCTGAGACACACTTTACGAAAAGCATTAAAAAAAAGGCATAATAAAACTGTTATTTATAGGTCTCAAACAGACATGTAGTTTGTCTTGAACCGGCTCCAAACGGGCAGCGCAGTCACTCGGTCTTTGCTGAAACACTTAGCGTGGATCTCAACTGCACACATCCTCCATGCTTACTGATCTAAACTTCTCTGCTTTTTCCGCCACATGAAAGCTGAAAAGTATATTAAAAATTAGGCATATAACATTTTGTGGTCGAAGTTAAAAAAGGACGCAAAAAAATGCTCTTGGATATTTTTTTATGATGTCATTGGGAAAAATCTACAACATCATTAAATGTATGAGAATATGAGGCGAATTGTTTGTTATGCCAAACTTTCAACATGGCAAAGAAAAGTGTCTTGGGCTCATTAAAACCTAAAAAATCTGAAGACTAGAATATCGAAGAGACTTTTTTTTGAGAGAGAGAGAGAGAGACTCTTTTGAATTGAACATACTAGCAGCCACCCAACATGCAAACATTACAAATATATTGAAATTGTTCAATAATAATGTGCAAAGAAAATTACCAATACATACAATTCACTGCAGTTTTCCAGCTGAAATGAACACTAGAGGCAGTAAAACACCAACAACTTTTATTCCCTTTCATTCAAAATTATGATTACAGGGGCAGATTATTAATTAATAAAGGATGGGAGTCCTAAAAATCAGCAAAAAAGTATAAAAACAATGTGCTTTCAGTTTATATATACTATCAGTGTAACGTATCTGCTAGATAACAGGAAGAATGTGACAGTAAAGTCCTTGATTATAATTTTAAATGTAGGTTCCACCACAAAATCAAAATAAATAAATAAGAAACTATATTTATTTGTCGTACGTCCCTTATTTAAATAACAACAACGACAGCAACAACAACAACAACAAAAAAATAACACTTTAAAAATACGTACTGTATTACTGTAATGAGATTCAGTATGTTTCATGGAAATGACAAAAATGGAGATTTCTCAAGTGGGCAGGATACAACAGGGCAAAAACCCCTGGAGATAATGGAGCACGTTTGACTATTTTCCTCCCAAAACGCTTAAATAGCTACAAATGCCACCGATGTACTTTCCTGAACACCTGTTTGTTGCTATCCTGATCCATGAGGTCATCACTTGCATAAAGGTTGATTTTGAATTTATTTATTCAAAAATTCACTGTAAAAAAAAAAAAAAACAGAAACAAAACCCTAAATCAAGTTCAATTGCTGATTTAAATTTGTAAGTTATTGCAACTAATTTTTTAAAAATCTTAAATTAAGTAGAAATTTTGATGAGTTGAGTTTTGATGCTATGACTTATTGATCATATTTTTTTTTACAGTGTGTTAGAATTTTTGTTTATGTTGCAGATTTATGTAGCTAATTGAGAATAAATAATCACATATTTTTAGACAAAAGACTTTATGATTTTCAGTTTTGTTGAAAACAAGTAAATGGTCCCATCATGACATGCAGGTAAACAAATTAAATATTTTTAAAAAATTCTAAATGTTTTATCGCCATTCATTTTAATTATTTATCTTAAATTGTTTATATATATATATATATATATATATATATATATATATATATATAGTGCGAATCAGCACTAATATATTCTGTTTATATGCATCATCCTACACTTTGGAGACAGAAATTATTTTTATTATTGTTGTTTTTTAAAATCACATAACAGCTTCTAGAACCGTCATACACTACTTGAAATGTTGCACAAAACAAAACGGTAAAAATGCTCTAAAGTCAAGCAGTTTTGGGCAGTGCCACCTTATTTAGTTTCCATATGCCAACATGAATAGTCTTTTCCTTTGCATCAGGATATCAATTTACATTTCCTCCGGCGATAAAGACAGGGAAAAAAACATAAGACTGTTTTTCATTCATGTGAGGATGTGACTTCAGAGTCCGGCCCATAGGACGACATGTTGAGACACTTACCCCCGAAAACATCAAATGGAGGAGCATCGTTGGTGGCGAGCCTGAAGTTAACACTGATAGGAAAATTAACACTGATTCAAGAGTTTCCATTGCTCACCGAGAGCGTGAATGAGTAAATAATTCAAATTCACTTTCACGGTTCGGGAGAGAAAAGAGAGTATTAGCGTTAACACGGAGCCAGGAGCAGGTTTCTTCGTCCGTCACGTTTACCTTGTTAGGCTGTTTGATCCAAGAACCTCATCAGAGCAAAGAGCCTTTGACTATCTTCTAGATCTTCATGCATTACCAGGCCTTGTAATTTGTTCCATACCCCCCCTAAACAGGCTTTCGTCAGCTTACAATCTGCCTTCACTTAAAGCCCAGGTAGGCGCCCTGTCATGCCACCTTCTTTGGATTAATTATGTCATATCAAGATGGTTCTCGCCAGTTTTCAGATGTATTGTACATTTTTTTTTATCAAACGTGCACAATACGTTTATTGTCATCGGAAGGTTCTCATGTTTCCCAAGAACTCGGATTTGAAACTGTATTTCACACCAGAGTATGATGTCATGAATACACTTGTCTTAATCGACACCTGATTTTCTGGAAAGTTAAACCGGCAGGACACAACATTTACATTGCTATTGAAGTAGTGACCCAAACATTTTTATAATGAAAAAAACAAACTGAAATCTAAAATTGTTTCCCACCAAAAAAGACATGCGAATCATTTTTTGGGGGGTTGAGAACAACTGATTTGAAGCATATGACAGTCTCCTCTTGTGCTATTTAAGGGGTACCATTGGTTTTTATTGCCTCCCTTCCAACTTAATCTATGAAACGGAGGCCCCCAAATGTTCTGCTTCCACAAGGAGAGATTTTATGAAAAACACTTGTGGAAATATCCTGCCGCATTTCGAAAATGTTGGCTCTTAAACGCATGGTCTTGTTCTGATATTCCTTAATTATTTATTTATTAATTTATTTAGCCTTTTTTTGGGGGGGTGGAAAGTACAAGGAGTGGAGAAGCACACATATTTGACGTTAGCATTCTTTCCTCGTTGTATTTCTGGACTTTGCACAAAATGAGGGTTTACACTTTGCACAATGGTTCTAAGTGCTAATATTTATTTATTATTGTCTGTAAACCGAATTTTGGAAATCTCTCTTCTGTAAACTTGTAATCTTTTATAAGAAATGGCATACGGAAACCATTTTACTTCCAAATTGTAATATTTCTCAGTGAAACAGGATAATCAATGAGAATAAATGAGAATGAGATTTTATTCATTGGGGCTTAAAGTAGTCTCTATATGAAAATTGTTGATGATTTAAACTCTTTCCCCGCAATTTTTCACAACAATCCTTGTTTTCACTGTTATACGGTAGGGGGCGCTACTACGCATCTTTTGAAAGAGTAGAGAATCTCTGGAACGAAACACAGGTGAAGAAGAAGCAGAAACAAGCAATAGAAGAACTGCCAACCCAATCTTACTGCAATTTGTACGTATTTTACGAGGTGGGTAATTCGTAAGAATTCATATGACCTCACTTGTACGAATTCAAACGATTTTTGCTAAATCGTTCATATTTTACGAGTCGCCCAATTCGTATGAATTCGTACGAATGACCTACCCCTGAAGCCCCTAAACCTACCCATCACTGGGGTTTAAACAATTCGTACGAATTCGTGAGATAGCGTTGGAACTTCTTATGCCATTTCCAATACCTTTTCCTGGGTCGACATTCCATTAGGTAACGTTTGGCAGTTTTGATTTATATGCTGTTTAATGTCTGATAAATGCGTTATTTTAAGCAATGCTTCTATCGCTTGTTTCTGTTGCTTCTTCGCCTGTGTTTTGATCCGGAGATTCTGTACTCTTTCAGAAGAAGCGTAGTAGCGCCCCCTACCGTTTAACAGCGAAAACACGGATTGCCGGACAACTCCATCAGTGGCGGGGAAAGAGTTAAGCAGTGTTTAAATAAGTATAATGTTGTAGGTTAAATGTTCCTCTAATTGAAGAATCATGTATACTGTATATATTGTAAATCTGGGGTCAGTGGTTCACCCTTGGAAAAACTCAATGGAAATTGCATTGAATCTATTCAGTTTTGATATGAGAAGATAAAACCTTTGGTTATAAAAGGCAACTATAAAATATGTCAGAATCATAACTATTATACATGGAAAAAGCGGGTTGCTTGGAAAAATGAACATTTTAGGAAAACCCCAAACAACCAATAAACAAAGTGCAAGAGGACAATGACCTGGATCAACACATGCAAGCTATTATTTTTTCTGTCTTGCTTTTTCAATGCAAACATAGTTAAACATGGCTCTTTTTACTGTCTGCCATGAGTAATTCAGCATGAGAGGTGAAGAAAAGAACAATGTCGTATGTATGTGGAAGGGACAAAAATCTCTCAGGTTTTATTAATAAATATCTTCGTTTGTGTTTCGAAGATGACGAAGAACGACATGAGTAAATGAAGATTATCATTTTTGGCTGAATTATTCCTTTAATGCTTTGTCACCAATGGCGATCAGTCAATCTGTTTCATATTTAGTCTTTGACCAGTGTTGAGAAGCTGTTGTTTCTGTGATGCTCTTACAATGTCAGTGGAGGCCCTAAAGCTGTTGCTGATTCAGAAGCTAAACGGAAGTGATATCTATGTCAAATGATATCTGGGTCACTTGGCAAAGAATCTATACGTGATACGTATGCAACCTTGTTTTCTCCACAGAATAAAAAAAAAAATTAAAAAGGTAATTGTGACTATTTATCTTACAATAATGATTTTTATTCTCACTATTGCAAGTATACATCTTTTTACAACTCAAATTTGCAACTATATCGCACAATTTTTTTCTCGCAAGTGTGAGTTTATATCTTGCAATTCAGACTTTATTTCTTGCAATTCCAAATTTACAACTCGCAAGCCCAAATATTTTTCCTCAGAATTGTGAGTTTATGGGCCTGTGTAGTCCTGGTCATTTCATTTGTTTTTACTGATTTGATAGCTATCTGATTTGTTAAAACGGCTCCATTTACACATAAATGTGTCTCCGCAAAAGGAACATAAATCCGATCTTCGATTGCCATGCTATATACAAATATAACGGAGGTTACGTCAACAAAAGCAACAGATATGAGCTGCATTTTATATACCATTAGCTAATTTCATGATCAAAGACCACAATAGGAGAAAGAGCAGCATCAGCACCATACCTGCAAATGCACATATCAGATTCATATCAGAATCATTCCCACATATGAAACCAACCTGAGAATGTCGGAATCCATGTGCTTTTTTCCTGCTTACATGTCCGTGGGTCATATCCGATCTCTGCCACATATGAAGAAAAAATTGTAATTGGGTCACTTGAACCATGTAATGTAAATCCGGCCTACATTTCACAATTCTGACATTATTTCTCGCCATTGCGAGTTTATAATTCAACAAAGGGCAAGAGTTTGAGTCAGGACAACCCGTTTGTACAACCAATGGAAGTCAGAGGGTGTGTTCGGAAAACTTTTTTTAAAAATGTTATAACATTTTTTATTATCATAGTTTGGTGATGCTTTAAATTATTCACAATAGGCCTCACTCATAAAACTGGAGGATAATGAATTTTTACGTAAATGTACATTTTCAGATTCATTAAAGTTCGTATTTTTTTAAAATGTTAGTTGGTAGAAAAAAAATCTACACCTGCTCCCAGTCATGCGTAAATAGTGTTTAAAACATTATAACGTTTTGTGTTCTTTTAGGCAAACTTGATAACACAACATTTTTATAGCTGTAGTAACTAAGTTATTTAGTAAAATGTGAAAATAAATTTCCCTAAACCCAACCTTAACCTTATATTACCAGTACTTTCAATGTGAGTACAGTTGTAAGTATATTGTAAGCACACATACTGTAAAATAAAGTGTAACCAATATTCTTTGTTAGTCATATGGCCACTTAGTAATTGTGAATGAGTGTACAATGTGCGCCATATTTACAAATGATTGGAATTAATTAATATTCACATTTAACTATAAAATCTTTACAAAGCATTTGTGAATCAGGAGGAACGTTTTCAGGAAGGTCCATTTTATGCGCATATTACTCCGAATTGACTCATATTTATGTAAGTTTCATGAATGAGGCCCACTAATTGCAGATTTACAGTACATGTAAATGGAAGACGTTCAAGTCTCAAACCCTCTTGTGTCATCGAAAAACTCAAATTTGCATGTATCTTTATGCTAATACCGCTTGTACCGCTAGAATTAGAAACAAAATTCTCACATCATGGTCTCACTTTCCGCCCTACCAGATTTTGTATCATCAAAACAAACCTTTTTAGACTTTTTTGGATGTTCACCAAATTTGGCCACCAAATTAGATCATCAGAATATGGTATGTGTCATTGCACATTCCTGAAGGTGTACAAAATTATTATAACTTCTGATTAGTCTAATTTGCGTACTTTTTACCTGTCAATACTGACTCTTACAGACTATTTGATTGCCTGACCAAAGGGAGATAATTTGATACTTCCATTTGATGTTGCACATGGAAATGACTAGAAATGATGCACTTCATAAGATATTAAGTGGCTTATTGCACATTTTGAGGATAATTGAATAGATTTTAAGCATATTATTTAGCATAAAGTAACAAAACCTTGCCGGTATTACCCAGCTGTTTTAGATTTGCATGCATTATTAGCCATTAACCTCACCAACTGACTGCGCAGAGATTTTCATTTGTTATAGTCGTCATAAAGTCAGAAATGCATAGCAGTGTGAGTCTACTGAGCCAAATGCCCATGTATAGTGGTTCAGCCTAATTAATTTACCAAATTATTTGAATTGAATCTGTCACATAGCCTTTTGTTGCAGAATTAAAGTTAATTATGTCCTCATTTTAAATGCTTCTTTGGGGTACAGTTGATCCTTAAAAAATTAAAACCATGTACCTGTAAAAATAGTATGTTTCAGGGCATGGTTTTAACAATGAACTGGCACAAGACGCAGCTCCACATGAAAAGGGGAGTCCTCCGCAAGTTTCCAACTCTGTGTGATTTTCCATCAGAGTTTCTCAAGGGCAGCTGTTTATGATGGTGTTTCCCAGTTATCCTGGAGTGCTGCCCAAACACTTGTTTTGTTTTGTTTCTTTGCTCAATGCTGGAAAGAAACCTTGTTGATGCGTTGTCTTGCTAAAGCACTCCCAGATGGAATGCAACTTTTATGAATATACTTTCCTCATTATTTCGAGCTTTACTTGTTTGGCATTGCGGCCGTTGTTCTGTTCTTACGAGTGAAGAAAAAATGATTTATAGTTTTAAGATGTGGGAAAATGAACAACTTAGTACAGTTGGTTAGACCTATATTTTATTAGACGTTAATAACTGGACCTCTAAAACAGCAATGGTGTGTTATATGCAGTTAGATACAGTATATATATATTGTAAATGTAAATAGCCCGTCTTAAAGTCAACACAAAATCAAAATCGAATTCAAATGAATGTGTAATTTTCAAATCAGATACATTTAAGTGCTCATGATTTTAAAGGCAAGGTCACATTACCGTTGTTTGGCCAATTTTTATATGCAATATTTAAAATTCTCAACAGGAATCAACGCGAGTGGGAATTTTGCAAGAAGGAAAAATATTTCCCACCACAGATTTTGCATCCAATTCAGTTGGTCATGAGAATTCACCGTGTTGACCCACCGAAAGCTGCGTGTGAGCTGTGCTTCATACATCTCTACACTAGTTAGCACTGTTCTGCACATTTTTGCGGGCGAAAGCCAGTATTTTCAACAGAAAGCTATGTGTAACATTACCAAATGAATCCACTTGATTGGGAATTTCTCGAGAGGACGAAATATTTCTCCTGGCAGATTTCACATCAGGTTCAGTTGGCCATGGGAATTCGCCATGTTGACCAACAGAAAGCGGCTTGGTGTGAAAGTGACTTCAGTGTGAGCTGTGCTTCATACATCACTGCACTGTCGACACAGACAATAGACCTTTTTTACCCACAAAAAAATCGAAAATGTGAATACATCGAATAATGAACTGGCACAAGAAGTAAGTCCACTTAAATAAAGCCCTGCACAAAATTAGGTGTAATTAACATGTAATTAACATGTTACAAATGTGTAATAATCCAGATCAACACCAATAAACATGTCAAAAGCAGTTTAACTGAGTATGCAATATCTGCTTGCATGCTATAATTGTGCTCTTACCAACACAATCTCATGGCAATTCATATCTATTTTTAAAGTTTGGCGAATTGGTGGCTAATTAGCATGAATATGTACAATCTTTTTCTTTTTTCAAACAATCTGCTGATGTCCCACCAACGGCTGTGTTTTGGGGTGGATCTTCAGGCTTACTTTTTTCTAAAAATCATACGATTTCACATGAAATCAGTGCGTACTTTCTGTGTTATGAATTGTGCTCTTATCAACACAATCTCATGGCAATTCATAACTATTTTAAAATTTGGCGAATTGGTGTCTAATTCGCATGAATTCGTATGAATTTGTATGATCTCGGTAACACTTTACAATAAGGTTCATTAGTTAACATAGTTAACTGCATTAGTTAACATTAACTAATAATGAACTGCACTTATACAATATTTAGCAATCTTTGTTGATTCAACATTTACTAATACTTTATTAAAATCTTGTTAATGCACTGTGAACTAACATGAACAAACAATGAACAGCTTTATTTTTATTAACTAACGTTAAAAAAGATTAACAAATACAGAAACAAATGGATTGCTCACGTTTAATTCATGTTAATTAATACATTAATGTTAACTAATAAACGTAAAGTGTTACCGTTTAGTTTTTTTTCTAAAAAACACACTTTTTGTATGAATTCATTCGAAATCATCTTCTCGTAAAATAGTCACGTTTTCACTTGAAATCGTGTTGATTCTGTCACATTTCCACATATGTGCGTAGAGTATGCTTCAGGCCTTGCACAAGTGAAGTTAAATGTTTGCTCTTTTGAAGTCTGGCTGAGCAGGGACAGTGTGTCGCGGACGTGGAGCTCGGACACATGTAAACAGGTGATTAGCATCGCGGGAAACAAACTGAGATGGACTTGATGTGTGGATGCTGATCGGAAGATTGCTGGCATGTGGGGCCGATTGGTGAACAATAGGCCAAGTTGGGCTGTGAAGTAGATGATTGCTGACAGATGGAGCCCGAGCTGGAGAAGAAAGCAATCAGGTGGAAGCTGTGATATGGTTGCCATCAGGCGGATGTGAGAGAGAGATGATGTCAGGATGAGTCAGCGCCCCCCCAGACAGACTGATGTCAGCGCTCCTTCCATGGGGGGTTTGCCACGACCTCAAACAGCTCCCGACCGGTTTACTGATGACAACAACTGGTAAACAGAAGTAACCACACACTGCCAATTAGCACCCAAACACCAGCAGTAGAGTGACTACAAGAACACGTCTACATCAGAATAATTCAAAATCAACTATTATATTTTGCATATAACAAATTATCTTCTTTTTATACTGTGACATTAATTAAAAAAAAACACATTTTCTCTGCAAATGTTTCTGTAATGCTTATTAACACTTTAAAGCTACAATATGTAATTTTTTACGCTGACCTCTTACAATAACAAAGGCGTAGGTTGATGACGCATAAGAGGAATTATGGAACTTGTCGTCATGCTGATGGATCTAATAACGTTTATGGATGAGTGAATACATTGATGTTTTTAACATGACTGTGATATAAAGCAGGGAGCGATTGCTAATGAGAGACAGATATCAGCGCCACACGCGAGTCCCGCGGATATAAAGGAATAAGGACATTTACTTCTACCGAAGTACCCGCAAGTGCTGTATTAATACTCACACAGGTCAGTTTATTAGTTTATTAATGAAGCATGTGAGGAAACGCAGCGCTGATTCACTTGGTCTACACTATCACACTAAACTGCATTTGAGTGTGTTGAAAGTTATAATGTTACTCTATGTGTTAGTTCGTTTACTATATGAAACTAGCAGTAAGCTAGATCAACATTAGAATAACATACTGATCATATTCTAACATTTCATCATGCTGAGCTATATAACATTGATTAGTTTTATGTACATTTGCTCACCTGTATAATAAAGTGCAAGAGCGGCGTCTCTGTCGAGTCGAAGTTAGTCTCGGCATCTCGAAAACGCCACGCTGATATTGATCCTCATTTTAGTTCTCCTTTTGTCTCAAAGTCTGCTTGCCATGGTCCATAATGTTTGAACGAAACAACAACAGCGTGAGCGGGCCGCTAGACGTAACGCAGTTGTCCACGTCTGTCGCCATGGTTACTATGGCAGTACGAGCGGAAACCAGGTATAACGCGGATATTACGTCATTGACAGGCGACAATGACCAGGGACGAGCCATTATTTAAAATAGGAATTTCTCTGAAATTAAAAATTCTTGGAAACATTTAGGATAACGGAAGTACACAAATGAAAGAAATATATAACACTGTGCAAGTGGTTTTTGGATATTTTGATACAAAATTCTTACATATTGTACCTTTAATAAGATCCCATTAGTTAATGTTAATGTGTTACCTACCAATTAGCAATTCATTTTTTACAGTGTTTATTAATTGTAGTTACTAATAATACAACTGTTCATTGTTAGTGCATGCTAGCACAGGTCCATACAATAATTTAAACAGATACAACTTTTTATTATAGTAATGTATTTGTAAATGTTGAAATTAACATTAGGACTAATAAATGCTTTAGAATCATTTTTAATTTTTAATTTAATCTAATTATTGTTACCTCTTATTTTTCACTGTGTTACATAAAATACTTGACATAATATTATATTTTTTTAAGATAAATCAGCATAAATTAAATATAACCAATCCAACATTGATTTATAAATATTTCACTAATATTTGTATTATTAATACTACAAATACTACTATATGTATTTCACAATTTGTATTATTATGAAAGTCACAATGTCAAAAAATAAATATATAAAACCATTGGTCCTATATTGTTTAATATACATTATACATGAATACTCATTAATATTAATATGGCAAAATATAATTTCTTATTTTATTATCAAATGGATTAGAACCGAGACATTTTCTTAACACATTTTGAGATTTTATATTTAATATATTCAAAATATTTTATTTCTATTTACATTACATTTGATTTAAACTACTGTATTAATAAAAAATTTCTGCATTACAATAAAAAAGTGTTTAATTGACCTGAAAATAATTTCAATGCAACTAATGTCCTAAAAATGCTTTATTTTTTTATTTTATGGTGAAATATGCATGTGACAATCATTAAGCAGCATGACTTTCTGTTGAAATTAATCTTTTCGGCTTCGCATATTCCTTTTAAGTTTTTCAACCCTTTATTCCATGTGTTAACAAATGATCAACTCCTACAGATACATTTACTTTGCCACGCGTCTTCATCAGATCAAATCACTCTAAAATGAAGCTTCTGCGTGGCCGATCGAACACCTGGGATGTCACTGAAAAGGGTCACGGCGAGCACTTCATCAGGACAGCTGTAATGATTTTACCACTTTGCTTTATTCCGGCAGTAACCATAACAGAGGCGGGAGCCATACGGGCAATGGCTGTACAGCTACCAGGACAGGCCAGAGACGTCCCATCATTAAGGACCCAACATCGATCTTGTGCATTTAGACAGGGCCACCTAGATTTAGGCAAAGTTTGTGGTCACCATCCACAAAATGGTCACCATCCACTTTATTTTAATGGAAAATGGCAGATTGAACCTCCTTTGAATTTCTATAGCTGTTGTACAGTAGCAGTAGTAAAAAAAATTATACATGTCATGGGAAAATGGCTTCATTCTTGTGGGTATATGGTGCTTTATTTAGGATGTTCAGCTAATTTTTATGAGCTATTCTGAATTTCCTTCTGCGCGAAGTTATGATTAATTGGGTCAATGTCAAGTGGTGGGATGACAGTTTTAATATTACAAATGTTAATTCAGATGAATGCATGACGTTTTTAATATTACAAATGTTCATTCAGATTAATGCAAGTGCAAGATGTTGCAGCTGTCACTACAGATTTTCCACTGAGGACTGAGTTTTTTGTCAGTTTCGTAGACTAACCAAGAAAAAAAAGAAAATTCCTCAGCCTGTAACTGAGCAACATAAAGGAAACAGGCAAAGCTCATTAGCAAAAACAGGCAGACAGCTATATAACATTACTCCCTCCAAGTCCATGTTTCATTCGTCAGTCTCCCGGTTTGGTTTAAAAAAGACGGCAGAATTATTTTCAATCTAACATTAATGATGTGCTTCTAAAAATAGCAGTCAAATTCATTTTTTAAAAAGTTGGAAAGGCAAATAAATGTGACTTCAGTCAGAGTCAAATGCATTAAAAGACAAGCAGAAGAATTTGGAGTTGAGCAGAAATGGATTCATTTGTGGCATAATGTTGATCATTTGAATGACTGTCTCTCTTTTTTAGGCAATTCCATTGGCTAAATTCATGAGTACACTATAAGGTGCCTGATTGGATGCCCCATTGATTTACCAGGTTTTAATCTTAATCATGAAAATGTTATAAATACATTTTAAAATAAGTGTCTTTTAAATTACATATCACATTATGTTACTGAATGTAAAAATGATCAAATTCATAATCCCATTTGACTGGAGGAAGACAGTGTGTTGCTTTAGGGGGATACAGGTCTGATGCTGGGTCAGTTTCTACTGGTATCCCTCAGGGCTCAATTTTAGTCAAGTCAAGTCATCTTCATTTATAAAGCGCTTTTAACAGTATGGATTGTTTCAAAGCAGCTTTACAGAGATAATAGAAATTACAGTAAAAGATTGTTTAGGCTTTACTACAGTTCTAGGACAAAGTTATTGTCCAGTTAAAGATAGTCTTTATTGATTCACTTGCATTGCGAAGATCATTAGTTATTAACTTAGGGGCTGTTAACACGACACCGTTCTAACAGAAAAAAACCCTAATGCGCTCCGGCCGCCCATCCGTATAAAATAGTGCCTGTTGTCTCGAGAACGCACTCCCTGAAATAGGTTTGAAGGTGAAAGAAATTATCCGTTTTCTCTGCGCAAACCTCAAAAACGCACACAGCGCGCACACACACGCTCATCACGTGTTCAGTCGATAGGTATTCGCATTTGAATATATATGTGCACAGGCGTGTAGTCCTTCTTCACAAATCAACCCTCAACAAACTACTTGTCTGGCCTTACAAATGTATAATACATACATTTTTGTCGTGTCTCCGTAGCCACGCGAACCGGAATAATCCCGACAACGTTTTATTAGTACAGAGGTAAATGGAAGGAGGCCTTCACAGGGAGAGACTAGTGGACACTTCAGGACTGCGTTGTCGCCGTGTCCAGACGCAGGTCCTTCATCAGATCCGGATACGGCCTGGATCCGGCGGACTGCGGTAAACCTCGGGATACACAGAGAAACAAATATTAGTGTAGATGCCATCCTTCTTATGATGTACCATGTACATCAGGATTTATGGGAAGTGTTCCCGGTCCCGGCTGATCTGAACTGTGCAGCCTAACATTGAATTATAGAAGTCGTTCAAGTACTGGGGAGCTAAACCATTTAGTGCTTTGTAAGTAATCAGCAATATTTAAAAATGTATATGATGTTTAATAGGGAGCCAATGCAGTGTTGACAGAACCGGGCTAATATGGTCATACTTCCTGGTTCTTGTAAGAACTCTAGCGGCTGCGTTTTGGACCAGCTGTAGTTTATGTATTAAACGTGCAGGACAACCACCCAGTTGAGCATTACAATAATCTAGCCTTTGTGTCATGAATGCATGTACTAATTGTTCTGCATTTTTTAATGAGAGCATATGATGTAATTTAGATATATTTTTAAGATGAAAAAATGCGGTTTTATAGATACTAGACACATGACTTTCAAATGAAAGATTGGTATCAAAGAGCACACCCAGGTTCCTAACCGACGACGAGGACTTAACAGAGCAGCCATCAAGTGTTAAACAGTATTCTAGGTTATTACGTGAGGACATTTTTTGTCAAATAATTAGAATCTAAGTTTTTTCAGAATTGAGTTGTAGGAAATTGCAAGTCATCCATTTTTTTATATCAGCTATGCATTCTGTTAATTTTGTGAATTGGTAAGTTTCATCAGGGAGTGAAGAAATATAGAGCTGAGTATCATCAGCATAACAGTAAAAACTAATGCCATGCTTCCTAATAGTATCTCCTAAGGGTAGCATGTACAGAGTGAACAGCAATGGTCCTAGTACTGAGCCTTGTGGTACTCCATACTGAACTTTTGACTGATAAGACATCTCTTCATTTACTGCTACACACTGATAACGGTCAGATAAGTATAATTTAAACCATGCTAGTGCAATTCCACTAATGCCAACATAATTTGAGTCTATTTAAAAGAATGTTGTGGTCGATAGTGTCAAATGCAGCATTAAGATCGAGTGGCACTAATAAAGAGATACAACCACGATCGGATGATAAGAGCAAATCATTTGTGACTCTAATGAGAGCTGTCTCAGTACTATGGTACGGTCTAAATCCTGATTGAAAATCCTCACAGATACCATTTCTTTCTAAAAAGGAACATAGTTGTGGATATACTGCCTTTTCTAGTATCTTTGACATAAAAGGTAGATTCGAGATCGGCCTGTAATTGACTAATTCTGTAGGATCAAGTTGCGTTTTTTTAACAAGCGGTTTAATCATAGCCAGCTTAAAAGTTTTTGGTACGTATCCTAATGAGAAAGATGAATTAATGATATTAAGAAGAGGATCTATGACCTCTGGAAGTATCTCTTTCAATAGCTTAGTAAGGTCTAACATACATGTTGTCGATTTAGATGATTTAACGAGTTTAGAAAATTCTTCCTCTCCTATACGCTTATTTCACGCAGCCGTTATTTTGAAATCGAAAGCGAGGCTCCGGTGGGAAGAAAACCGGAAGTGTCGCCTTTAATCACAGGAGATCGCGAATGCGATGGTGTATTGTTGTGTTTAATGTAGAAATGAGTTATTCTAAAACTGTACATACATGTCTTTCATACTTTAGACTATATACAGTGAAATTAATTTATAAATAAAATGTTTTTTTATATATATAATTCAGAAAGTAAAAAAAGAAGCAGGAATGAACTATATACACATCCTATATTGGATATTAACATCCAATAGTGTAAATCGGGGCAGCAACTTCAGGTTGGTAGTTCAAGGCATTGTTGTTTATCTTTACTTTCCGGGGTTCTTCCCACCGGAGCCTCGCTTTCGATTTTAAAAATGGCGGCTGCGTGAAATCAGCGTATAGCAATGAATGAATAGAATTTTTCATCAGGGAGACTACACTGCACTGCCTGATGTGATACTGTAGTAGACGGTTGCATAGTTATAATTTTCTCCCTGATATTATCAATCTTGTAAGTAAAGAAGTTCATAAAGTCATTACTGCTGTGCTGCTTGGAAACATCTGGGGTTGAAGCTTTATTTTTCGTTAGTTTAGCCACTGTTTCAAGTAAATACCTAGGGTTTTGTTTATTTTCTTCTAATAGACCCCTTTTGCGCCGACGTCACAATTACGTCACGGCGCTAGCTGGAGGCAAAACAAAGGAGAAACTGGAGGCGGCCAATATAAACCAGCACAGATTCGGCTACATAATAAGGAGCTTAAATTAGTATTATTATTATTAAATGTCATCTTGTTGTGTTGTTGGGTGCTAGAATCAATGAAAAATGAATATGCTGTATCTGGAATTTTATTTCTAGAAAATATTCACATCATTAAAATTGCACCGTAATGTCACTCTTTACATTGTCGTCTTCTTGGCTCTGGCTAAGCAGAACTGCGGATCGTACCACACAAGTCTTGTACATGACCATTCAGCACATAGTTATAGGCATCTAAAGATTTATATGCCCTCAGTTTCTCTTTAAGCTCTGTTTATCTATCGGATAGGTGTAGAAGTCAGGCCACTCAACCGGAGGTAGCCTAGCGTTAACGTTAATCCTGTCAGATCGTCCATCCATTGACTGAGCGTGTATGGGTCGGCCAATCTGGTTCCGTCCGTTAAAATTAACTTTTGCAAATAACAATCGCGGTCCTGGACAGTGAGTGACCTTGCACATTAAGATAAAATCGGATTTTCTCCAGCCATTGTTAAAAAAAAAAACGCTAACAAAACTTGCAAACTAACGTTAGTGAAGTGCCCAGAGGGATCGTTCTGCCTCCACCAAAGCTCCGCCCACATAAAAATGTCATCATGTTTACCAACTGAAAAGGGGTCTATAGGGGTGAAAAATAAGCAGATCTAGCAGTTTTTAAGGCCTCTCTGTATGCAATCGTGCTCTCTTTCCAAGAAATGCGAAATGCCTCTAAAGCCCTTTCACACAGAGATCCCGGAAAATACACGGATAAAGTGATTTGATCCGGGTTCGTTTGATTTTGGTTCATTCACACTGCCAGTGATTTTCCGGAATCAGAGAGTGCGTTCACACACAACCCATAAAAATCCCGTAAAGACATGTGACATCGATGTGACATGTAATGTCTCAGCAGCATCTATAGCTTGCTTATGAGCTGCGATTTCTCTCTGGAGAAACCACGCTTGTGCATTTTTTTCTCTGATTCGATCATAAACTAGCGCATTACGTACCGTTTCACTAGCCTGCTTTCACTTCACTTCAGCGTCATCATTACGACACGGCATTGATTACGGCTTTTGTTCACACAGCGCGCGTTCCGGGACTGATCCCGGGAATGTTACTAGGTCCCCAACCCGGCATCAATCCCGGGTCGTGTTTGCGTTCACACAGAAGGTGTTCTGGCAATTTCCCGGGATCAACGCGCTGTGTGAAAGGGGCTTAATTTTGTTTTCTTCCAGTAGAATTCAATTTTTCTGATTGCTCTCCTAAGGGCCTGAGTGTGCTCGTTGTACCATGGCATTGGGCTATTTTCTTTAATCTTCTTTAAGCGCAAAGAAGGACCCTTACTTTTTAGTCTTTATTAATTCCCGCTTGGTCAACTCTTACGAATCTTAGGTAGCTACTATCACTTTTAATGCCGCTCACACACAAATCTATCTTCACTGTAAACATGGTCAGTGTGAGGCTGTCTCATTGCTCACTAAATGTATTTCTGAGATAAAATCATGGATGGCTACTAATTTTCTGTGTTTAAACATTGATAAGACTGAGGTCATGCTTTTTGGTTCTCCTCATCAGCTCAGTAGAGCAAGCCAAAGACTACTTACAATGATGGTTCTATACTTTTCAGTTTCAGCAGAAATTAAGGAATCTAGGAGTGATCTTAGATTCCTCATTGACAACAAAATGTTAAGATTTTTTATCTCAGAGGTATTGCAAAATTGCTTCCCATGCTATCCCTTTCAGCTGCAGAAAAGTTAATTAGCAAATCTGTTTGCTCTCGCATTGATTATTGTAATGCGCTTATTATTGGGGCTTCTAAGCATACTTTAAATAAGTTACAGTACGTTCAAAATTTTGCAGCTAGAATGTTAAATCCAACTAGAGATCATATTACTCCCGTTTTGAAGTCATTGCAATGGCTACCAGTTAAATACAGAGTTTATTTTAAAGTTGTCATGTTCACATACAAAGTTCTCCACGGTCTGGCCCCAGAGTATTTATCTTGACTTTTAACACCTTATTTTCCAAACCGAAGTCTTCTCTCTTCTTGTAATGATGGCGCAGACGCAGAGGAATCCTATTGCAGCTTTATTGAGAATGTTCAACAGGCAGGGTAAACCAACAGCAGACAGGATTAACGGAGAGAGCAAAGAGCAAGACGAGGTCACAGGCAAAGGTCAGGGCAGGCAGCAAAAGGCAAAGTCCAAAGAGCAATCCGGGTCAAGACAGGCAGAGAACGATCAGAGGTCGGTGTACACAGTCCTAGGTCAGTAATCAGATCAGCAGACACAGCGATAAACGCTTGGAATTGTAAGCCAGGGCAATGCAATACTTCGCAGAGAAGTGGTGTGTGGAAGTGGCTTTTATGTGTGTGTAAATGAAGTGCAGGTGTGTGTGCAATCAGTGCAGTGCAGTTGTATGGTGTTTGGTGTAATCAGTCCAGGGAGGTGTATGATGGGAAATGTAGTCCAAGTAAACCCAGGAAATGAGTGGCTGATCCTGACACTTCTCAGCAGGGTTTGTTGGTTGTCTATTAAACAGGTTTACGTTCCATGGGTGACGGAGCTTTTTCTATAGCTGTTCCCAACTGTGTAACCAACTTCCAGTTGAAATTCGGGAAGCAGTCTCTTGGAATTTTTAAAACATTTAAAGAATTTTTTTTTTTTTTTTTAAGTTAGCTTTTCACCGGTTGTGGTAATCATTGTGGTTCTTTTGTTGATGTATTTTGTAGTTTTTTATTACTTTACTTGTATTTTTATATTGTAAAGTGCTTTGAGAAGCTCCTTTAAAGGCACTATAGAAAATAAAGTTGTAATTATTATTATTATAACTATATGTCAAATTAAGATTTTGCTAAGCTTTAGTTAGCACTAAAGGTGATGTCGTATTAGTTGGCAAAAAAGGTTTATTTTTTGTTGTCGGTAGTGTAGCAATCTATGAAGCCCAGCTCACACAGAATTCAATTGCAAAACAAGTTCAAACCACTTTCTTTTGGTCAATGTCGAGATTTTGCGAGAAAACCCTGATGCTTCGTGGGGAAATTCTATTCTATTCTATTGAAATTACTAGATTTCGCCCACAAACTTTTACAGAGCAATGGTACATTCAAATTTACAGTTGCTTGGCGAAATATTGCAGATGAAATCCAATAATTTCAATAAGAACCTTGCAAATTGAAATTTCACATCGGATTCAAGATTGTAATGCAAATTTGCTGCGTTTGTCTAACAGAAAGTGATTTGGTTTGAAACAGCCTTCTGTGTATCGCTACTCTTTTGGCAACGGACAGTTTTTTAGTTTTAATTAATTAAAAACATTTTTAGTAATGTGACTGCGTACGCTGTTAGCTTGCAATTATGAGGCTAAAAACACAACTAAAAACCCTGTTGATAGTAAGATAACAGCTTAGTCTACTAGCTTAGCATATTGCTAACTGGTAATGACAAGGGCTGTTTCTCAAAGCTGAAAAATAACACTCTAATGATTATGACTAAAAACTCAGTTGTAGTCATTTTTTTTTATTTTTACGATTGCCTAAAAACTCAATAAAGAAATGGTCTGTCCTTTTTAAGCAGGCACCATGTATTGTAATAGTGTATTGCATAAAAATGGAGGGAAAGTTAGTGAAATTATCAATATTATGCCACAAATGAATCCATACAGATGTTGGAAGGCAATAAGGCATGTCCGAATCCAATGCTTGTGTCACTTCCTGTCTACTGAGATATCCTTCATGCCTGTTTGAAGGCAGCATAGATGTATTCTTTGGTTCCTTGGATATCCCACAATCATATGCGTACCATTCTGTAAAAGTCAAGCTAAAAAATAAAGATGGTCAGTTAGTTTGTAAATGTACGTTTATGACCAACTTTCAATGTCATTTATAGCACTAAATAATTTGAAACCATCTTTGAAACGCCTCATGAGCAGCTGTTTCAGTCGTGCAAAAGCAACTCCTATTTCTTTGAATGGGGAAACATCAAGTTCTCTAAAGCTGTTCACCATGCTTTCAATTAAATTGTATATTTGAAATCAACAATAAAATCTGACAACAACTGTCTCGTAAATGTTGTTTCTAAATGATCATGACAAAAAAATCCCCTGCATTGTTCAGTTATATAGCCCTTACCATTTTCAGCTCTGCACTCGTTGTGTTGTCTTTCGGTTTGTATATTCGCAGCATGAAGGTAAGATCTTACGAAATTTATGAATGAACCGCTTGTTTTAAAATCTTCCCGGTCTAAAGACATTTGTTATGAAATCTGCTTCAAACATTACAATGCTCATGATATCTTTCGTTAACTCTACAATAAGTAAATCCACGTCACCAGCTGAATACTCTTTGACAGTGATGCCATTGAAATATACAGATCTACCGCAAAAACACAAAATTGTAAAGATGGCTGCGTTCTTGTTTCTTTACCAATCAGTGATTGGCTCTTTTATTTAGAAGACAGGACTTAATCTCCCATATTGCTGGTTGCACATTCTCCCAATAATAGTAACGTAAGTCCACCATCTTTGTACATCTAAAGTCTTTGTTTATCACCAAAGCTCTCTATTTTGTTGTAGATTTAACATTTAACCGTTATGCTGCCTCAGAAATCTCTCAGAAATCAGTTTCGTGAGGCATCTAAAAACATTTGGTTAATAACCTCCCTATTGCATCTGTCATTGGTGGTTTGCAGCCTTACAATTAATATGATTTAAGTGATAAGATATAATAAACAACAAGCAGACAAAGCAGAGTAAGTCAATAAAGCCCGATGGCTTGGATCACCCAGGTTTGCGTACCTTTAATCTGAGTATTTTAAGCCAATGAGCTCTTAGCGGTCGGTGCGCCACAGCTTCTGATCTTAAGAGGAAAGGAAATGTTAACCCAGACATTTCTAGACGAGAAAAAATACAGGCCTTTCCAAATGTTTACATCTTATTTCTCATGTAGTAAGGAGCAGAAAAGGTGGAAAAACTGGCTAATATTTCAATGAAGTTGAAATCAGCTGGGTTTATTTTGAAGCAGTTCACTATTTTGGTAGCAATTTGCGCCGTTCGTTTCATAAATGTTAGTTTTGGAGGGCTCGTTGTGAGAGCGCAGAGCTGTGCTAGATTAGCCATCTGCGCAGTGTAAACACAGACCTCTTCTGTTGTAAGAAAAGAACTACAGCAATGAGGTCAATGCTATCGCGCTCACAACAAGCTAAATATTGTGCCGCTTAAGGGGGTTCATTCATGTAAAAAACTGCTATGATGAGAACAGTGACTCAGAATGTTTGCATCACAAAGATAAAGGTCACACCTTTGAATGATGTTGTGTTTGCTTTAAAAGCCAGCCGTGATAGTGATGTTGTGGGAGTTAGCACATGGCTTGGGTGTGTGCTCTTTGAGAAAACCTGTGAGGGTTTTTCCCCCCTCAGAACATGCTGCGTTTATTGACGCAACTTTTTAGGTGGTCCGGTGGAAAGTGGAGAGCCTCTGCACGCTTGGGGTCTGCACAATGTTGTACTTTTTCCCCACTGCTAAAGGCTAATGTTATTTCTCTCTCTCCCTCTCTCTCTCTCTCTCTCTCTCTAAAAATTCAAATTCAAATGAGCTTTATTGGCATGACTTGTACAGTATTGCCAAAGCATTGGCCATTACATAAGCAATGAACAAATAATCACAAAAGTCAATAAATCAATCAGTAAAAATAAATAAATACGTATACATTTAAGAAAAATGTGTCATTTATATATAAAATATTTATATTTATATATAATATAAATTATATATAAATATATACAGTATATACATGCAAATATTTCTTAAATATATACATGCATGTGTGTGTATTTATATATACAAAATAATTATACACACCGAGGATACACACACATATATTATGTAAACACAAACGTTTATTTTGGATGCGATTAATCACGATTAATCTTTTCACAGCCTTAATATATATATATATATATATATAGATAGATAGATACATACACACATATATATTTATACATACAAAAAATGATTTGTGCCAACATTCTACTATCAACTATCATCAACTCTCTCTCTCTCTCTCTCTCTCTCTCTCTCTCTCTCTCTCTCTCTCTCTCTCTCTCTCTCTCTCTCTCTCTCTCTCTCTCTGTTGTGTAGGTTTCATAAATTCAGACATCAAAGACAATAAGCCTAGCTGTGATTTTCAAGATTTGTTAATTTTAATTGAGGACTAACAGTAATATTTGAAGATATTTATTTACTGCTACACTAAATACCTGATTTAACCGGCAGATACTTGAATTAATACAGCAACAATATTTTAAACTATTTATGAAAGGAATAGTTCTTGCAAAAATTCATCTTAAAATTTTAATCATACAAATATTACTGTTAAAATGTAAGAGTAAAAAAAAAATCTTTATATAGAATTTATATTATTATTGTTATGGTTATGCTGCATATAAAGGTACGAAAGCGAAGATGAAAGGTTCACATAGTATTTAATAGTATCCACAGAGTAATACAAATGAAGAAGAGGAAGCAAAACAACCATTCACGAATTAATGAGACAGGACAAAGGTGAACTGAAAACACAGGACTTAAATACACAGACAAACGAGGTGATTAACGATAACACAGCTGGCAGTAATGACAAATCAAATTAGAAACCATGACGACAAACTAGTGGCGGGAAATGGTGCAACTGAGGGCCTGTTTACACGAAACCGTTTTCAACTAAAAACGTAAAACTTTTTAATGCGTTGGCCATTCGTTTATACGACAGCAGCGTTTTGGGTGCCTGAAAACGCAAACTTTTGAAAACACGTTTCAAAGTGCACGTTTTTGAAAACGGTCTCCGAGTAAACAGCAAAAACATGAATCTCTGAAAACGATGATGTCATCCACATGCGTGTTCAATCTATAGTGTTTCATCGCCATCTACTGGCCTGGCAGCAGAATACAGGGTTTTTAGTCGTTTTCGCGGATCCGTGTGAATGGGGATCATTTTGACAATGGTGTCGTCTGTACGCGGAAAACTCAAAGGAAAAACGTATACGTTTTAATCGTTTTCGTGTAATCGTACCCACTACAAACAGGGTGATGGTGACAGTTATCATATAACAAAATTTATTTGCAACATCTGAGCAAGAAAATCTTCCTCTCTGTATAAAACCTTGGTACAACTAATGTTGATTGAACTAGCCTGACAGATCAGCTACAGACATTATACAACTCTAACAGCAGCTCTTTTGGCTCGGAAAAGTAAAGTTAGTAAAGTGTGAATAACCTACTGTACACCCGTGATCCACATGTGGCCAAATCTAGGACCACGCTAGTAGCAGCCAATCAAAAAGATAAGTCAAAACCAATAAGAACGGCACTGCCAAAAGGGCCATAACTCTCTCATGCAACATGATATGCGGCGTCTGACTGTAAAATCTTTTCATTTCCTCGCCCCATTCAGGGCGCTTTGAAGTCAGCGTTTTAAAGCAGTAAGGGAAGTGCTGGATTGGAACATTTAAGCCCATTTGATGCCAGTACTTCCAATACTGTGCTTTGCGTCTTACGTAATTACTTATTGCAACAATGTCTAAACCGGTCAAATTTATAAAAAGAACATACAAAGCAATAAAGCGTTAACTAGATACCTGCAATGGTGGCTCTTGCTAAATGTACTGACCTACCTTGCTGTATAGTCGTCAACTCGCAAGGGTTTCTATAGAATTTTAGATTAGCATATCGCTAAGCTAACAATACAATACACACACACACAAGTCCCTTTTAATTATCCTGAGCTATTAGGTAAGTTTGAATTCAGGTTGACTGGGACACTTATTTTCTATTGAGATGACTTCATATAAATTCATATTATAACTACTATTTTTTATAATTTCTCTTACTTCGTCTGCCATCTTGGATGGATTTTGAGTTTGATGCATTCTGGGAATGCCTTCTCAAAAGATTTTAACAGGCATCATAATTATGCTGCTTACCTTTTGGAATAGTCCACAGTTCGTGAGCAACCTAAAATGGCTGTCTACTTAGGGATCTCAATAGATTTAGGAACAGAGATGGTGTTTATCATACACTTAAATGGCGTCCTACACCTACATGTTATGTGAAGTTAGGGATCAAAGCTCCAATTAAACAAGTTTCAATGGATAAATAGAAGGAATGTTTTTCCATAATTGTTTGGTAATATTTGGTGGGGAATGTTAATATTTTTAATAAATTACTGCTTGCAAGTAGCACAAACCCATTGGCATAATCCATAATCCATAATCTATTCACACTTATACAATCAGACTGAGGTGTCTAAACAGGATAGTGTTGGGATCTGGAATGTATCTCAGTATTAAAAATAAGTTTCAGTAGAACAAAACCTATGGGCAGCTCCATCATGTTTGTTGGGGATAAATTGTCCATGTATGCAAAGCCATTCATTCAATAACCCTCTCACATCTAATCTTTGCAATATTGTATCCTGGGAAGCCATAAATAATACAGCATGAAACTACTTCATACAGTTTTCGCTCTTTCATGTTTTTCAATGACTTGCATGCACGCAATGAACACCCATTCTTTATTCAGTTATTTTAATGACTTTACGACAGCACAATCTTTTAGCTAGAGATTTCTATCTAAAATATAGCAACCATAACTATAAATAAATCTGCTACATACAAATTTATCAACTGTTTATACCCAACTGATTCACTATTGGTGAATAGGGATGTGCTTGTATCGTCATTATATAAGAAATACAGTAATGCAAGAATGCTATAGTTGACTAGTCAGAATCAAGCATTTCACATGGCTGTGTAACAGCTGTGTTCTAGAAGTAAAAATCCTTATAAATCGTTTAAGACAGACCTACTGCGAGCTACAAATTATATGTGCTTTTGTTGAAGGCATCAGTTCGCACTATTCCAACTTATTATTTAAATAATTGTGTTTAAGAGCGGACTTCCTGGTAAAAAAAAAAACTACATTACATTCCGAAAAGAATTATACACCAATTAGCGAATCATGACAGCATAAATGACATCATAAAATCATGACATCATAAATGACATTATAGCATCAGCCTTCCACTGCTTTCAAAGAACTTAAATATTTAGTATATGCCTATTTTGCAATAAATGTATATTGTTTCCATATATAATCTAGTTCAGTCATGAAACTCTAGAGGGCGCAGGCTGATGGTCGTTTACATGCAATCTGCAAGCAATCACATTATTACCGTATGACACAAGCTGATTGGCCTCTGCTGATCCTGCAGCCAATGAACATTTGCATGAGCAGCTTGCTGAACATGTAAATAGTCTGGTTCAGTGTTTGCTGTAAGCTAGTCCTGCAGTATCAGAGCTCCTCTGAACCCCTCCACCTCCCCAGCTCCACCTGCCTAGATCTGATATGGGATTTAAGTATGTCTATTCATGCATTAGCATATCTTACATGTTCACAGCAAAGTCTCTGTGTTTGCACTTTGTACTGTAGTAAATTATTTGCAGTGCAGGAATATTTAGGTATTATTGACCTAATCAGTATTTTTAATCTCTCTTTGTTAAGGGGAATACATTTTTTAGGTTATTGAATGTTTACAACAAACTTATCTAAGTTTTGAGTGGTTACATTCATTGGTACAAATAATTTTAAAAAAGGTCATTATCTTTCTATCCGATTTTACGAAAAATACTATAATTTAAAAGAATATACTTAAGTTTGAACTGAATGTAATGTTGTCAGAAACATATTTGTATGTTAATTGGAATTCAACGAAAATGTATTATAGGTTAAATTTATATTAAATGCAAATAGTTGAACTTAAGAGTGCTTTTTTGAACATACTTAAAGGGTTAGTTCACCCTAAAAACCCTAAAGGGTTAGTTAACCCTAAAAAGGAAAATTATCTCATACTTTACTCACACTCAAGCCATCCTATATTTTTATTACAGAAACACATTGCTTCAGAAGGCCTTTATTAACCCCATGAGCCATATGGATTACTTTTATGATGGATGGATCATAAAGAAGAGTCAGGATCTTATATATATATATATATATATATATATATATATATATATATATATATATATATATATATATATATATATATATATATATATATAACTCTGATTGTGTTTGGCTGAATGAAGAAAGTAATATACACCTATGATGGCTTGAGGATGAGTAAATTATGGGATAATTTCCATTTTTGGGGTAACTAACCTTTTAAAGGTACAATGTGTAATATTTTTGTAATAAAATATTCAAAAAACACTTGCACAGGGTGATATATTTCATGCAGTTGTTTACTTACATTATCTCAAAAGTTCCCAAGGATTTGTAAATCCAGAGAAATTCCAGTTTTAAATAATGGCTCGTCCTTTGTCATTGCCGTATATCAGTGACGTAATATCAGCACTATCCTCGGTTTCTGCTTGTAGAAACAATAGATATATATCCATAGATACAGATGCCTAATTAGCGTCCGGGATAGACAGAAAGTGCCCTCAAAAAATTTAAACGTAGATTAAATGAGGCAAGCAGGCTTTCGAACAAACAGAGAAATAAAACAAGTATCAATGTCTTTCTGGCGTTTTCAGGATGGAGAGAACTTCGAGACAAACTTGATCTGTCGACAGAGTCTCCGCTCTCGCATATGTTTTAATTAGGGCTGTCAATCGATTAAAATTTTTAATCTAATTAATTACATACTCTGTAATTAATTAATCTAAATTAATCGCATACACAATCTTACATGTTTACATGGTACAATTTCTGGTAAGCTACGTTTTTATTATGATTGCTTGACACAAATTTCACGATTTCAATTTAATTTAATTCTTGTGATTTGATGCAATATTGACTCATTTGGATAAATAGGTACACAAGATAGGCATTCATTTTTCTCAAGAAAAAAAAAATCTCACCCAATGCTGTAAAAATACAGAGAGCCATATCAGCTGGTAGTAGGCCTATATTTAAGGTTAAAGATAGCTCAAATTAAATATAATGCATGTTTATTACAAATAACAACTTTGATATTTAAGTAAAAATATAATACATATGTAATATAGTAGTAGGCTACATAAATTTAGAAAAATACTCTCTATAGCTCTTTTTTTTTAGCCAATAACGTGCTAGGTCATGAAATGGCTTTCCTGAGGTAACTTAGGCCAAATGTTATGTGACATTGTTCTCCAGCTGTTTTATTGACCTCTTTTCGCGGTTGAAAAACACTGATTGATCGAGGAATATACATTTCGGTAAGTTTTAGGCTGCCCTACTGTATCTTTCAACATTGTTCATTCGTGTTTATTTACTATTAGCTAGAGATGATCGGTTCACGTGCCGCTATAGGGATATGTCATGTCACATTTACAAGCGCCAAAACGGTATTTATTGTTTGATTTTCGTAATAAAATTGACAGAATCTGAGAGCTGAGATTTTTTTTTTATATCATAAGTAACATGCTCGGTCTTGTCTGTTTCCGTGTCCTCTCTTTGGTGCGCGATTTTTCTGTGCGTGAGAAAATGGTTGTGTGACGTGAGAGCGCGTGAAAAGTTACAACACACACACACACACAAGCGCGCTTTCTCTCAGGCACACTCACCGACTCACGCACACACTCCTGGATGCTTTGCATTGATGTGGTACGTACTTTAGAGTTGACGAACTCCGTTTGTTATAAGTAAATGTTCCAAACAATGATCCAAGCAGCGCGTTCTTGTCTCCCTCCTTCTTTTTACACGAATGGTGGCTACAGCTAGAACGGCTCCCCAAAGGTCAAAACGGAATGGATTAATCTGCGTTATTTTTTTTACGCGTTATTTCTTCTCAGATTAATTAATCGAAATTAACGCGTTATTTTGACAGCCCTAGTTTTAATAGACTGGTAAGGAAATATATATTATTAATTGTACACATACAGTTATATTGCACTTTGTTTGTACTTCAGTAACGCTTTTTATCAAGTCTGGTGACCAAGTCTATGGCAGTGAAATTAAATACAGGATGTGTTGCACAAAAATATTTAGACATTACTTGCAAATACTGTGGGTTTGTTCAAATGTACTTTTAGTACGATTGTTTTAAACGTGTAAAACTGCGCAGCATTAACCCACCAAATCATTTGACAAATAGTCACATATTAGTAACAGGCTAATATAGCATTACATTTCACATTACTTGCAGCTAATTAAATACGATGACATAAAATAGTGTGATTAAACGTTCAGGTAATACAAAAACTAATTTATTACTGATATAATTTATATGATGATCTCATGGATGGACATCTCCCTTTGTTCCACTCTCCTTCATAGCGTCTTCAAGCTTCGTCTTTAAGCTTCGTCTTTGTTATTGTTTTGAAAATGCAACCTCTGGTGGCAAAAAAATTACAGATTGCAACTTTAAGTGTCTTTATATTACAAACGTACTTTTAACACTTAAGGGGGCTTTGAAGTACACTTCAATTGCACGTTCAATGCAATTAAGCTCACTTATTTTCAAAGTACATACAAAGACTGATTAGACTAGCCCCATTCTGACAGCTTCCCTGATCAAAGTCAGCAGTCTACGTGACGCAGTTGATGGTTTTAATTGAGGTCAGATCCAGTACACACTCCAGTCTTTCTATCCAAGCTGCAGGTGGATGGCTCTAGGCAGCCATTTTGAAGGCAACAGGGCAAGTTGTCACAGCGTAATGGCAGACACGCATCAAGAACACAGTGTGCAAGTAAGCGGAGTATCAATATTCAGCACTCTCAGCTATTCCTGCCAGATCAGATATTGCTCCAAAGAAAACTGACATGAAAAACGGGAACACTTGTCTCATGTTCTAAGGAAATAATGGAACAAAGCAATGGATGGATGCATAAACAAACAGCCAGTAAATGGATGTATCCACTAACACTGTGTGGGAATTATACTGGGAAGAACTAATAAGCAAGGACATTAGAAACAAAGAAAAATAGAGGGCAAGATCTGCTCAGATTTCAGAGCTGTTCTTCAGAGAACAGGTGCTCAAAGGAAGCTTTAATCTTATACCAAACCTTTCCAAATAAACTGTCTGAGTCGCTTTCAGTTCAATGGGAGTTGATAAAGTAACGTCCCAGTGATGTAACTGGTCTGCGCCGTATGCCAAATCAGGATATACAACAGTCTCAGTGAATTCTGAGAAAACATGTCCCACAACTTGCCATTACTTTTTTTTTAAACAGCAAATGTCCACTTTGAAACCTCATTGAACTGATTGATAACTTAATAAAAAAGATTTTGTCTTTATTTAATCAGAATTACCTGTACGACATTCCATTTATCAATGAATCGCTTTAGAGTTTCCTGTCCTCAGATCATAACTCAATATTTCACATAGATAAAAATATTATCAGGGTTGTGGCTGTAGAAATCGCACGACAAAGGAGAATACAACAAGAATTACATTTAATATCAATATGGAACCGCCTCATTATTTTGGAATTGCATGCAGTAATATTCATATATTACTGTACTTGACATTCTGAGATCAATGAAATCTGCATTTTTATTCTAATGTAGTTATAAAGAAACAAAAATATTTCCCAATCATCCCATCCCAGATGATGTTTGCCTCATTATATATTATTATATTTTTAATGGTCTAGAAAAACTTTTTTTTTTTTTTTTTTTTTTTTTTTTTAATGTTACACAATTTGGACTGATTAAGTCATAATAAGGTATCTATAAGGTCACCCACCACCCCCATCCACCCCCCCACCCCACCCCGCATACCTCATATATCTTGGCCAGTTTTTCATATTAATACTTCATGTCAATAATTCATTTCCTATTTAATATTTTGATTTCGACATTGCAATTACGTCGCTTCTGTGGTACTGCTATCTTAATACCTCAGTTCCTGTGAAATGAGATTTCTTCCCAGATGTGGTTTTATTCAGGTTTATATTTTAGCACGTGACTTTTCTATAAGCTCTTATTAAACTGGAGCATGTTTTCAGAATTTATCTATTCAGCCTAGTCTTAGCGATGTAAAAAAAAAAAAAAAAAAAAAAGGTTGGCATGAGCCCAGATGAACCTCAGCAATATCTGATCATGTTGATTTTTAGGGAGGACCTGCTAATAAAGCATAAACCTTGCTTGTGCAATAATATTGTCTTTGTCGCTTTCAATTGGAACTTGATGCTTTATTTCACACATTATTTCACCTTGCCAGCAAAATATCTAATTTTGTGTTATAGATAACAGAGGGTTGGAACAACATGAAGGAATTCTCACATTATTTCAGACTCATTTACAAATATTGTCTTGAATATTCAGACTTGGTGTAGACCAGTCATTGTAGACACATCACTGGCATCTGTAATCTTCGAGATTATACGGTTCTTTAATGACCACGTCACTTTCCGCTAACACATTAGCAACTGCGATGACGTTTCTCCTTTCCCACGCACCTGAGACAGAACAGGCCCGCGCAGGTACTCGCTTGTCCAGGAGCGTTAACTCCAGAGAAACTGTGATTATGATGCAAAGCTTTGTATTTGTATGTTTTACCTCTTTATTTGTACGGTGTGAGGTCTTTGAAATGCTCTTTGTCATTATGCATGCTTGACGTCCACTTGTTTTAGAGACGGCCGAAAATGCCAAGCTCGATTTTTCTCTGAATAAAGCAACTTAAAGCATGCGACGCCTGAATAAACACCTCCAAACAAATACAGTGAGAAAAAAACTATGTACTTTTATAAGTGATGACAGTGCAAATGCTACTCTGCTTTTGATTTAAACTTTGCTCACAATACAGTTCTATGTGGTCTTTTCTTATGCAGCACATCACAGTAAAAGATTTAGACAGTGTAAACACAATGATTTGTGAAAAACACGCTCTTAAAAACAATGAAAAACAACAAAAAAAAACAGTCAATTTAGCATTCTTGCGTTGGCTACATGGCTCGTTGGAGAGAATATGTACACTGTATGTTCTTCAAATAAACATACTGGTTTTATGTATCAGACATTAACTTATTGACTTGTTTTTCTCTTTGGAACTTTTGAACTATCAGAGCCGTGTTTGCTAGCATGAGATTGCTAGCATGTGGCATTTTGTTTTTCACCCCTGGCACTTTTAATGCTTTTTTGCATAGATTCAAATGTCACATCAAACGTCAGTGACATCAAACGTTATTGTTCTGCACATTTTCTTGTCTGTCGTTGATGGATCTTGACATGCCATTTTTGAAAGTACACAAACGCAAAGCTAACATCGACTTAAGATTACTTTTAAATTGCTGTTTAGTCATTTTGGAGCTCTATAGCCCAATATCATGACCAAATTTTGGAAGACTTCACTATATCACTGAATCAGACACACTGGGTTTCATTTTTTAATTGTGGGTTTAATTTAGTACATTTTGTCTACAACATGTAGTAGACAAAATGACCAAAATGCCCATCGCTAAATTAAACCCACAATTGAAAAAATGACACCCAAACCAACAGGGGTTACACACATTTGTGATTTTAGTTTTATTTGCATAATATCATAGTATTTATTAATATGATGAATTAACTTTTATTTTAATAATTTTAGTTTTCAAGCAAATCAAAACAGAGTGGCACATAATTGGCACGCTTTCGGCCTCCTTAGATGGCTTGGTTTAGTTCTTATAACAGGAACTGTTGATGTAACTGGACCAATCAGAATCTCCTTTGACTAACTGTAGGCCACACCCACCTGGATGCGGACATACACACAGCTGAGACACAGCAACAAGCACTTTCATAAAACACAAGAAAGCAGAACCCTTCCAGATGCATTATGGGAAGAGAGTATTTAAATAAATAATGCAAGGTGATTTGCTAAGGTTTGCGCTAGTCAATTTAATGGTACTTGCGCCATTATTTACTGCCCCTAAAAAAGCATATCGTCGCTGTCCGATGAAAACCGCGTATGTCCATTTTGCCGATTTTGAGATTTTTCGACGGATAGAATGTCCAGGTTCATTTCCGTATACAGTATGCTTCACATGTCTAAATGACCAATGAAAAGTTGTGAAATCATGTCATCTGATTTTCACGTATATCCATTTGGTGTCAAAGCTGTCAATCACGCCGCGTATCTCCCGCCCTGAGGCATCTCGCAGGTCTAAGCGTCTCTGGAAGCTCAGCATTGTATAGCCGAATAACTCTGTGAGGTAAAGTATCAGCAAATGTTGTTTTTGACAACTGTTCAAGTTTATTATATATTCGCAATATATTCACAACTGTTATTTACCGGTAAATGGTCTAGACGAAGTAATTGTCACTGTTTATTGTGGAGATGTTAACGCACGGGTCTGTTAACTTAATAGTCTACTTTTAAGGTAGTCTAATATTTTTCTGACTAATAAATTACTGACACAGTAAAGGGTAGATTTAAATATAGAATAACGATTTTAAATAAAGAAAAAAGGAAAATTAAATAAAGAAAAAAAAACTGAAATTTAAATAAAGAAAAACGAGATTAATTTAGATTGATAACATTGCGGGTAAAAAGGCTAATACATGTTGGGTCGGTGTACTTTTTCGTTCATTTTGGAATGAAAGATGAAATGTAAAAAAAAGGGTGCAGCTTGTTTTTTTGTTTAAAAGAAAAAAACAGAAATGGCTGTATTTTTTTGTAGGCTACATAGCACGCGCCGGCCCTGGGTTCAGCAATGAGTATATTGATTCATTGTCCCTTCATAGTTTGCAAGAGACATTTAATAAACTGAGACGTAGGCTATTTAATAAACTGAGCGTATTTAATAAACTGAGACGTAGGCTATTTAATAAACTGAGCGTAGCCTATTCATCTGTCAATATGAAACGCGACTTGGCCATTCTAATTAATGATCGGAAGAACGCGTATCGACCACCGTTACTGTAAAATATGCACGTATGTCCATTTAAACTCGATTTTGGTCAAATGTGGATTATATCATTACACTGGCAAGACTATGGTTACATTTAAAGATGCCATACAAAGTATGACACCGCTACGTTCAACTGCTTTTGAATTACGGTGTTTTTTTCAATTCCTGAAAAGTAACCGTTTTGGACAAACGTGAGTTTCATCGGGCAGCGACGATATCTTAAACCAGACGCTAGCTTGAGCTACTCTTGGTTGATTGTGTTGGTCATTATGAAAATGATCCGGCTGTGTCTATTTTCTCTAATTTTTGCGTCATCAGTAGGTCATGCGCAGAACTTTCCACTCCCATTGGATGTTTTTAGGAATTGCGCTCTCACGCTAATCTTACCTGTTTAGTAAATCTGGCCCATAAAGTTCTGCAATTATTTCTCTAAAGACTCGTTCACACCAAGAAGGATAAGTGATAATGATAAGTTATGTCGTCTGTCGCTTTAAATCCTCATGCTTTGTAAAGTCGGGTGGATTCTGATTGGCTGTCAATGTTTTCATTGTTCATCAGCTGGAAAAAGAACTTATTGATTTAAATGATATCGTTCCTCTGTGCCGTTATCGTTATAGTTGTGCTGTGGACTATAGCATATCTATATAGTTATATCATTATCATACATATATATATATATCATTATAATATCATTATATTGGTGTGAATGGGCCTTAACCCTAGTTTGATCAACAAGAAACATGGATAAATCACAATCTCAAGACAGTGTGTAACTATTGTACGTTTTGGCATATTGATGAATTTGTATGAATTCGTACAATCTCATTTGTACGTTTTTGTACAATCTGCTTTTGTCCCACTATAAGGTTAGACTGAAGGGTGCATCATGCATACTTTATTACAAATCACATTGTGTGAATTCATTTGAAACTGCAACTTTGTGAACTCATGTATAACAAAGTGACTTTATATCACACAATGCAACATTTGTGTAAATACTACTTTATTTCTTTCACCTGCGACTTTACATCTGTTACATTCAGTTGCAGCGAGGATGAAACAGGATCTATGTGCAGCAGCTTTATTTAAAGACTAACTCAAAACTTAAAAAACAGGATTACAGGAACAGGACAACCAACTACATGTAACATTAAGAACTGACAAAGAACAAGACAGAACACAGGGTTTAAATAGACAGAACTGAAGAGCAAATTAACGAGACACACCTGAACTGAACTAACAATCAATCAAACACCATAGAAACAAACAGGCCGGGCTGTCAGAAAGACAGAACTGAACTAATCGACAGAACACAGACAAAGACAGAAATCAAAACAGACTGACAATGTGACAATATCTCACAATTCTGACTTTATATATCAGAATGTGATATGTATTATTTCAAACCTTATCTCACAATTTCTTGTTTTTATTTTTACTCTAGGGTGGAAATGGGCTTCTATACACTGCTTTGGATAAAAGTGTCTAACAATTAAACATATTAATACAGAATGGATGAGAGTATCCACATTAATCACTTTAATTGACAGAGAATTTGGCATTTGTCACAAGGAATTATAGTTCACATGAAATTGTCACAATGCATTACTCTTTTTTTTTTTTTTTTTTTTGCTGTGGCTGACTGATACTGTAAATGAGACACAAATTACACTGCTACTGTATGACAACATTCAATTACAAAGCTACCGAAGGTGACATCTCCGCAAGTCACTGTTGATGACAAAGGAGTTCAGAATCGTGTATTAATCAGAACTGCCCTATGATGTGATGTGGCTCATTCTCCCTGGGTTTCCAGGATGCCTGACCACATCCTGTACATTTTATCAACTTCCTGACCCTCAAATCCTTTGCAAACATCCTCTCATGAGCAACTAAGGATCAGCGCTTTGATGCCCAACATTACACCCTGGATCTGTCTGACCCACAAAAGCCCTGAAACATGGTAATATCCTTGACTTAACATGAGCTTGATACACTTCATCCAACTGAAGTGCCACACCTGAACTAAATTATCCAGGATTTTCATAAATAGTCCTCTAATATCCGTTTCCCTACGATGCCTAAGTTGTCCCTGTTCCATGCATTTCCACAAAAGAGAAAAATAATTGGCTGTTCATCGACCCCTTAAACTATTTACTGTAATGTCTTGGCTTAATTTATTGATGTTATGCAATTTAACAATGCCTTTTAAAAAATTAAATATTATTACATTTATAATTAGTGTGTGAATAATTCAGATATATAATTTAAATTATATTTAATACAATTATTTTAATATTAAATTTTGATTTATAAATTATAATATACCCCATGCCTATAATAAAATGTTTATTGTTATTAAAAAATAATAAAGTTTTATATTTTTTATATTTAAGAATAACTTTTATAGTTGTTTAAAATTATATTTAAATTAAAATGTGTAAGATGTTTATAATTATTTTATTTTAATTCCCAAATATCACACTATTTAAATTACTCCCCATCAAAAATCAAAGGCAGCCCACGATGGCATAAAGGTACTGAATTACATTTGTTAAATTCACATTTATCAGATGCTTTTATCCAAAGTAACTTACAGAATATTGCATTCAGATATACTGTAAGTCAAATATACTGTAAATATACTCCAGGAATATATGCATTCCTGGAAAACAAACCCATGATCTCAATGATGTTAACGCCTTGTTTTACTGTTTAAGCTACAGGATTTCCCATAATGTGTTCTCAAAAGTCTGAGTATCCATGATTCATTTGTTTGTGGACAGTTTACATTGTAATATAGTAGATTATGTAATTCAGTCAATGGAAACATGGGCTGGATATAATAGAGGTCAGCAGATGCAGTGGCCTCTGTCATCATTTCACTGGAAAAAGGTTATAGTAATCTGTCATGTGCAGTCGTGTTTTTAAATGAGGCGGCAGAGTCCTCTATTTAATGTTCTAGTTACACTTAAAGTTGTCACATTTTCCAGGATAAAGTAACCATGAAATTAAAATTGACAATTCTTGTTTTTTTATGGAATATTCCAGTGTTTATTATAAATGATGTATCCGTCCGTGCACATCATTATTTTTATTCATGTGCCCTCGTAGTCTTCAATCAAAATAACTCCCTCACTTATCACTTCTCTGATGACATGTTTGATGTGAGACTCACATGATATCCAATAGCAAACCACAACCCTCCAAACAAATCCCCATGGACAAAATCAAGCCCCGCCATACATTTTTTTTTTGTTCTAGAAGCGGTTTCACTCAGATATACGTCACAATACGGAAGAAAAGATTATTGAATTTTCAATCTCATGCTGACTTTAAATAAATAAACATTACTTACACTTTCAAAAAACAACAACAAAAAAGAAGGGAATGAGAAATAATTGTGTCTGAAGAACATGTGGAATCATATATTGGCGAAAAGTCATCCCGTGACACAGGACAGCGAACTGTGGAAGCTATAAAGGATTCCCTTTGCTGGCCTCTATTCAAGAAAATAAAAACTACTTAATCATTCTCTCTCAATTTCCTTTTGTGATCAGGTAAAACTCAAGGGGTGTTGTGTAAATCTGTTAAATATAAAAGTGAAATACAGATAGAGCTGGGATAGAGGAAAAGGAGATTTCTCACATTTATTATTTTTACATCTTTCATTTATTGTTAGTCCCTCTTTTCCCCTAGACTGGAGAGGGAATGTAACAATTGGGGGCTTGTCCCTTGCGTCGTTCTGTGTAATATTGTGAATTCATTTTTAACAATAGGTAGTTTTGTCCTGTGACAATTAGCTCATTAAGCCCATTGCTAATTTTGAGGATTCATTACTCGTTGGCAAGCAACTCTACATTGGTGAGTACTATTTTATTCTTGTTGGCTGGCTGTTTTCTTTGGGTGAAAGAGGAGAGTGTAGTGGGGGATTAAGCGATGGAATTTGATCTGCTCTCGTTTACCCTTGCGCCGACTTTTGAAGTCTTTGATCGCTGTAAGAAGAAAGATCTTATTCAGATAGCAGAGTTTTCTAATGTCCTCATTGTCAAAGAAGCTACCAAACAAGTCATTAAAGAAAAGTTGTATGACAAATTGGTAAGCGATGGAATTTTGGCGAGTCAAAGCGATAAGGGTAAGGAGGAAGAGCAACTTGAGGCAGTAGGAGGTAAAGAGGTGGATAGTGTAGGTCCACCTGACACTGACTCTATGGCTTTTCAAGACCCTAGGTTAGCAGTGAGGTTAAAGGAGTTAGATCTGGAAATAAAGAAGCAGGAGTGTGAAGCTCAGATGATTAAGTTGAGAACCGTTGAAGCGGAGGCTGATCGGGATATTAAGTTGCAAAAATTGGCTTTAGAAGCGCAGCGTACTGCTGTACAACCAATCCCGTTTCCGCATACCGGAATTTCCTCTCCTACATTGACGGCAACTAGTCATTTGTCTGAAGGGCATAGCCATGTATCTACTGCCGCTCCTTTTGACCCCAGTAGATATATTAAACTAGTGCCACCGTTCAGAGAGGCGGAAGTAGATTCCTACTTTGTGACGTTCGAGCGAGTCGCAGGAAAGTTAGCATGGCCGAAGGAGATGTGGGCTCTATTGTTACAGTGTAGTCTCACTGGAAAAGCGCAGGAGGTCTGTTCTGCTCTACCAATCGAATCTTCTCTTGACTATGACATAATTAAGGCAGCGGTTTTACGCGCATATGAGCTTGTCCCTGAAGCTTACCGTCAAAAATTTCAGCCAGACAGTCTTACGTATAGTTTGCAAGGGAGAAAAAAATCCTCTTTGATAAATGGTGTCTCTCTAGCAAGATAACGACTCTGGAACAGTTGCAGGAGTTAATCATGCTAGAAGACTTTAAGAATTGTGTGCCAGAGAATGTGGTGGTTCATTTGAACGAACAAAAAGTCGCTTGCTTGTCTAACGCTGCTGTTTTGGCTGACGAGTTTGTATTGACACATCGCACTGTTTTTGCTACAGCACGACAGCCAAAATTTGCTACACCGTATTCGGGCGATTCGTTGAATGTGATGCCTCATTTAGTACGCCCTGATAGAGCAGAAAATTTCCCAAAGGGTGCTCGTAAATTTAAACCTACAAATAGTGAGAGACGGCAATATTTTTACTGTCTAAGCCCTAAACATTTGATTGCAGACTGTCATCAGTGGAAGCAGAAGGGTTCGAAAACTAAGAATGTAGCACTTGTTCAGTCCTTACCAAAATTAAGCCCAACTGATGTAGAAAGTTACCAGCCATTTCTTCAAGAGGGCATGGTTTCTATATTGCCTGATGCTGAGTTTAAACCAGTAGTCATGCTTCGAGATACTGGAGCTGCGCAGTCCTTCATTCTTGAGCGTAGTCTACCATTTTCTGCTGACACGTACACAGGATATGATGTGTTGGTCCGTGGTATTGAGATGCGCTGTGTTAATGTTCCTTTGCATACGGTTCACTTAAAGTCAGGTCTTGTAAGTGGAACTGTTAAGCTGGGTGTCCGCAGACAGTTACCTGTAGAAGTTATAGACTTAATTATAGGGAATGATTTAGCAGGTGGCGAGGTTTTTCCTTCTCCAATTGTGACACATACCCCAAGTGTAAAGGAGCAGTCTAACCTATCTACCTTGTATCCTTCAGCATTCCCAGCATGCGCAGTGACCCGTGCACAGGCACAAAAATTCAAGGAAGTGGTGGATCTCGCTGATTCTTTTCTGGTCCCTGACACTACCCCATGTGGGTATTCGCTGATCCCAGTGCCTGAGCTTTCGCCTGATCCTAGTTCAGAGTCAAAAACCCCTTTAAAAGTGAGTCGAGAACATTTGATAACTGCTCAGAGAGAAGACCCAACGCTAGCTAAGTGTGTTAAAGCTGCAGATCTTGGGCAAGCGCCTAATTCTGGGGTTATGTATTTCTGGGATCAAGGACTACTGATGCGTAGATGGAAACCAGATGAAGATGAGAACTGTCAGCTGGTCCAGCAAATTGTGTTGCCTTCTGGCTATCGCCTGCATGTGTTGAAGCTGGCTCATGAACACGTAATGTCCGGTCATCTAGGAGTGACAAAGACATACTATCGAGTTTCCCGATACTTCTACTGGCCTGGTATAAAGTCTGCTGTGTCTGCCTTTTGCAAAACTTGCAAAGTTTGCCAACTCACAGGAAAACCGAACCAAAGAGTTCCTGTCGCTCCTCTTACGCCAATCCCTGTGATGTGTGAGCCCTTTGAACGACTGATCATCGATTGTGTGGGCCCATTGCCTAAGTCCAAGGCAGGACATCAATATATGTTGACTATCATGTGTGCTGCAACGCGCTTTCCCGAAGCAGTCCCATTACGCAACCTGAAATCCAAAGCAGTTGTGAAAGAGCTGATCAAGTTCTGTTCCACTTTCGGCCTGCCAAAAGTAATCCAGACGGACCGTGGCACAAATTTTACGTCAAGAATGTTTGAACAGATTCTAAAGGAGCTTGACATAAATCATCAGTTATCCAGTGCCTACCACCCAGAGTTACAAGGTGCGATTGAGACGTTTCATCAAACTCTTAAAACGATGCTGCGCAGCTATTGTGTTGAGACAGGAAAAGATTGGGACGAGGGTCTCCCCTTTCTTCTGTTCGCTGTGAGAGAAACAGTACAAGAGTCTCTGGGATATAGTCCAGCAGAGCTTGTCTTCGGTCATGTGGTGTGAGGACCGTTAAAGTTGTTGAGTGAGCAACTGTTGACTAAACATTCAACCCCTGTGGCTATCCCTGACTATGTCCAGTCTCTTCGTCAGAGACTTCAGAGCGCTCGTGGACTGGCAGCAAAACACCTTGAAACCGCACAAGGCAAGATGAAAGCACGCTTTGACCAGAAGTCTGTTAGCAGGTCTTTCCAGCCTGGCGATTTGCTTCTAGCTTTACTACCCATTCCTGGTTCTGTGTTCCAGGCGAAGTTTACTGGTCCCTACGTTGTCAAGAAGAAAGTGAGTGATACAAATTACATCATTGACACACCTGACCGCAGACGTAAAAGCCGTTTGTGCCACATCAACATGCTGAAAAGGTATGTGATCTCACAATGCAAAAGTGAAACAAAGTGTGACAAACCCACAGATGAAGCGAAGTGTGAGACGGCAAGTGTGCCAACTTCCACTGTTACTATGGTTACCAACTATACCATGGAAGACGACGGATTGTGTAACAGAGAAGTTCAAGTTTCCTCCACACGATTACAGAACTCTGCCATTCTAAACGACCTCAAGAGTTACCTTGCTCATCTTGGTGAAAGTCAAGCTGAAGAACTCGCTGATTTGTTGCATAAGTTCCCTAGTCTATTCTCAGATACGCCTGGGAAAACTGCAATGTCTGCAACCATGACATTGATGTTGAAAATGCATCCCCCATCAAACAGCATCCTTATCGAGTCAATCCCCAAAAGCGAAACATAATGAAGGCTGAAGTGGAGTATATGCCGCAGAATGGAATTGCTGTGCCAAGTCAGAGTCCCTGGAGTTCACCCTGCTTACTGGTACCAAAGCCTGACTCCACCTATCGTTTCTGCACCGATTTCCGCAAAGTCAACAACGTCACTAAAGCTGATTCCTTCCCGCTTCCTAGAATGGAAGATTGTGTGGACAGGGTGGGCAACGCTAAGTTTGTAACAAAGCTAGACCTACTGAAAGGTTACTGGCAGGTGCCTCTGACTCCGCGGGCATCAGAAATATCAGCTTTTGTCACACCAGACAGTTTTCTGCAATATTCTGTCTTAGCTTTTGGGATGCGAAACGCTCCTGCCACATTCCAGCGTTTGATGTATAGTGTGTTGGCAGGTGTGGAAAACTGTGAGGTATACTTGGATGACGTGGTTGTCCACTCACATACCTGGACAGAACATCTATCCACCCTTGAGAATGTTTTTCAGCGCTTTGCTAATGCCTCGTTGACCTTGAACCTCGCCAAGTGCGAGTTCGCTAAGGGAATGATCTGCTATTTGGGTAAACAAGTGGGACAGGGAATGGTGAATCCAAAGTTGCAGCTATCCTTGAATACAATATCCCTTCTAATAAACGTGAACTGCGCAGGTTCCTTGGAATGTGTGGATACTACCGTGCTTTCTGCCCAAACTTTTCCACCGTTGTCTCGCCACTAACTGATCTACTAAGCACTAAAAAAAGGTTTTTCTGGACACCCAGTTGTGAGTATGGTTTCAATGCAGCGAAAGACTTGCTCTGCAGCGCCCCAATACTCAAAGCCCCTCAGTTTGATGCCCCATTTAAGTTAGAAGTTGATGCCTCAGCTTCAGGAGCTGGTGCGGTCCTGTTGCAGGAGGATAATTTTTGTGTAGAGCATCCGGTTTCATACTTCTCTAAAAAGTTCTCAAGGTGTCAGCAGAACTATAGTGTTATTGAGAAGGAGGCACTGGCAATGTTGATGGCACTACAGCACTTTGAGGTGTATTTAGGTGGTGGTGTAGCTCCAGTCGTAGTGTACACAGACCATAACCCCTTAATTTTTCTTGAGCGCATGTCTAATGTGAATCAGCGGCTTATGCGGTGGTCTCTCGCCATTCAAGAGTTTAATCTTGATGTCCGTTACAAAAAAGGCTCCGAAAATGTTGTTGCGGATGCATTATCTAGGTCATAAATAGTTTTATTTATGATTATAATAACATGTGAATGCTATTTACTTTTAAATAGTGAAAGTGAATTGGTGACTGTTTATTATAAATAACTTGTTATTTATAAACTTATCGGTGGGGGTGTTACGTCCCATGACGTAATATTTAGAGTTTGTTTGCTGGCGATGTTTTCTCCCCTCCTTCTGTGTCTCTCTCTCTCTCTCTCTGCCATGCAGCACCCTAAATCACCTGCAGCTGGCACTGATTAACAGGAGTGGGTATAAAGCACCAAAGACACAGTGTTCAGGAGGAATCCCTCTTCGGCTATCCCAGACGTTGTGGTGTTACATGTTGTTAAACCTTATCTGTGAGATCTGGGTGATCTGTGTTTGAGTACCACGAGCTCTTAGACTGTGTGAGTTTAAGTTGTTCAACCTTGTAGGGAGACGGGTGCCAATTTGTTTGGAGTATCTACTCCTGAACTTTTCTCCTGTTTATTCTTTGTTAGTCAGGGAGAGAGGTAAGATAATTGTCTTTGATTTCATCTTCTTTTTGTTAGGAAATTTAATTGGGTTTAAACTTTAGGAAGCCCCCATTTTGTTTGTTATTTTGGCCTGGCCCTCTCCTGACGATTTGGTTATTTAAACTTGTTTATCTGTTTACTGATCCTTGCTTATTTTGTAAATATATTGAGCAAGCCTTTGTTGGCCTCTATTCAAGAAAATAAAAACTACTTAATCATTCTCTCTCAATTTCCTTTTGTGATCAGGTAAAACTCAAGGGGTGTTGTGTAAATCTGTTAAATATAAAAGTGAAATACAGATAGAGCTGGGATAGAGGAAAAGGAGATTTCTCACATTTATTATTTTTACATCTTTCATTTATTGTTAGTCCCTCTTTTCCCCTAGACTGGAGAGGCAATGTAACACCGAACCAAACATTGTCAGCTTCTGATTGGCTAACGTAAGTCCCTCACAGGATTAACCAGAATTATTGCAAGGCGATGCAGCGTCGGTCATTACTGAGACATTTCCTTTTGAGGGAACTAAACACTGCATCAGAATATTGATGTTACGGGAACTACTTAATATTGAACAAATGCCTGTCCCAGTGTGAATCATGGCAAGCACCACTTAGGACAAAGGCACTTGAGATCCTGGCAGGGAATCCAAATCCAGGTTGTAGAATCTGATAAATATGTGAGGAGAGGCCCAGCCCACTGTGTCACACACTTCCTGGATGGAAATCCTGACAAAAAAGCATTAGAGGCAGCCATACTTCTCGTAGAATGGTCCTTCATGACTAGAGGCAAAGGAAATCAGAGGTGTATATGGACCTGAATATTTCTGTATACACATTATTTAATTGGTAAACTTGAAAAGTATCCCACGCTAAATCCTTACAGCAAAGTGAGACTACCGATGTGTTGTCTGAATGGACAGGGACATGGTAGCCTCTGAGATCTGAGAGGAAGTATTCCAGTGCTAGAAATACAACCATCTCCAGGCAATTTATGTGCCATGAAAGATAATGACCTTTCCACAAATCCTGAATTGAACATCCATCCAGAACCACTCCCCATCCCGTGAGGGAAGCATCTGTTGTAGATATTTTGAGACAAGGCACCCCCAGCACGGGACCCTGGGACAAGAACCAAGGTTTCTTCCACATCACTAAGGTACAAAGGCATCTATGTGTAACCCAGGTGATATGAAATGAGTTGCCCCCCAAAACCCCTTTATCTTGAGCCACTACTGTGAATGTCTTATGTGAATAAGTAAATAGTTTAATTTATATAGCACTTTTCCTGAGCTCAAAGTGCTTTACAGTCAACAATAATAAATACATAAAAAACAGGGCAAATACAATAAACAATACAGTATACAAATCAGTCACCACAGACAATCAAACTCCAAATGTACAGATGCGTCAATATAATTAAGCACATGAATGCCCTGGAATCACAAGGGAGCAAGAGCTGCATCCAAGCACTTCATGAAGGTGTAAGGAGACAAGGCTAGGCCGAAAGAAAGAACCCAATACACCTACACCGAAAGCAAACCTAAGGAACTTCCTGTGTTGAGGAAGGATGGACATATGGAAGTATGCGCCCTTTAGATCTATTGTGACAAACCAGTCCTCGGACTAGATTTGAGTCACGACAAGCTGTGTTAACTTCTTGAAGCTGTGCATGTTCAGACTATGGTTTAGATTACACAGATCTAAGATAGGATGCAACCCTCTATCCTTCTTTGGAACTATGAAGTAGCGGATGTAAAACCCGGAGACTCTCTCGGGAAGAGGAACACATTCTATGGCCTCTTTCACCAACAGAGACTGAACTTCCTGCTTCAGCACCTGAGGCTGCTCGGGACTGACCAACGTGGACAGGACCCCATTGAAGCGAGGTGGACAAGAACTAAACTGAATTCTGTAACCTTGTTCTATAGTCTGCAGGGCCCATTGACACACGTTTGCCAGAAGCTGCCATGCTGACATATAATCTACCAAGTGGATCAGTCTCTTGAGTCTGCAACCTCTGGTGCATTTCGAGTAGTATTTATGTTTTACATGGTGTTAAATGCTAATGATATCTAATATAGTGTACAGCACCTTGGTCAACAATTGTTGTTTTTATTGGTGCTATATAAATAAAGTTGAGTTGAGTTAAGTTGAGATGCCCTGAAGTGGATGACCAGGAGGGAACAACTGAACACACTCCTCCAATATCCTCATCAGAGGGGACGAACCTCCCAGTGCTACACCATCCCAGGCAGACACTGGTCTTTGTTGATCTTGCTTGAAACTGCTGTGCCCCGAGGCACTGGAGGTAACGGGGGTGGCCGAACATTTTCCTTAGAGCTGGTGTGGGCCGCTTCTCCCCGGAGGGATCTACCCTCAGAGGGCTGAGCCCTCTGGCATCAGAACCTCTTTCCCAAAGCCTCCTTCGAGAGAATTATGGTCCTCAGATCTGCCCTCCCCTGAGAAGACTTTGGTTGAGAGTGCTATCTCGACCCCAAGTCTCGCTAATGGGGGGCTTGAGAAGCGACACTCTGTTGTTGCCTGTGAGAGGAGATTGACTGGGATGGGGTGGCCCCTCATTAGCAGTACCCAGGACCTGGGTCCGGCGAGGGATAAACATTTGGAACACCACTGCCTGTTTCTTTGCCTCCGGAATCAGGAGGGAAAAATGAGTAATTCAAAAGGAAGGACTTCTCCTTTTCTTTTATACCAGACAAGTTCAACCACAAGTGTCTCTCCGTAGCCACCATAGCTGCCATGGAACGGGCCATTTTCTTGGTGGCCCGGAGAGGAAAATCTGTGGCCCAGCGCAAGTCTTTCACAACGTGCGGGCCCACACCATTGTCTTCATCCAGATACTTAAGCAGGTCATCCTGGTATGCCTGCAGTATAGCAATTGTGTGCAGACATGCTCCAGCCTGACCTGCCGCTGCATAGGCTTTACCCACCAACGAATATGCTATTTTACAGGGAGTTTGCACTGCAGAGTGTGTCCCCGGATCCCAAATGAAAGTGCCGGAATCACCAGGTGAGATAATCTCACCTAAGTCAAATGGGACAAACAACACCAAATAGACAGAGACAGAATGACACGGAGCATTACTGAAAGCATAGAAGCTGATTATATCCTTTATAGCTTCCAAATGTTTCTCCAGTCACATTAATAAAAAATTCATTCAAAGTTATCTGGTCTTTAATAATCTTTTTTAAAAAGTTGCACAAAAACATTATTTATACATCGTTCATGGAATATTTTTACCTGAAACATTTAGTTGGATGTTCACCCAATGTTTTTTAAACGTTACTACTTAATTCAGAATTTTCAAAGAACATTTGTACTGTAAGTAACATTCCCATAATGTTTGCAAAATCATCAAATGAAATGTACCTTAATGTTCACATAACCAAGATTTTTTTTAAGAAACATTTTAAAAACTGGAAGTTCACAAATAACGTTTTTATAACTTAATGGGAAAGTTAGCAAAATATTCTTAGATCACATTTTTGGTAGTTGTCATATGGTTCAGAGTCAGTGCCCGTCCTTCCTATATGCAAAGTACGCAAGTTGTGTTGGGCCCCCAAAACACCAGGGGGCCCCTTGCTCTCAAGAATGATTTAGGGCTGTGTTTTAGTTTAGTTTTTGATTTTGGCCTCCAAGGATTACGCTTAAATTGACTACTACACACAGAATTATGTCAAATTGTCCACCTTGGGGACTTTTTAACTTAAACACATTCAGTTATGTCTTCAGTGAACATAACAGCTGGGAAAGTAATCGAATGCTTGCCAGTTTATTAGGTCTGTGCATTTGGTCTTAAAGTGACAGCAGCCTAATAAACCAGCTGATCTCTCAGTTATTAAATGTTAATCAAACAACAAAAGAAAACAAGATAATCATTCACTGTTCTTCACTGAATAATATTAGTAACTTTATTAATAATCAATGTATATTTAATTTATACAGTGAAGACTATGCAATGTTTTGTTTTTGTTTTTTTACCATTTGATTGCTTTATTCTATTTCTGTATAGTAGGCTATTATTAGTAGTAGGGTAAATTGTTCATTTCATTAATATATATTTTTTTCTGTTGTATTTGTCATATTGTTTTTATTTTTTATTGTATTCCTGAACATTTCAACTCACTGCTGACAGTTTTGTACGATTCACATTATACATATTCATTCAAATTGCCACCTTGTAAAGTAGTTACATTTTAGGTGAGATTGGGTTGATTTTGTTGATCTAATATTTGATTTAACATTTGTTGATATCATTGTGTTTGAGATTTGTGAGCTGAGGTATACGTGCATTCCATTGCAACGCTGGGGTTTAATATATATTTATTTATCATGGTAATATGTTTGCTTCTAGTTTTAAGAGGCAACTAATGCCCATCATATAGTATATTTTTTTTAATTTCATTATATGAAAAAAGAGGTTTGTAGCTCATTGCATTGCTAAATGCTAAACTATCCGTAGTTGCTTTGACAAAATATTTAAAGAACATTAGATGAACAAAAGCTTTTAAGTTTTCAGTCGTTACTTGAGTTAACTAAACAAATTGACCAGCCCAATCTCACTGGAAAAAATAACTGTTTTACGAGGTGGCAATTCGTATGTAAAAGTTTCATTGTGCTTGGATTTTGTTTTGTCTTTGTTCACAGTCTCCCTGCCTGTTTGTCCATTTGTCACCATGGTTACTGATTTGATTAGTCATTGTTTTCAGCTGTTGTCTAATTAGTTCTCTTTGTTTTCTCCCAGTATATATCTACCTGTGTTTCAGTCTTATGTTGTTGGTTCTCATTAATACTATGCTGAGTTTGGTTTTGTGAAGTCTTCCTTTAATAAAGTATTTTATATTAATCTTCTAATCGTTAGTGATGGCAATTTCAAAACACTGTTTCATGAAGCTTCAAAACCTTTATGAATCTTTTGTTCCGAATCAATGGTTCGGAGCGTGTATCAAACTGCCAGAATCAAGTAATTTCAGTAAACAAAGCTTCATTACGTCATAACTGTTTCGAAACGTTTCGAAACACTCCGAAATTTCAATGGTTCACCGCTGGGGGCGATGGTCTCTGTCAACCCATGAATCACAAGGATTAACTGAGAACCATGAACAACTGTCTGTGGGTTGTGCCTGATCTCTGATCAGTTTTATACATTTGTAAACGTTTTAATTAGACATTAGTATAATTAAAATGAATAATGGTAGTTAATAGTCTCTTATTGGTTTAGCTGAGCCATTCATAGAACAAACAAAATAAACCCTGACAATTGATTAAATAACATATAGACACTTGATAATTTTATTAGATGATTAGATATTTGCGTTTGAAAGATTTGACTTATTTTTTAAAAATTTGCAATAGATTTGTAAAAGGTGTTTTTATGCATGTTTGGCCTGGGTTTTTGTTGCATTTACACTGTTCTGACCACTAGAGGTCACCGTGGAGACAGGTGTCGGATTGTTTCGAAGCCTCGACACAATACGGCACATTTGCTTCAACTGTTTCAGTGCTCCACAAAGCCTCGATCTGCCCACCACTACTAATAGTGTTCATTCGGTTACCACACTTAGAAAGTGTGACAGAAGAACCTACCACAAATGGATAATGCATCAAGATTTATCGCTCTAGCCCAGGAAGAGCTTCCTTTTTTTTGATTACACGCTGCTTTTCTGCCAGCTAGCCCAGGGAACAGCCTTCAATGAAGAGACGGTAAAATCTCTGTATTAGATCGGGGCAAATTGTTACCATCAAGTAGACCTCCCAGACATGTAAAGACTTTGCTGGAGGCAGGCTATTCTTCAATGTCTGGAGAGTGTCTACCCCCGATCCAGACTACAGCCAGACCCAGAGCCCAGCCCACCACCACCCTTGACCGTGGAGAATTTGCCCGAGGCCCCGCAGACGGAGAGCTTCTGCCAGTTACGAGGAGAGAGCCTGTGACGACAGCGCCAACCATCGCAGCAGAGCTGACGCCTCAATGTAAGTCTGGCCAGGGTTGTGAGCCGGCATCCAACGTGACAGAGGGAATCCTGGTGGAACTGGATATGGAGGACTGGCTAATAGACCTGTCATTGAATTATATGGGTTTAACATTACCGCCATTGATCCCATCAAACTTTCCTCTCTCACCTTCACCACAACGCTCAGCCAGTTCTCTAGCCCTGCCTCAGCTGTATGCCTGCAGCCCTTCTCCTTCCCCTGTAAAGCCTCAGGTCGTGCACTCTAGCGAGATAATCCCTCGTCTCCACCTCCGGCCTCTGATCCTTTCACTCCCCCTCGACCCGTCGACCTGTGTACGCCGCCTTGGCTCCTTGCACCCACCAGAGGCCCTCAGCCTTTTGGCTCAACCAGGCACCCTCGTTCCTCCGGCTCCACCTCTGTCAGCCGCCACCCTGCCTGCGCTGCGGACTTACGAGCCATCCGTGGCACTGCATCTCTCCACCCCTTTAGCTCCAGCCTGCTCTGTCCTCCCTCCGGATCCACCTTGGTCCTTGATCGCAAGTCCTCGTACACTCGGGCTCTATCTTGAGCGTTCATTGCCGCACCTTCGCCTTGGTCTCCAGAGCCAGCGGTGTCACTCGAGCCCATCAGCTCTCCGTCTGCGCCCTGGCACCCTCTAACATCATCTCCATCTCCGTCGGTCATCACCCGGATGTCGGCGGTCATCTTTACACCATGGCTCCTTCACCCGTGGGCTGTAGTCCCAACTGCACTCCTCCCAACATCTCCTTCATGGCTGCTACCTCCATCTACTCCTCCTTGGTTTCTGCTGCCTGCCTGACTTTCTCCAGCCCTTCTCCTGCTCCTCATCCACCTCCAAAGCCCCCACCTTCCCTGATCTCATCTGTTGCTGCGCAAGTCCGCGCCTTCCAGGAGCGGGCATACTGTAACAGTTTCATTGAGCTTGGACTTTGTTTTGTCTTTGTTCACAGTCTCCCTGCCTGAGTTTGTCAATTTGTCATCATGGTTATTGATTTGATTAGTCATTGTTTTCAGCTGTTGCCCAATTAGTTCTCTGTTTTCTTCCAGTATATATCTACCTGTGTTTCAGTCTTATGTTGTCGGTTCTCGTTAATACTACACTGAGTTTGGTTTTGTGAAGTCTTCTGTTAATAAAGTCTTTTATATTAATCTTCTAATCGTGCTCATTCACTTACCATGCTTAGAAAGTGTGACATTGTAGGAATTTGTACAATGTGAACCTATGATTTTTAGAAAAAATAAAAAATAAGCATGAAGGTCCACCCCAAACATAACTGTCAGTGGGGTGTAAGCAGATCTTACGAAAACATACAAATGAGATTGTACAACTTCATACTTGTGATGGGAGAAACAAAGCTTTTTAAAGCTTCGTATCAATTGCTTTGCAAAATGCTTCACTGTTTTGAAGTGTACACACTGGTGAACCCTGCTGGTCAGAACAGAAATGCATCAAAGACTCAGGCCAAAGACTCAAAACATGCATATAAACACCTTTTACAAACACACTGCAAATGTGAAAGTAAAATCTATCAAATGCAATTAACTAACCATCTAATAAGATTAAATGTCAAGTGTCTGTGTAATGTTTTCTTTTATCAATTTTCAGAGCTTGTTTTGTTTGTTCCATGGATTGCTCAGCTAAACAGGCCAATAAAAGACTACTATTATTTATTTTATTTATACTGATTCATCATGGGTTCACAGAGATAGCCCACCAGCGGTTAAGTGAACTATTGAAATTTCGAATCGTTTAGAAAATTATGACGTAACAAAGCCTTGTTTACTGAAATCACGTGACTTTGGCAGTTTGATACACGCACAGAACCACTGATTGGAAACAAAAGATTTGTTAAGTTTTCGAAGCTGTTTTGAAATCGCCCATCACTACTTCATACGAATTAGCTACCAATTTGCCAAAACTTAAAATAGTTATGAATTGCCATCGGATTGTGTGGAAAAACATTTTTGGACTGTAATAGGTCCCCACCCCCCTTTTCTTTTTTATTTGGTAAATTTGTTGCGAATGATAAGACTTTCTGGCTTAATTTGATCCAAAACTGTGCTAAAATTAGTGCATGGATTCTTGCAGAAGGACGTCTCTTTACCTCTGTCTGGGGTGACAGAGTCAAGCACCAATTATTGATGAAATCTGACTTCACCGCGTCCATGTGACTGCATCACACATTCAGGATTCAAGGACCTCTGGGTTTAGCTCACTAAAGTCCAGGCAGAATCCCATTCAGAAGAAATGAATGAATGTGCGAGAGAGCCGCAAAATGTCTTTCCCGACATATGTCAAGAAAAGTTAAAATCATAACATCCTCCCATCCCGAAACTGATCTCATCTTAATCTGGCACGTAATTATCTTTAGCTGAGCTTGAGAGATTTCAAAAGAAAACATTTTACCTCATGCATGTGGAGACCAGTGCGTTTTCCTTTCTGAGAAGCGTGACGCTGCCCCCAGTGGGCTGGGCTGGTTCTGCATGGATGGAGCATAGAGGAAGGGAGCGTCGCAGTCCTTGCTTTCATGTATCTTATCTCGAGATGTCTTTGAGGGTGAAGGTAATGTTGGGCGTTAGCTTATCACACCCATTTGTTCTTTTTGTTTGCCCTTGATTGTGTGGAAAATGGTTCTTGTCAAAAGATCCCACATCCATCTTGCTCATTTGAATGAGTTAGTTGTTAGTCATTACTTTAGCTCGTAGATTTGTTTTGTCCCAACTAAAGCTGAAGTTTAAGTTCAGTAATACTTCCGCTGATGTTCCTGTCTTACTAAATACTAGCATACGTCAACTGGTAGAGGCCATTTCAATCTGTGTGTGACGCACTCTACAAGCCGGATGACATTAGTTAGGGCGGGTAACAATTAGCAGAGGCAATTAACCTTTAGAGGGACACCAATCTAGTAAATCAGGACATGAAAAATGACCATCCACCATTATAAATCCCATATATTGCCTCTTATAATCAATAAAATGACTATAAGCTCCTGGCGAAACTGTGATACGTGAAGTGTGATACGGCCTCTATTCTAGAATTATCCTAGAATATTAATATTTTTACTAAACGGATATTTTTATTTCATAGACTTTCTGTAAGATTTATTTATATTCATATAGTTTTCAACATTGTTAATAATCAGAACTGTTTCTTGAGCAGCAAATCATCATATTAAACTGATTTCTGAAGGATAATGTGACACTGAAGACTGGAGTAATGATGCTGAAAATTCAGCTTTGCATCACAGGAATAAATTACAGTTACCAAAATATATTTAAGTAGACAACAGTTATTTTAAATTGTAATATTTGTACAATATTTTGATTAAATAAATGCAGCTTTGGTGAGCATAAGAGACTTATTTCAAAACCATTGAAAAAGGTAATTATTCAACATTTTGGAATAATTTTATTATTTAATAATTTTAGGGCTTTAAATCTTTGGTCCATGGAAGTATATATACGAATATATAATTCATTCATATTTTGAGTTCAATTTTATTTTGAGTTCAATTTTATTTTGAAAGTTTCAGTTTTTGGATTTTATTTTGGTTTAATATTAGTAATTTTATTATGTGCTTTCATCATTGTATTTGTTTTTGTTTATACATTTCTATTTAACTATTTTTTATTTCAGTTTTTATTTTATTATTTTTAGTACTCCAACTTAAACTTAAATGGAAATTATAATGGAAATAAATACGTTTATCTAATATTATTATATTTATATTTTAATTAGTTAGCAATAACAACACTGCTCTGACTATACAGTGACACAATGAACTTCTGACGTGCCAAATCTAGTTGGGGAAAAAAGGTCAACATTTGCATACAATGAAAACAAAGCAATGTATGTTAATGTCATTAACAGATCGCACGTTCATTTAATGTGATCCCTATTGCTAAACAAACAATGCAAATATAATATTCTATAATAAAATAATTCCCTAAGTCTACCTTGGACAGATTGACAAACTGTTCTTATGATGTTCAATGATATTAAAATATATTAACGTCTTGCCACTTTTGTAATAGCTGTTCAATGATTTGTCTACCCTAATAATGTCTTTGAATTACCTGAATTTGTAGGCTTTCCTTGGCAAATATTGATATTTGTAATTAATTGTGATTCACTTAATGAACTATTATTTAATATAGAAAATCTGGCGTTTTATATTCGGTAGTCCCTGCTGAGAAATGGTTGGACTATGAGCCCGTGTTGGTCCAGGTTGTCCATTGATGGAAGAGCAGACATTAATCACTCCCACACCTCATCAGGAGTCTCCGGCACTGCCGCAGCAGTGGGCGAGAGGCGAGACCCTGTCCTTCTACACGCATGTGTGGCCGGGGCGATAACAGACACTGAGCTGAATCCTCTTCACTGAGCCAATGATCCCCCAGCATGAAAGGATCGGGGGGGGGGGGGGGGGGGGGGGGGGGTTGGGGGGATGGGGGTGGGGGGGGATGGGGTTGGGCCGGGGGGGTGCAGGCCAGGCCATTGTTTGCTCTTGTGACTCCTGTGGTCCACTGGCATGTCTGATAACTGACAGGAGGATAATCACTCTGTCCTCAATAAGAAGAGGCTGACAACAGCTGGAAACAACAATGACACAAAACAATAAGAGGGCTGAAGGTTTGAGCGAAGCTGTCCGCCCACACATCTATAACTTAAAGCTATAGGTGGAATAAACGGATACAGTGCAACCACTTTATTTCAAGATTCATTTGACCTAAATCATTATCAAAAAAAAAAAAAAAAAAAAATTATATACACTCACCTAAAGGATTATTAGGAACACCATACTAATACTGTGTTTGACCCCCTTTCGCCTTCAGAACTGCCTTAATTCTACGTGGCATTGATTCAACAAGGTGCTGAAAGCATTCTTTAGAAATGTTGGCCCATACTGATAGGATAGCATCTTGCAGTTGATGGAGATTTGTGGGATGCACTTCCAGGGCACGAAGCTCCCGTTCCACCACATCCCAAAGATGCTCTATTGGGTTGAGATCTGGTGACTGTGGGGGCCATTTTAGTACAGTGAACTCATTGTCAAGTTCAAGAAACCAATTTGAAATGATTCGAGCTTTGTCCACAGGACTGCCGCATACTGGATGTTTTTCCCTTTTCACACCATTCTTTGTAAACCCTAGAAATGGTTGTGCGTGAAAATCCCAGTAACTGAGCAGATTGTGAAATACTCAGACCGGCCCGTCTGGCACCAACAACCATGCCACGCTCAAAATTTCTTAAATCACCTTTCTTTCCCATTCTGACATTCAGTTTGGAGTTCAGGAGATTGTCTTGACCAGGACCACACCCCTAAATGCATTGAAGCAACAGCCATGTGATTGGTTGATTAGATAATTGCATTAATGAGAAATTGAACAGGTGTTCCTAATAATCCTTTAGGTGAGTGTATATATATATAGATTATTGAGTGATTATAAGAATATGCAAACTAGTAATAAACTATAAACATAAATTTTATGTATTATATGGATGATATTTTGAAAAATCACATTTAAAAATAAGCAATTATTAAATATTTTATGAATATATTGGTTATTATGATTATTATTATTAAATAATATTCATATAAATAAAATGTACTTCTATAGTTTTTTTTAACACTACTTATACATGCATTTTCTGTAAAGCTGCTTTGAAACGATATGTATTGTGAAAAGCGCTATACAAATAAATGTGAATTGAATTGAATTGAATTAATCAGTAATATATGATGATGATGATGATGATGATGATGATGATATCTGTAACTCACACAGTGAAGCAACACCAGGATTGTAGGTTTGATTCTCAGGACATGAATGCAAATTTGCATGTAAATTAAGTTAATTAAATTACTTTTGAAATAATAAATGACTTAATATTGCATTAATTTATGCATCTGCATAAATTGGATGAGTAAATTGTAAGGACATTGGTATGCAGCTGCTAGCTTTTTCCGAGTGATTGCTAGTTCATTGCAAGTTGATTGCTTGCTGGTCCAAGTAAAAAAATAAAATAAAATAAAAAGACTACTTAAAGTTTAGTACTTAAATATGAGTAATAGTAATAGTAACTTGTCTTGGCAACCCACTAATGATAAATTCAAAATTATAGTGCAATGTTCACTTCCAAATAAAACCACATACATGACATCATCTTATATCATGACACATGCGATTACAAGGTGTATCACGTTATGTTGCTGCTGTGTTATGTTTCATAAAGCAACTGCATCTGTTAATATGAGAATTTCCCTTGAAATTCCATACAGAAAATTCTAGGAAGTCTGCAGCAAATATTTTATTTCATGAGATGTTTATTGTAACACAATGATTATATTATTAAACTACCATGTCTTTCTCATACAGGCATAACTCAGGGATTTAGCTTCAGCTGCTTTGCTTTTTGTGATAAAGTCAGTGCTGGTGGGATAAGATTCCCGATTAAGCACGTACTATATTCCCATTAATTCAAAGACTGTTATCTTCTTTCCTTTTAAATCAACAGTATTGGCTTGAAACACTTATAGCAGCACTGAAGAGATGCTCTAATGACCCAATCATGTAGCGCTCAGCTCACACACATACCCTGTAAAATCCACTGAGCTTCCTTGCTGTCTTTTAACCCTCTGATGGTCTTAAAAAAAAAAATCACACTCGTGGTCTTCGGGGTCTAATGGACCCCAGACAATAAAATTTAATTTTGTAACAGAACAATATATGTTTTTTAACAAATATAATTTTTCTCTGTTTATTAATGTTTTTACTCAACATTTGTGCAGTTTTTGGAGGATTTATGATTTCTTTTTAATTTCTATAAATAAATAAATATTTATTTATTTAAATAGGATTTTTACAAAAAAACAGCATTTTACGTTAAATTAAATGTATTAAAAACCCAGATTTCAAACTTTCATTCCATTTTTTTTTTAAATACAGGTTAAAATTTGTAATAAATCACTTTAACCACTAGATGGCTATAGAGCTCCACAAGGCCTATATGCTATTTGAATTACTGAAAGATTCTAAAGTTTCTAAAGTTGGATTCAGTTGGATTCATATATAAAAAATTTAAAATCACAATTATAACAAAAATAAAATACTTTTTGTCAAAGTTTAGCATTTTTTTTGTACTGAAAAAAACAACAGTTTTTCAATAATGTTACAGTATGATTATAATCAAACCTGAACAACATGTTACAAAGATAAATGTTGGAGTCTTAAGATTTTATCATTTATTTCAACTGAACAAAAATAGCAAATTAGCAAATAAAGCAGTAAAAAAAAAAAAGAAAAAAAAAAAGATTTGCGTTATGTTCTGCGTTGTTTCTGATTTTGATGATGAATTTTGTCTATTTTGAGTCCAACTATAAATAAATATGTATTTATTTATTTATAGATATTTAAAATATATAATAAATCCTCCAAAAACTGCACAAATGTTGAGTAAAAACATTAATAAATAAAGTAAATTTATATTTGTAAAAAAAAATATATATTGTTCTGTTACAAAATTAAATAGCATTTTTTGGGGTCCAATGGACCCCGAAGACCACGAGTGTGACTATTTTTGTCACGCCTACATAAAAACAGATAACGTTCCATTTTAAAAAAAATTCTGTAGATCTAGGAAGTGTTGAGAGCCGTAGGAAGTTTCATACCATTTGGAAAAAGAGAAAAAAAAATTTCATTCAAGCAAAAGTCATTTGGGGTCCAGTGGACCCCAGAGACCGGCTGCATACTAACTCAATTAACCTCATAAATGACATATATGAACACATTTCCCCTCACGCATTAGTTGATTTCAGTAGAACTTGATGTTAAGCTAACATGCTAAGCTAACAATATGATTCTGTAATCATAAAAACAACACAGCACACGGACAGGGGTAAACTAGTCTGTTTAATTTGATTTATCGATATTTTATCACCATTTTATTGGTACTGAATGAAATAAAATAACGCTGACTTAATATTTATTCAAATTTAGATACAGGTCCTTCTCAAAAAATTAGCTATTTTCCCAAAATTCCTGTCTCAAAAAATTAGCATATCATGAAAAGGTTCTCTAAACGAGCTATTAACCTAATCATCTGAATCAACTAATTAACTCTAAACACCTGCAAAAGATTCCTGAGGCTTTTAAAAACTCCCAGCCTGTTTCATTACTCAAAACCGCAATCATGGGTAAGACTGCCGACCTGACTGCTGTCCAGAAGGCCATCATTGACACCCTCAAGCAAGAGGGTAAGACACAGAAAGAAATTTCTGAACAAATAGGCTGTTCCCAGAGTGCTGTATCAAGGCACCTCAGTGGGAAGTCTGTGGGAAGGAAAAAGTGTGGCAAAAAACGCTGCACAACGAGAAGAGGTGATCGGACCCTGAGGAAGATTGTGGAGAAGGACCGATTCCAGACCTGCGGAAGCAGTGGATTGAGTCTGGAGTAGAAACATCCAGAGCCACCGTGCACAGGCGTGTGCAGGAAATGGGCTACAGGTGCCGCATTCCCCAGGTCAAGCCACTTTTGAACCAGAAACAGCGGCAGAAGCGCCTGACCTGGGCTACAGAGAAGCAGCACTGGACTGTTGCTCAGTGGTCCAAAGTACTTTTTTCAGATGAAAGCAAATTTTGCATGTCATTCGGAAATCAAGGTGCCAGAGTCTGGAGGAAGACTGGGGAGAAGGAAATGCCAAAATGCCTGAAGTCCAGTTTCAAGTACCCATGTCAGTGATGGTCTGGGGTGCCATGTCAGCTGCTGGTGTTGGTCCACTGTGTTTTATCAAGGGCAGGGTCAATGCAGCTAGCTATCAGGAGATTTTGGAGCACTTCATGCTTCCATCTGCTGAAAAGCTTTATGGAGATGAAGATTTCATTTTTCAGCACGACCTGGCACCTGCTCACAGTGCCAAAACCACTGGTAAATGGTTTACTGACCATGGTATTACTGTGCTCAATTGGCCTGCCAACTCTCTTGACCTGAACCCCATAGAGAATCTGTGGGATATTGTGAAGAGAAAGTTGAGAGACGCAAGACCCAACACTCTGGATGAGCTTAAGGCCGCTATCGAAGCATCCTGGGCCTCCATAACACCTCAGCAGTGCCACAGGCTGATTGCCTCCATGCCACGCCGCAATGAAGCAATCATTTCTGCAAAAGGATTCCCGACCAAGTATTGAGTGCATAACTGAACATAATTATTTGAAGGTTGACTTTTTTTTGTATTAAAAACACTTCTTTTATTGGTCGGATGAAATATGCTAATTTTTTGAGACAGGAATTTTGGGTTTTCATGAGCTGTATGCCAAAATCATCAGTATTAAAACAATAAAAGACCTGAAATATTTCAGTTGGTGTGCAATGAATCTAAAATATATGAAAGTTTAATTTTTATCATTACATTATGGAAAATAATTAACTTTATCACAATATGCTAATTTTTTGAGAAGGAACTATATATAAGAAAGCAACAAATTGTAGCTGTTTAGACACGCCACTCACAAGGTCTAGTGTTAAAGAAGAGCTTATAGTTCTTGTTGTTTTATCACAAGAGCTTTTTTAATTCAGGAGACTTAAAACATGCATTACGCAAGAAGTAATTAATTCACTTTGTGCTCTTTGTGCTTAATGAGTAAAATTATTGTTAGCTTTCAAATTATGACTATTTAACTAAAGCTAATCATGTCTAATTACTTCAGCAAACCCTCACAACCATTATTGTCCCCCAGTCATTTATTTAATGCTTCACGTTTTCTGCACAGCCATGTGTTTGCCATTAAATGGATCATTGTGAGGTGATTTTACCCATTCTCAATCACAGCGCACCGGTGAAAGACAAAATAACACAGTACGGCTACACCTCAAACAGAACAACTGCCATTATCCATGTGGAAGTGCACGTACTCTAAGAACAAGGTGTATTAGTCATAGAATCGACACTCAAGCAGTATGTGCACATCTCACTTATGTCATGCTTTAACATTGCGCAACACTGTTCTTCCCTAGTTTATTCATTGTATGCTTGTCTTTCATACATGTCATCGCAGACTGTAGTGAAATTCATTTTCTGGACTAATTTCCTCTTGTTGCTCAACATTTGCCACTCATCCTAGTGACTTCCCTCTAAAAAATATTATTTTAATATATAATTAATTATATAATTTATTTATTATTAAATAATAATAATTATTTTGTTTGTAGTTTTTGTGTAACCCTGCTCCTGGGTCAGACGTAACAACCCAATGTTTTGTGTACCCCAGATCCTGGGTCAGACGTAACAACCCAGTGTTTGGGTAGTTTTTGTGTAACCCAGATCCTGGGTCAGACGTAACAACCCAGTGTTTGGGTATTTTTTGTGTACCCCAGGTCCTGGGTCAGACATAACAACCCAGTGTTTGGGTAGTTTTTGTGTAACTCAGATCCTGGGTCAGACGTTACAACCCAGGGGTTAAGTTATTTATCGCGGGCTTTTTGCGACCTCTTCAGGAGAGAGCAGTGCTGCTCCGTCAAATTGTTGCATGTCTTTGGTAAAATACAGGTTTGTGTACATTTTTTGTATTTGTATCTATAAATGATTGTTCTGTATATCGTTTAATTTTATGCAAAGCAACATACGATGTGAGTCACCTAAACAAATGTTGCGTCTGTCTTTTCGCGTGATGGAAACGCCTGATGCCTTGCATAAAATTTTATGATTTTATTAAAAAAGAAACCAAATCTAAATACTTAGGATATTAAAATATGTTCTCAGAACTGTACACTGATTATGGACAGGTTATGGGGTCAGTCACAGCATATTTCGGCTACGAGTGAAACGCAGGGCGTCGGTCTGTAGTTAGAAGATCCAGCGCCGTTACAGTGGAAACAGGACAACAGAGACTGGTCGATTACACTTGAATTACTTCTAAATGTTTTATTTGTACTTCTTATATTTGTTAAACAAGATTTAATGTAAGCAATATGTATTTAAACTATATGAAATATGCTATACTGTAAAGAATTATCGAAAATAAAGTAATTATCATGCAAACTAGTTGGTTGTGTGGAGTATTTTAATATTTTTAGAGGACTGAAGTTAATCCATAATCATTGATTAATGTGTGAAGTAATATATATAAAATAGTAAAAATGAATCAACCCATTATGCTGGGGTTAAATAAACAACCCATTTTACTGGGTAAAATTAACCCAACATGTGTTCTGTCCTATATTTACCCAGTTATTTTGGGGGGTTTAGACATTGCTTGTGTCCCTTCTTCAATGTAAGTCTATGGAATATATTTTTTTTTACATGTTTAAATGTTCCCCACAAGAAAATAAAGTTGGTAAGACTCCTAGAAATTAAATAGCACACCTGGTCCTCAAAAAAACTGCACAAGTTTTATTCTTTGAAAAGCTGTAAGGGACATTCAAACTGACAGCAATGATCTAGCAGTAGTTCAGTAGTTCAACAAAATGCATTGCAAAATGAGTGACAGAGACTGTTGATGAAGAGACCTAAACTAAAATAATTCCTTTAGTTTAGTGTTTATAGTTGTGCATGAGTCCATCCATCCTTTCTCCTAACCACTTGTCCACTATGTAGGGTCACAGCGATGCTGAAGCCTAGCCAGGATCTTGGGCTGAAGACAGGGAAACTCCCAGATGGCCAGTCCATTACAGGGATAACCAGGACATACACACATACACTCACACCTACAGGCAATTTAGTGTCTCCTGTTCATCTGACCTGCATGTCTTTGGATTATGGGGGAAACTGGAGAACCCACCAGAAAGGCCTCCTGGCTCAGCCGGACTCAAACCTGGAACCGTTTTGCTGTGAGGCGACAGTGCTCATACATTGGCATGACAACCAATGGGAGTGCAAGCAGTGGACTACAGCAGAGAGACAATAAATAAATGTCAGGATGAACCCCCCATTTTATGTAGCCAGACTTTTGACTATCAGCCATCTTATCAGTGGATTCTGGTCTTAGACAGGAAGACACCACCTGACCATAATGTGCAGTGACAGTTTATCAAGTGACATTTATGGGTGGGTAAATATAGATATCTTTGAGAATAATGTGGAGTATTTAGGTGTGTTCAAGGATAAGTTCTACTCAGTAACTAGTTCTACTAAAACTGATATAAAACATTAGCCTGACGTCATCATACTCAGATTCTAGTCAGAATGTGAGTCTGATACCACTCCATTGGTCTGTGATTATGGGACGTGTTTCAACCGAACCAGGAAAGAAAATGCCTCTGCACTCAATTGGATCGACAAATGCCTTGATCGCGGTTCTATGTTCCTCTTTTAAAATGAATGTGCTGTCTACATCTCCTATAACAGACGCGATGGCTGAATCTACACATCTAAATGATCCAGCGGCAGCCATTCTTTGTTATAAACGAATTCAACCCAAGCGCTCTTTGGTGACGTGGATAATTACGTTACGGTTGATCATCTGTCCATCATCTTATAAAGCCCGCCCTGACAATTTGATTGGTCCGAACAGCTTTGGTTCGGGGATACTTGCTTCACAACGGATCAAGTCCAGACCGAACCTCAAATGTTGTGGGTGGGGCTAAGTTCGGCTGGCTAATAAAACATCGGACTCCTGATTGAGCAGATGTCAGCCAGTCAGCTTTAAAACAGATTTAAACCGATTGCAAACAGGAAACTCAGCCAGCTCTCATGCAGTATATACACCAGGGTAGGGTTGCACCAGCCGTTTGTAAGTTCTTTCTTAAATTGGAACGTAAAGTCCACACTAGAGGCTCAGTAACTACTTGCTAGTTTGTAACTAACTCTGTAGGTAGTAGCTAGTAGGTCGTAAACTCTCCGTAAAGTAATGTGTAGTCGCATAATATTACTTTTAGCCTCGATGAACCAATAGCAGCCTTCAAATACGTGAGCAGAAGTTGTGTTGAAATGCCGTGAATTTCAGTTTATCCTTCATTCTAACTTCTTTTGCCTCACGTTACTAACGGTAAAAATAAGTTTCCATTAAATACGAGACTTGATCATGAATAACATAAGTGTTTTTATATTTAAATAACATTCAGAAACTGTATTTGAAATGAAAAGGATCAATAAATAAATATTGATACATAAAACATAAGATATTACATTTATTGATTATGACTGATATTTGACATGCACACAACGGCGCTGTTTAGGACGGGTTGGTGTTAAAGAGCCACTAACAAAGTTATCTTTTCACGTAATGTTCTCTCTCTTAAAATGTAAGCATTATCATACATGTCTAAAGAATTGAAGCCTGTCAGGTAAAAGAAGAGCTTATTGATGCAGTTCAGACTGATATTTTATTCCAACCGTTACTCCTGATCGGAGGCTGCCGTAAATATTTAGTTGGAACGTAGAGTTACGTTTAAACTAAGTTTAATGGTGCAACGTTAAAATATTTAGTAGTTCGTAAGTTGTAACTTAGTGCCCATTTACGTCAAAACTAGGCTAAGTTGTAACTTACACAGCTGGTGCAACCAGCCCCTGATGATCTCATGCAAGGCTGACACTAGGGTCTTGTCGCCTTTGTGGACATGTGTCCATAAATTCCATGAGACCATAGGGCAACTCTGGCCCTCAAGGTCCACTGCCCTTTTTAACCCAAATGCTGGGTAGTTTTCTGTAACTCAGCTGCTGGGTCATTTTTACGGTCAACACAAATGATGAACATACCCAGAACTGGGTAAATGTAACCCAATGTTGGGTAGTCTGTGCCAAACCGGTTAAAACTGGATATAATTAGTCAATTTTGTTTTCTGTTCTGAGAGAAAACGTCCTGAGGGGAAACTTCCTCAATGAAATTAAGATTTGTATTACATAGTATTCCTATCAAATTATTACTGTACAAATAGGAAAATGTCTGCAGTCTCACATTTTACCGTTTTTGTTTACACGTACGTCACAGCCAATGTCTGGACGCGCTGTGTTTCAGCCTTGGTCGCGCCTTCATTTTGCGGCCGTAAAACTTCCATGGTGACGCTTGTTATGACAAGTAGATACAGGAGAGGAAGATGCATGGTGAATAGTGAGTTTATCTAACAGTAGTGCAGTGATGAGGTGAGCAGGTGAGGGAGAGTCCAAATGAAGATCTATGTGGAGACACGGAGGGAAGGAAGACGCTGGAGACAGGGAGAATAGTCCACTTAACATCAACAAGGTCAGACAAAGAGCTGGAGTGAGGTGTGTGCATATATAGTGCCAGTGATGAGGGGGATGATGATGTGCAGGTGTGTGTGATTGTGAATGATGTGCAGGTGGGAGCCCAGAAGGGTGATGGGAAATGTAGTGAACAGGATAGTGACTAGGTTGGTGACGCTGGCGCGTTGTTCACTTTGAGCAATGTTTTACGGCCGCAAAATGAAGGCGCGACCAAGGCTGAAACACGATGTGACATCGCTGTAGTGTAAAAGTTGCTGTGTGCTCCACTGCTTACAATAGGAGCGCTATTGATCTAGTGCGTTAGCGTCGCGGCTTTGGTCACGCTGTGTTTGACGGGTTGAAACTACATGTCTGACAGAGGAGATGGCACAGGTAAAGCTGTTTTTGATGTAACTTTTCAAACATGAATATATAAGATTGTCATTTAATGAACTGGAACAGCCTACTGATACCAGTTTTCTTCTCACATATTCCCATTGGCTGCTCTTACTGCTCCTGTCACGTCCTAAAGCATTTACTAAATGTTTTTTGAGTATCTTTTGATTGTAAAAGACTGACTTGCCATTGAATAAAAATATTGAATACGAATTGTTCCTGTCCTATATATATATATATATATATATATATATATATATATATATCAGAGATTTTAGAGTGCATTTTTATTACTTAAAATTAAAAACCTTCAATATCGATTTGAGTGACTCAGCATGGTCAAAAAAACAACACCCCAGCAAATGGGTTAATGATGGGTAAAAATAACCCAGTATGTGTTATGTCTAATATTTACCCAACACTGGGTTGCCAAATAACCCAGAAATAGTCGTTTTTAACCTAGCATTCCACCTCTGCCATAGAGTGTCCCATTTGTCTTTTTATGGCTCAGAAGGTTATAGAGTGCCAGAGAGTCCCCGACTTTTAGCTGGACTAATTTTTTGGCCTTATTACGATAGGACAGCAAAGCAGAGACAAGAAGTGATATGAGAGCAGAGAGGGGGGCAGGATTAGGGAAGGACCACAAGCTGGGACCCGAACACTGGCCACAATGCTATGACTCTGACACCCAGGTTTGGTCTTAACAGCACAACAGTCTATCACCCTCCAAAGAAAGGTCATCAAAATGTGAACTTTGTACTGAGGGCGTCTTTTGGGATGAGGCCTAGGAAAGCTTTAGCTGCACTTAAGAATAAAGCAGTAATCTCTGGAGACATTCTTGCTCAGCCACTTGAAAGCAGGGTGGAGGTACACCACTGATGTGCCAAACGTGATATCCGACAGTAATCCAGGCCCCTGGTGAAATCACGGCCGTGTCTCTGACTGTGATGGTGGTTTCCGAGGCAAATATTTATGTGGGCAGGTCAGTCAGGTATAATGGGGTTGGAAGGGTGGGAAATGGAATATAGCAGTGTCTTGGCCTGGTTTGTGGACTCAGATCTCTGCTGCTGCAGAAAGCTTTTTGCCAGACCCTGACCTTCACAAGTGTTGTAGGGTAATTTCATGGCAACACTCGTCACACGATTCACATGCTACATACAGTATATTCATACAGCGTTTATTTGGAGACCTAAGCCTTGCAGCAAATGCGGATTTTGCAAGAGTTTTCAGAGCAAGGATCATCATCTAACCCTGCGCTATCGACCAATTTGTACGAATTCGTACGAGTGAGTAAAAGGTGGATAATTCGTACGATTTGTCTAAACCCCAGTGATGGGTAGGTTTAGGGGCGCGGTCAGGGTAGGTAATTCGTATGAATTAGCCACCTCGTAAAATTTGTACGACTTGCCGTGAGATTGGGTTGTCTAACCACACTGTGCAAGAGGGCTAACCTGCTGAAAAAAATACCTAAACCAGCCTCAAAGGATTTGTTGGACTTGGTTTTCCTAGTCTTAAACCTTGGCCAAGCTGTTATTTAGATGAATTAGCTACCTGACCAGTTAACAAGTGCCCTAAACTCAGCAAGGGTTGGGACACTAGCTAACTTTAGGCTAGTTTAGGTTGTTTATTATAGCACAGAAGTGTTATTTAAAGAATATTTGGTTGAATTGCATTACATCTTCCAATAAATTTAAGCTATTTTTAGATGCAAAGTTGGATTTCCTATAATGCTCATGAAGAACAAATACTTTTTATTTTAAGCATTTTTTTTTATTATTTTCAGTAACACAAAAATTGCTCATGGTCACACACATGCTGTAAACTCTTTAATTTAGCTGCATGTTACCAAAATAATTATGTTGCATTTGGCTTTCAGTCTTGTATTGTATCTAAATACTTTGAATGCTTGAAGCAGACATATCCGCATTTTAGAGATATCCAGACTAGCTAAATTTAAAACTTCAATAACAGTTATGTCCTTATCTGATTATATTTTCTTTAAGTTACATTAATATACTTCCTCATTCTTCAGAATGCACAACACATCTGGTAAAGCAGGAAGAATATAAATATAGTTAACCTCTAAACAAGGTCTTTGTGAAGAGCCAGGTTTTTATTAGGTTCTATTAGCAGCAATAACAATACATTAGAAAACCATTAATAGCAGTCTTGATCTTATCAAATCTGCCGTTTTATTAACTGTCAGGTTTTATTAGCTGAAATAGCTCCCTCTGTGCAGTGATCTCAAACTGGGACAAAGGTTTTGGCTTATAAAAATGTGTCATCCGGTGAGCCTGTGATATTACCATGATTAGCAAGAGCTAACGAGTGGAACATACATGCATCCAAGGGCATATCAGAGAAGACAATCCGAGAACATTTCCAGGAAAACTAAACTTTGCAACTTTTAAATAAATACATTGACAGTGGTATTTGCTTGTGCAAAACTTGCCAACACAATGCCAAGATGTTGTTATGCCATTTTATTGGATGCTCTGAGTGGTTGCTTATTGGTCAATGAGGTTATAACCGCTAACCCATACACAAAAGGTTAGAAGTTGTGTAAATCCGTAATCCCAAAAAGCAATTTTAATAACAATTCAAATCTAAATAAACTGACCAATCAAAATAAGACCTCTTGAAGTTCCAGAAAATGAATGAAGATTAAATCATCAATGATGACTGAAATTCTAGTGAACTGAGCGACATTATTCTGTAGCACTGCAAAAACACATGTGTTCCTGGAACCTGAGCTGTGGGTGATTGAATAAAATCACAGCAGAGATCACTGGAAGAGATATCAGGACATTAAGAGAACTCATTCTCCACGACCCCTGCTTGATCTCCTCTGTAGCCATATGCACTGATCAGAGAGAGGTTAAGCTCAAGAAAATTGGACCACACGGCACAAGGAGATTAGAAGTTCAAGTTGCCATAATACCCCAGCGGCAATCAGACGGACAGGATCGGGGGGGCCCAACGGGGCCCATGACAGCACAGAGGAAAGTTCCTGAAGGAAACTCCTTCTTAAATGGACTTAGACACAGGGATTAGACTCCACCTCTCTAGTGTTTCAGGTGTCACTACTTCCAGAAAGGAAGCAAATCCCAGAGGAAGAATAAGATGCCTCTTGGCTATGTCTGTGAGCATATTACAAAGAGGAAGTTTGGAAAATATAAAAGCATGAACAAATACCACCATCGCTCATATTCAGTTGCAGAATGAATGACTTTACCATTTCTTGCAAGGATGTGCCCAAAAAATTTGGTCAAATTAATATTGCTTTGAGATAATAGGTGTATTTGCATTAGTGGTAAGTGCATTAGTGGAATTATGACTACAAAAAAATAATATATGTAGTACAGTAAATGCGGCATCTGTAATTCACATAATGGGGCTACAAAGATGAGTTTTGGTTGCAGAAAAGTGCAAAGTAAAGATTATTTTGTAATCAATAAATTACAATGTATCATGAATTATATAAAAACCCAAAGTAAATAATATATAAATTACAAAAAAACATATAAAATATTATAGTAAAATAATATGAAATTATTACTGTTTCACTCTTTTATTAGGTCTGATATGAAATCAAGAGATTAATCTGTTGTTCTTTCTGTTGACAGCAAAGTGTAATGCTTATTCTCAGGTTAATTCAGCTAACAGTCCTCTAAAAGTTGACAGAAAACAGTGTCAACTTAATAAAAGTTCTAAAACTTAAAAAAAAAAAAAGGAGTCCCTCATAACAGGATATTAATATTTAGGGTGTCCTTGGCATCAAAACATATACAAACCTCTAAATTAATGTGTTCATGTTTAAAGATAAAGAAAATGTCTGTAATATATTAACATTTGTAATATTTTATCTTTTAATATAGATTAGGTATTAAGGTATAGTTATATAAATAGGCATGGAAATCTAAACAAATATATAGTGTTAATTTATTTGATTTATGTAATTATAACATGTATGATCAGAATATGAATAAACAACGTTTTAACGTAGATTTAGTATTGATTTAGTATAGTAAACACTTTCGTTTTCATTAGGGCAAGCGTGGGTTCACACAGACGGTAAGCTGATTTTTTGTAACCATTCCACGGCAGAGCAGGGAAACGGCATGTGAAAAGAAAGAGAAAAGGAGCTAAAAGCCTTTAAATTAATGATCGATGAGGCCGCTTTCTTTGACTTCAAAGCGCTCCAGAAGCACTTGAAGCACTGCTATAGTTTCCCCATTTTACCTCATGCACCCCTCAGCAGCACGTGACCTGACCTGGTCGTCAACAGAACCCATTGGGCGGTCAACCCCTGCTGAAGTCATCAAAAGAGCCAAACAATGCCACATTTACTCAATCTGGGGCGGCTTTTCAATAGGCAACTATTCCCTATTCTTCCTGTGGGTTTGGCATCTGATTTTATTAGTTCCTATTCCTTATTAGATGGGTTCCCAGTGGCGGTCCCCAGGTCTGGAACGACCGCAGGCTACAGAGGAAGAGGGAAGGAGAAAGACAGCAAAAATGCTGTGGAGTTTTCTGGAACGTGTCAAGAATTTCTATGGCTAATCATTTCAGAGGTCACTTTGCCAGGACTTCAACCCCATGGTGCTTGGCACTTGTTTTGTACCTCTAGTGAATGATGTAGCACATTGGGGTGCATTAATGTAATCTGGCCAAACTCTTTCTTCCTTATTGTGATGTTACCCTCTGAGAGCCTCTGACAAAGATGCGAAAAGGTTGCACTTTTAATGAAGGCAGAGAAACTGCCTACTTAGTTACAGTTGTTTTCAAAGGGAAATCAATGTGTTTTCATTCATTCATTGCCCAAAACAGCAAGATTTTTTCCAACCAATTAAGTGACTTTTGGGGAAGACTATTTGTTTGTCCAACCAATTGCAGAGGGAGGGAGTCATTGGGAAACCTGATTGAAAACTAGGATTGAACAAAGTAAAAAGCGTAATTTTTTTTCAGAGCTTGACAGTGACCATACCCGTATACTTTCATTGTTTGGAAAAAAAAGGAGTTTGAACATTCTGCTTACATGGTTTACTGAGAAGGCAATGAGCTGCTTCATGGCATTGACGCTATGGGAACATGTGTGTCTGAGCATGTGTGAAATCATGCCAGTTCTGTTGGCAGACAGAGGTCATGTGAGGAAGCGTAGTGCATCAACAAGACCATAAATGGGCACCTACATCAGAGAATCCCCAGGTTCTCATTGTCTGAAGAAGCCGTGCAAGCATGCAATGAAATGCAGCATCTCGTTTCCTTCTCAGGGAACGGGGTTACTTACCTAACCCACAGATGCTGGAACCCTCGTTTTACAGAACCCTCAATGATGCATCATGGCGTTAATGCTATGGAACGTTACTACCCACGCCGCCATACTTACAAATGCCTGCTCAATGAGTCCAAAAGCATACAAGTACAGACCCAGAGGACAAGCGGGATGAATTAACCCAAGAGGACTCGAGAGCCTACGCTATAAAATCTTATAAATGTGTGTGGAGAGGACCAGCCTGCCGCAGCACAAATGTCTTGCAAGAGCGTCTGCTTGAAGGCAGTGGAACCTTGATTGCACCCACCAAAGCAAACAAAGTGTTGGTGGGACTTACGCCACATACACTTTAAGTGTAGCAGGGTTCAGAACATCTGAAAAAAGCTATTTTAAGAACTCCAGCACTGAATCTTGGACTGGGTATCACACCATGATACAAAGACATGCCACTTAAAAGCAGTGACAGCAAAAAAGCAGCAAAAAAGTTTCTTTGTAGATGGAGTTCTAGTATTTAAGATAGTTTCAACATTCTCGGTAGAGAGATCAGAATTTACAATCTAGTGCCCCTCAGGGGCCAGACCCACATTTTTTTAAATTTGGGTCTGGGGTAAACGATCTACCCCCGGCAAAATTGGAAATTGTGGGTTGACTTCACGATGTAAACTGCACTCAGGGAGAGTAGTTTGTCCTCCGCCCAGAGCGAGGTCTGCTGCACCAGCCTAAAAAAGGGGACATGAATGCAGCCTGACCTGGTAATTTATGCAAAAGATTACTAAATAGTTGTCCATCCACACCAACACATGGTAGCCCCTCAGGTCTGGGAGGAAGTGTTTTAGAGCTAGAAACACAGCCCTCATCTCCAGCCAATTGATGTGCCACGTGAGAAGAGGGCCTGTCCAACAATGCTGAGTGAGGGATTGCAAAGAGAGTGGTGCCTTCTGCTCTTAAACCACCACTGAAAGGGCCTCATGTGCAGCAAGCCAAACAGTATAACATTGGCGGCTGCAGCCATAAGACCCAGTAGTGTTTGGCATTGATGGACAGACATGCCCTTGACTAGCCTCACTTTTCCCACAGTGGTCAGGATCAACTCCACCCATGCAGGAGACAGATGTGCCCACATTGTGGTCGAATCCCAAACCACCCCAAGAAAAGTCACAGTCTGACTCTGAGACAGAACAGTTTTCTTGTGGTTCAACCTCAACCCCAAGCACTTCAAGAGAGCAAGAACGACATATCGATGCCAAGCTGTGAACTCTTCAGATTGTGCTAGTATCAGCCAGTCGTCAATTTTATTTAGTACAGGGATGCCCTGAAGTTGAAAAAGAACCAAAGCTGCATCCATGTACTTCGTGAAGGTGTGAGGCTATAAGGCTGGACCGAAGGTAAGAACTGGTATGCTTTGCCTTTGAAAGAAAATCTGATAAACTTCCTGTGTTTGGGAAAAAATATCAATGTGAAAGTATGCATCCTTTAATCTATCGTGACAAACCAATCCTGAAATTTGAGACACGATAAGTTTTAGCATTAGAATTTTGAATCTGTATTTTCGCAGAGTACGGTTCAATCATTTGCAGATCTAGAATTGTATGCAACCCCCCATTCCTCTTGGGAACTAGAAAAAAACATCTGTAAAAGCCTGCGTCTCTTAAGAAAACATTTTTATGAAAGAGATCCAAAAGAGATTAAAGTTCCTGGGTTAACAACAAAATCTGAACTGAATTCTGTAACCCTTCTTTATGGTTCGGAACACCCAATGTGAAGTTACAAACATTATTTATAAGTTATTGGGAACGACTGAAGATGAAAACAGAAAATCTGTGATTATGTCATAGAAGCGGAAAGCCACGAAGAGTGTCGTCGTAAACAGCCAAACTCAACTCATGGGAAATGTCTATCAGGTGTGCTTGTAATTAGTGCACATTAAACACCAAACACGGGCAGAAAAAAATGGTGACAGAGCGCTTGTCCTGAGAGATTAACGCTGTGGTTTTTGTCCAGTTACAAAATATCTCCTTTTGAGGAAAGAACTGCGTGACTGAAAAGAGTTATGAGTGAATGAGGACGACAGAAATTGGATGCACATCAGTGATTAGTCAACCCGAGACGCTACTGGTAGGATGACTGTTTGAACAAGCTTAATGCCAGTTTATATTCAGATAAATGCCATCTTGTGTGTTATTTGAACCGGTTGCGTGTTTTAAGACATTTTACTAATTTATATTATGTATGATAAGGTTGCATTAGAGTGCATACGGTTCATATGTGTATTTAAAAGTCTTTAAAATGTGCATATTGTGTTAATGCATAGGGTGTCAAAAGTTTGATTGTAATTAGGTATTTTATTCTTTTTTCTTTAAAGGTTATCAACCTAATTTGAGCCTGAGCTTAAACCAACTTTTTCTACTAAAAGAATCACTGTTTCAAGTTTCTTATCTAACTGCAAACTAAGCTCATCTGTTGGGAAGCTGCTCTAATCAATTGTGATGTGAATGGAAATCAACAGTGATGTAAATGGAAATCAACATACTGCAAACCAACTAAGATTGTAACAACTTTATTGAAGATTTAAAATAAAGGCCATTTTTGAGATGATCAATGTCCGTGGTTGACTAAGCTCTTTTTTGGAAACATTTTGCAGAAGTTCCCACGCTGCCAAATGCTCTGAAAGAGGAATCAGACTCGTCTTGTAATGGGGGTTAGTATGCTCTGTGCCCTCAAACAGCTTGCTGGCAGGGAGCAAACAAGATTTTGATAAAAATCAATTGGGGACTCCTTGTGCCCCGATACCCTTGAGATGGGGCCAGAACCATGCCGGAGGCCACCGCTCCTCAAAACACCTAAGGTAGCGGGGTTGGAGGAACTACTTCAAAAAGGCATTGGGAGGAGAGGAAGCATGATATTGTGGTGTTGTGCTCTCTCTCCCAAAAGTGCCTGCCTTTCAAAGCCTTGAACACCTCAGTGTCAGGACTACTTCTTCCTAGCCGCCCTAGGGCTGGCAGCTTGAAGGCCCTGGCTCTTGATCCGGGAAATGATAAACTGCTTGGACGCCACCAACTGTATCTTAGCCGCCTGGAAATTGTTGACAACGACATTAACCGTGTTGCCAAACAGGCCAGATGATGAGATCAGGGTGTCCAGCAGGTAGATCGTTTCTCTTTCCTTAATCTTCAAGAGGTTTATCCACGGATGTCTCTCCGTAGTGACCATAGAATAAAACGGCTGTTGGCATGGGCTGTTTGCTTGGCAGCACGGAGAGACAAGTCTGTGGTCGCGGAGTAATTCTGTTACTGATATGGGGCCAAGGCCCTCAGAGGTATCAAGTCTTATAACAGCTCAGCCAGGTATGCCTGTAGCACGGCCATCATGTACAGGGACACAACAACCTGACCTGCTGTCTGATAAGCCTTGCTTACCAGCCCAGATGTCACCCTACAGAGCCTGGAAGGCAAGACAGGTTTTTTTTTTTAAAGATGATGCCAAATCAGGGGGGAGATACCTTGAGCGTCTCTTCCACTTTTGCCATCGACACATACCTATGTTCCCATGACCCATGACTTCCCCATTATAGCCGAATATTTCAACATCGTGGAGTAATAAACACGATTATGGGTGTTTCCACAATCTCGTAATCTCTGCATGGAGATTGGGAAATAAGGGGAGATTTAGAAGGCTGGCCCCTACTGCTTGACAGAAGCAATCGATCAAGCACACAATCGATCTTGCTTTGGCTCACTTTGTGTCTTTCCTTGTGCCATTCTAAATTTAACTTAGCAACTGCCCCGGCCACAACTTCAAGCTGCTCCTCACAGGCTTTAGCGTGAGGAAGCTGTTCAAAAGAAGCACCCAGTTCATGACAAACCACAACCAGGTCCTCATGGCCAGATATAGCTGAAATCAGGAGAAATCACAGAGTGAGCTCCCAAATCAAGAAATGGATCCTCAGAGTCAGTACACAGAGCGAGAGAAATGACAGGCTAGTCTAATAACTCCATCAATGAACCCCATGATCTGAGTCGCCTCAACAGCAGTGGGTCCTGAACCACGAGGTGCAGATGTAAAGTTGCCTTCTTTATCGAAGAAAGCGAGACGAGAGCGGAGCTTACTCGTAGTGAAGTTTTCACAAAAACTCCGCTCCTAATCAAGCCACACAAAACTTGTTTGTATAATCCCCTGAGATATAACAAGGGCATGGTGCCACACATCTCCTTAACTCTCCCCTAGCAGTCTCTTTTATTTTTCCCTGGCGCTAAACACAGAAGAGTTGGCGTGATTTCACACATGCTCAGACACTGGCGCACACTGAAAGCATTCCCACAGCATCAACGCCACAACGCAACATTGAGTTTAAAGAAAAAAATAGAGTTTTATCCAGTTCTGTAAAAGTCAATAGTATATATATATATATCAGTGGGGATTTCTTTAAGACTGCAAGGGAAGCTCGGCATCCCCTATAGTGTCAAAAAATGAATGGTCAAATATGTACTATTGTGTTAACATTTTATTGACTAAAAATGCGTTAGAACACGTTCATCTCGAAGGCGAGTTCGTTCAGAATCAGCTACAAATAGCAGATCAGCTGACTCGATTTCCTTCTCATTCCTTCTCTCGTCACAGTGCATTTCCCTGTTGAAGCCGAGCGTCCGGTGACTTCAGTGGCGCTGCTTTGAACAGTTTTTTTCAGTGCTTCGAAACTAGTGCATTGGATAAATCTGCGATTATGCCCACGGACACTCAGCTTCTCTGTGGTGAATGGAGGAGTGGGCGGGGTTGGACTCCGGGCTTCTGCGTGATGATTGGAGGGTCTGTAGAAAGACTGCATCTCCTTTTGATTGACAGCGATTTTGCACGATAAAAAGTCACTGACGCTGAAGCTGTTCGAGCTCAGTCCCATCACGGATTTTGCATGTGTAGTCGAAAGACAAACTGCTGCAACATATTTATTGTTATTTGCTTGCCAATTTAACACAATTATACACCACATTCCTTGTTTGTTTAACCTAATTCCCACATTTCCTCTGTCAAATTTAATGTCTTTTTTTTTTTAGATTGTTCATTTATTCATTCATTCATACAGTAGGCTAGTGTCATAGGGTTGAGCTAGCAAACTGCACACGATGGCAGACAGTGCTAATATTGTCGACCTGATTTTCAGGAGCTGTCATTTAGGGGACATGATGAGAGTAGTGAATCATCCAAAAAGGGGAATTACAGGGAGTTCACAGAAACATTAGCTAAATATGACTCTGTACTGTCCACACAATTCGACTCCTCAACTGTGCTTTCTGGTATGTCCCATACTATTCAAAATGACTTGATCTCTGCTCTTGCAGCCATCGTTTCTGATCATATCAGATATGATATTCAGGATGCTTCCTTTTTTGGATGGCAGGTGGATGAAACGACTGATATATCCTGCCATGCCCAACTCTCTGTCATTGTTCGCTATGTGGATAGTGCAGGTAAAATTCAGGAGCACTTTATTGGATTTTTTTATGTTTCTGGGGGGCGAGATGCTCAGTCCTTTTTGATGTATTAAATGAGAACATGCAGGGCTACAATTTTAAGGATAAGCTTGTGGCACAGACCTATGATGGGGCTGCTGTCATGGCTTCAGCACTCAATGGTCTGCAGGCCAAAGTGAAAGCAATAGCCCCCAGTGTAATGTTTGTGCATTACTATGCACACAGACTGAATCTGGTGCTGTCACAGGGGGCTAAATGCTTGCCTGAGTGCAGAATATTTTTCTGCATCACTCTCTGGGTTTGCCACATTTTTTTCAAAGTCCACAAAGAGGCAGTTCAAGGTTGCCCAGAAACGCTCCTACTCGATGGAACTTCACATCATGGATAGTGAGCACTGTGGCAAACAATTATTATGGCCTCCTGCAGGCATTTGATAGCATCAGTGCAGATACAACAATTGATGATGATACACTGGATTGTGCCAAAGGCTTTGTTAGGAAACTTAACTGGAGGATTTTGAATGTGTGTTCATGTTGTACACATATGAACAAATTTTCTCTGAGACTGATGTGGTCTTTGATATTGTTCAGCAGAGGGCGATGGATGTTCTTTACTGCAAGAAAAGATTTGAGTCTCTTCTTGCATTTGTCAAAGAGAAGAGGTCAGAGGGGGCTTTCCAAGCTGTCTATGCCAAAGCAGCAGATCTCACATCAGACCCATGAGATGAGCCCATGAGAAAGCGCCATCTGACCCAATTGCAGGATCCCCCAGAGCGCTACAGAAATCTGTACATGGCCATCCTTGATAACGTCTTGGAGCAGATTCCTCGACGTTTTTCAAATTTGGAAGGTATGCTCTTCTTAGAATTAGTCAATCCAGGGAAATTTGATGACATGAGACAAGTATTTCCGGAGGAGGCCTTCCAAAGTGTGCTGAAAAGTTATGGCCATCACTTTGATTCAGGGAGACTGAGGTCTGAACTTCAAGTCCTGTATTCAGATCAGAACTTGCAGGGTAACAGGGGAAAGCTATGTGATTACTTGGTGTTCCTTAAAGACATGGAGTTGGACAGTGCAATGCATCAGCTTTACAAACTGTTCTCATTAGTGGCAACAATTGGAGCTACATCTGCAGGTGTAGAAAGGAGCTTCTCCTGTTTAAAGCGGCTCAAGTCCTACACCTGTAACACAATGGGCCAAGGCTGTTTAAGCAGCCTAGCTCTGCTGGCCATTGAGAGGACACTGGTCAAGTCACTGGAAAAGACGCCTAGTTGGTACGACAGGGTCACAGAGCATTTTCTTGAAAAGGAACGTAGGGCAGAATTTACGTATAAATAAATGAAAATTTTTTTGGTATAGGCCGAAAATGAGCTTCCCCTCTTTGAAAGAACAGCAGCCGCCACTGATTATTTTTCCATAAACACTGATTAACAGTGACACCCGGTACGGGTATTATGTTAACAATATGTCAAATCAGAGCATTGCTAAATTGTGTCAGATTCACTCTCATGATGAAATGCTCAATCAGACATAAACAGCTGAGTCAGATAAGAGCTGGTGGAATCAGTATATGGGATCCTGGTTGCATGTTGTAACAAGTTGTGGATCTGTTTACATGATGAGCTGCCAGTACGGAGATATTTCAGTGCATTTCAGTCAAACCACACCTTTTAGTTGAAAAAAAAAAATGTTGGAGAAACAGCAATAAATCTTTTACAGAAATTCCAACTTTCCCTTTCCATAAAAAACCCATCCCCAGCAGACAAAGGCAACAGTCACAATTCACACGGTTACACTGCCATAGTGATACATTGTTGTTTATTTGAATGTCTAGTTGTCTTATGATATCACTGGTATTGCAATAAGAATATTTGTGTGCCCACTGATAAGGTGAATGCTAAGGTTGACAACCTATATCCTGCCTCAGTCACCCATTATTAACAATTACGTTTAGTTTTTTTATTGCCTGAATCAGATATTCAGAACTTATGAAATGAAAAATAGTCAATAAAGCTGCTAAAACAACTTGTGGATTGTCTTTAAAATGTAAGTATTGTACAAGCATTTTCATTTGAAATGCTAAAATATATTTAAGAAAAAAAAATATTGCTTGGTAGATTAAATCAATTATGCTAATTACAATTAAACAGCAGTCATTTGATTATCCAATTAATGTAAAACAGCATAAATATAAACATTACTAATGGATATGGTTGTTAAGCAGAGAGGATAATCTTTTAATCACACACACACACACACACACACACACACACACACACACACACACACACACACACACACACACACACACACACACGCACACACACACACAAACACACACAAACACACACACACACACACACACACACAAAATGTTTTATGCATTCCTTTCTAAATAATGCATTTTATATTATGTGAGCCACATTTTAAGTGATTTTAACAATGGCACTCTATGCCTGAAGAAAAAAACAACTGGATTTTTGCCAAGTAGGTTGAATATGTTATATCATATACCCGAACACAATGAGCTTTATGAAAAAATGTATAGAATATTTGCAACCTAAGAATGGATTCGGATGCTAAGCCAAGATTCTCACCTCGGAGTGCTTGGAGCACATTTTCTTGGCTTGTCATAAGGAGTGGCTGCAAGAGAATCAGTGCATAAATTCCTCCTGCTTCTAATATACATTTATGTCCTTCAGTTGTGTGGATTTTATAGGGCCTGACAGTTTTTGTGGTCATGCACAAAACTCAAAGTATAATGTATTTGGGTGTGTGGTACTGAATATCAACATGGGGGGTCAGACAGGAAGTCAGTCAGTCAGTTTCCATATACAGCTTTTCTAAATGATCTGAAATCATTACCATGTTATTAGACTGAGTTATCAAATTTAGAGCATGTTGTTTAGAGTCTTTATACCTCTCTAATGATGAGCACAAGGATTCCAAAACTACTAACTAGTGTTACTACAATACACAGGCTGCAAACTAATTGAAATAGAATGAATGTGACTGATTTGTATGAAGAACATGGGAGACTGGGGTTAGCATGTTGCTAAGCTATTGACAATAATAAACATGCCACACTGTAAAGCGGTTAGATGTTGCGGGAAGAAGGAGAACCTGTGAACATTTAAAGACTAAAGAAATAAATAAACACATCCATGAAACAAAACATCAAATAAAATCCAGGCCTGGCCTCTCTCATCCTTCACTGTCGTTGCTCCTCCTTTTATGCTTCCGCTCCTCCGTGAGAGATACGAGACTGGTTGCAATATCTATCTATCTATCTATCTATCTATCTATCTATCTATCTATCTATCTATCTATCTATCTATCTATCTATCTATCTATCTATCTATCTATCTATCTATCTATCTATCTATCTATCTATCTATCTATCTATCTATCTATCTATCTATCTATCTATCTATCTGTCTATCTATCCATCTGAAATATCCAAATATCTACCCATATATATCTCGTACTTTCATACAAAAGCACTGTCTGTTAAGTCATGACTGTCTGGGAAACGAGGCAGCTGCCTTCAGTTTAGGACAAAGTCAGAACCTCTTTTGTATACTTGGTTAGGGAATCGATACCGTTCATGCTAAAAATATTCATTGCAAACATCTGTCACCACTGACTAACATTATAAAGTCTTCTTATATTCAGTACTGTGAGTTATCAGAAAAAAAGTGATACTGAACTCATTCTGTTTCGCTCTAGGAGAAATCTGTCAGCAAACTATTCCTTGACATTGACCTAAAGGAGACATTTAACAATGACAGCTCACATAATATCCTTATATGTATTTTGATTTTGATTTATTGAGTTTATTACCTGCTAGGATGAGACAAAGTTGAAGGCATGTGCTAGTCCAGTGTAAGTTAGGGTTAGATGTTTAGCCATCAGCACAGACTTTTGACTATCCACATCGTGTTGGACAAACACGTTGGACAAAATCGTTTTTTTGTTGGACAAAAATCGTCTTCAGCCAAGAACTACCTACTTAGAAAAAGACTGTCTGGCAGCCATTAATAAACAATAATTATTGCCAGCCATTATCAGCATGGAGAAAACTGATATAATGACAAAAGTGTGGCTAGGATAAAGGATAAAGCCTGGCTACACAAAATTAAGAGTTAAATTAGTATCAGCAAGTTGATTATTTGGTGAACTCTCTTATATATTAACAAAATTGTGTACAAACTAAGAGGCTAATGACAGTATTTTAGTGGAATTTTCAGTCAATCATATTTGCATGAAGATTATATATCAGTCAGCCCGCGCTGTCAAAAAAAAAATGGCAGAGGAGATTGTGGTCTTCAGCATGTCTTGACAAACCTGACATCTGCTCTGCTTGTTTTCTCTTTCATACACTGAGATCAGCGACTCCACCACATCACTTTGATCTGTGTCTTATATAAATCATTACTGGCGCTAATCAAGTTTTTATTTCTGGTATCTCTTTCAGCCATCAGTGAAGATTTGTGAAAGCTTGTTTGATTAAACAGATTTGCAAGTTCTCACTGGAACATGATGGATCCTACAGTTAGCAGTGATTGATACAGCAGTTATTATTGCTCATACATCTAGTGTTTAAAATCTAACATACATGCAAAATACTGTTCACACGAACATAAATGCAAATGCATCTATTCAGCTCGATTTTGTGCCTTGTCATGTTAAAACATGTCAGGCCACAATTCATAATGCCAGTATTCGCTGCATGAGTTGCATTGCCACAATGGGCGGTATAGTGGACATTGGAGTAAACTGTCTTCTTCGACTGTATAACTAAGCTGTGTCCCAATTCTGGGGCTGCATCCTCCGAAGGGCACATTTGGAGGAGGATTGCGTCACAGCTGCGCGACGAAGGCTGTCCCAAGTCGAAGGATCCTTCGAATGCGGCCCAGCGTCAGTGTTGCCAAGTCCGAGGTTTTCTCGCAGAATTGGGCTACTTTTAATTTGTTGCCGTGGGTAAACATTTTTTCCACGCTCCAACACCCCCAAAACATCCCTCAGACTCACAAATCCAGTGGAGAATTCGGCCGCCCGGACATCATCTGGGATCAGTGCATATTTCCACTGTTCACTAACAGGTTTGCAGGGATGACTCATGCGTGGGCTGCCATGTCACTGAGATGTTCTCAGAAAGAGGGAAGAATATGTTAAATTAACTCACATACTCAAAAATCAAACCATAACATATTTTAACATGAAAAAACATTCTATGAGCTAAACTCAGGACAGCGGCCCTCCAGGACTGACATTGCCTATCCCTGATCTATAAGACATATTGTGTTTCTATTATATTCTGTTCATATTTTTTTAAAACAATATCTAATATCAAAATCTAATATCCATGTGTAAAAAGTCAGTTTTTCATAAAAAAGTACAATATTTGCTTTTGAGATGAAGTGAAGTTTAATAATAATCTAAAGTACTTCAAATTTATACTTTAATCCAGAGTAAACGTATGTCTTTACATATAATTATAACTGCCTAAAAATAAACGGGGTTGAAAACCAATCGAAAAATGCTCACCATGGTCACTGTATGTACATAATAAAGTCTAAAGTGTATAAACTAGCTTATGTTAAATCACATACTTGTAACATATAAAAGTCAACATTTTAACCTTTATTGTATGTATTATTATTTTTATTTTTCATTTTAATCATTAGATACATTAGATTATTCGATTAAATTGAAACCCAATACTTACATTTAAAAGTGTAATCTAGCAATTTCGTCTCCAGCGCGCGATGAATTCTGGGGTAGACAAGGGTGTGAAAGATCCTTCTGACTGATGTATCCTGCATTCACGGGAAAAGAAGGACGCATTTGCAGGCTGCATATTGAAGGAGTCTTCAAAGGACCTTCAAATTGGGCCAGCCTTCATCGAGCCACGGTGACGCAATCGGCTATACTTTAAATACTATCTATCCCCTTTAAACGAGTCTCATTGCGTCCTCCGAAGGTCGTGTCGGTCGCACACTTCGAAGGACGTGGCCTTCAAAGGATGCAGCCCCTGAATTGGGACACAGCTTATATCTGAATAATAGGACTTCTTCTATACTACTACCCCTTTAAATACAAGAGGTTCTAACGCTCATGTGCCCCCTAGTGGCGAGTATGACAAAAAATATCGGTAACAGCTAACACTGTTACAACTGTAACGGTGGAACAACAGTTTGAAGAAAATCTTACTGAACTTAAACTGTTGACATGGGCTCCATCTGAAATCACATACTCTTGAGTAGGTACTTATTGTGAATTAGTAATTACTTCTTGACCGCTTAAAGTATGTTCTATATGATTGTGTGCAGTATGAATGTAATCTGGATGTACTACATCCGCCATGTTGTCATTATCATGTGACCTATGGCATCAGTTACGTCGCTTCACTGTCCTTCACAAATCCTCTCCCGTGGCCTCATGGGATATTAAAGTGTCCATCATATACACACTTCAAAATCTCATCAAAAAAGTAAGTTCTCCAGGTACTTTTTCCCTAAGTACCTGTTCACCTACTATATAGTAGGGAAGTATGCAATTTCGATGCAGCCATGGTGATAGCCAGCTATCTGAAAAAGGGTGCAATCACATTTACCTTTTGAAAAGTCCTCACATTATATCTTAGATGCTTGTGGTGTGCACTGTTGACTCAGAAAGCAATCTTCAATGACTACGCTAATAACCTCACAGAAAACTCACAACACAACTGTATACAAGATTAGGGCAGGTGAATATCGCTCACATTTTCTCTAGTAGATGTAAAATTGGGTTACAGAGACAATACAGCATTTGTACCGCTGTCCACAATGGCTTCTTCTGTTAGCATATATGACTAATGGAATAGATTCTTCCTAATCAAGAAGTTCTGGTAAGATGGCCAAGCTGATCAATGAAGAGAGAAATCTTACCTCATAATGGCTCTGGATAATGAGTTCCTGCCTCAACATTTAAAACTTCTTTTGCTTATATTACACTCAGCATTAGCTTGCATTACAGTAGGGTGTTGTCTTTTACAAGTGGAAATACACATTTCCATAGGATCTAATTTGACCGCTATCAGTGGGAACATTATACTGCTTGAATTTCTTGAAAAGTCACTTGCAATTTATAAAAGAGCAAAGGAATACTCTATGTTGTTTACAATTTAATGTCTGTGGATGTTTCAACTCATTTTGTAGTTGCACTTACACTGGAATTGGGTGAATCCTAGGTGGTTGAGAGGGTGAATAGTTTCTAAGCGCTGCTATGGTTGTCAGCACAATAGTCAGGTCAGGTTACATGCCAAAGTTCAATCCATAAACTTTCCCTGTTGATTGCAAGTGCAATGCAAGCAACAAACAGTTCTTGTAGGTTCTTCCAGGCTTTGCCCAGCTGACATAAACACATCTTGGCTTCTGAAAAGCATCAGGCGCTCTGCTATAGAGGTAGTTTCCAAAGCATGAGTGGAAAACTAGATCTTTTTAATGAAACTGAGACCACACGTGAGCCACATAGGTATTAAACTTTCCCCCTTAAACTTTATTGAGTTATTTTTTGCTGCAGGTTTTCATGCCCAGTCTCAATTTGGTGTCCTAAAAATAGATCCACCATAGTTCCTTAACATGGGCCTCTGATCGTAAAATCTCTGGAGTGCCGTGGGTGTCAGACAGGTAACGGGAGAATTCCTGAGGATATTCCAAGACTCTGGGTTTCCCACAGTTCAGGAAGTGCAGGTACTGGGGTGGGTCAGCGTTCCTTTGGCTTCGATTTTCCTTGCGCAGAACCTCCCCGTGTTCAACATTTTAACTTTACAGAGATGTTATAACTCCACCCCCTTTTTATTATTACATTACTTCAACAATCTTAATTTGTGAGTTCTTAAAGAGACCGTGTGTTGCTTCTAGCTGATTCAGGGACAAAAACTGTCAGACAAATAGCTCTGATGTTTTGGGAAATTAAGGGATCCGGTCCCCATTGAGCGTTCCCGGTAAATTTGTGTCCTGCTGAGGGCACTTCCCAGCTGTTAGCATTCAGGGACTTGCTTAACTCCTGACTCATTATAGGTAGTCTGGCAAGAACAAGCTATAATTAGCCTCTTAATGAGTTTAATATGGCAGCATTTGTCAGACAAGTCACTGTCCTTGTCACCCAGGACCCTTGAGAAGACTCAAACTGGGATGTGTCCAGACGTCATGTGTGGGAACTATCATTGTCTCTGACATAATATCACTTTCCTACATGCGTTTTGTTTCTCAAATTGAATTTGTAATTCGTCACACAAAATATTGCAAAGGTTTACAACAGGGGTGTCCAATATTGCTCCTGGAGGGCCGAAAGAGTTTAGCTCCAAGACATCTTCCTGAAAGTTTCTAGTAGTTCTAAAGACCATGATTATACAGTTCTGGTGTGTTTAATTAGGCTTGGAGCTAAACCCTGCAGGATAGTGGCCCTCCTGGGGTAGGATTGGACACCCCTGCTTTGGTAAAAGGCTTTCACAAAACTAGATATTGTGGTGCATGTCCGTGCAAAACTTTTCATCACATAACTTTGGTGTTGCACCATTTCAAGGCATCACTACACATTTTGATGGTTCTCTGGGTGTAGACCCTAAGTAGGCCATGCCAAAATAACTCACCCTCAAGTCTCAATGATGGTCTGGCTCTTGGATCTGGCTGGATTTTTTTTTTTTTTTTTTTGCCATTTAAGCATCCACCAATTGAAAAAAATATAATTGCACACCAAAACTCTACAGGATTTGAGGTATCATTTATGTAGTACAAACTCTGGCAAAGACCTAATTCCTTAACCTTCAGTAATGTTGTGTTTACTCTTAGCATGTTTGTTCGATTAAAACGAACTCTGGTGCAATTGCTCTGTTGGTGCAGTTCATTTGAATAAGGATCATCCGATCCCTGGAGCTCACCAAAACAAAGTGGACGGAGAACCACCTATTTTCTGTCACATAATATATATGTCATGAAAGCCATAAAAGACAGAGTGAACACTACGTGAACCAGAACTAAATGTATCCTCTTTTTTTTTTTTTTGGTCCGGACCAAAGGAACCAAGAAAACTGAACACCAAGAAGCTGTAGCTGATTCATCCCTACTAGGACGAGTACAGTGTGTGTGTGGTCTTTCTTTCCTGCATAGATCCTCAACATTTTGCTATATCACCACCTCAGAAAAGTGCTAAAACTACTCTAAAAAATGTGGGACTTCAGACCTGTGGCATGAACGATCTTTGCTGTCTGTTTCATAGTATATGCTGCTGGAATATAGAAAGAGTCACACTTTTAACAGTTCAGGTTTAAACAAGGTTGTCGTGGTTTGCTTAACCTCTTTTGCTTTTGATGTCAAGCCCGTGTTTGATTTCTTTAGAGAAAGCCCGAGCAGAGGCGTGGGAGCAGGAATGGTAATTAGCAGATCTCTTGTACGTAAATATAATTGCGTTAAAAGAGAACGCCCACCCCGTCATGCTGCATGGAAAAAGCTTTGCAAACCAACAAGCTGGATCCAGGAAAGCAAATTAAAGAATACAACCTTGTGTGAGAAAGATCTCCAACACCTATGGCTATCAATTGAGCAGGCCAGAGTTTGGATTTAGACTCTGTTTTATATCATTTAAGAGGTCTTTCCCCTCAAAAAGCAGATTATGAAAAGTATTTTATAGCTGCTAATAAAGAATAAATAGTTTTGCCCCATAAAACATAAAAACACATGAGAAATATAGAGCTATGATTGACTTTTGGACTGGATTTCAACAAAACTGGATTCTGGTGAACCTGTGTATGAGCTGCACATTTACTACATTATGTATGTGCAGTAATTCATTTGCATATCATACATACTGTATACTGTATAGTGGCCTCTGACATTTTTTTAACACTTTTGTACACTTTCATATGATTATAATTGCTATTCGATGTCAAAATATCAAACCAAGTGGCACAACAAACAAATGAGCTTTTCTCAGAACTATCTTTCAGACACAGAAAATATTTGAACAAAGAAAGTGTGGAAATAGTTTTCTTAATTTTTAACCGTGCATGTGCGGTTTTATTATTGGAAAGTTAACAAACTTGAAAAGTATGTTTTATGCTTTATGTGTGTTTGTGTAATGTAAATGTGTGTTTAATATAATTTAATGATTATTTTACTGTTTATTTAACATTTTAAAACATTGACTTCTTTTTAAAGGGGTCATGACATGGATTTTTGTATTATTTTAATATGCTCCCTAAGGTTCACTTATAATGTTAATAAAGTGTTTTGCACAAAAAAAAAAAAAAAAAAAAAAAAAAATATATATATATATATATATATATATATATAAAACCATAATTTATAGACAAAAGCATTATTAAATTATTTACTTACAGTTTGTGATGCAGCTGCTGTCAGATCCAATAAAGTTGGCAACTTTATCTTTCAACAAAAGTTTCTTGTGAATTCTCCATTACACTGTGCCTCGTTTACAAAACAATCTGCAGTCAAATGCTCCGAACAAACATATAATCCTCCGACGCGATCTGGGACGGCATTAAAATAAACGCTGGGATCCTTCTGAAGTCTCTACAAATGCAAACCAGCTGTTTAAACTGGACGCCTCACAAAGTGAACGTTACTTGTCTGACTCTTCCATTTGTCCTCTTGTCGACAGACTCAAGTGTGTAGAGTAAGTCAGAAACTGAACACCAGTGTAGGGCAAGCTACTTAGAAAATGTAGTGAGCTAAGCTAGCAGTTACTCTACATTAAATGTAGCTTCACTACACTGAAGCTACCACCCTGGGAAATGTAGCAAGCTAAGCTACAGCAATATGGCAAAAGTAGTTTACTACATCTAAAGCTACTTTTTCAAATTTAATTTTTATATTGAACCAACTTAATTCCAAGTCAATGATATCGCAGTGATCAATAAAATTGTCAATCAAAAATATATGCAGGTATAATTTGTCAGTTCAATTGTTTATTCAACAACTGTTCCAAACCAATTTGGCCAAAAAAAAAACAAAAAAAACATAACTATATAAAACCATCTATATAAAACTATAACAAAACCAGGTGTCAAGAGTGTGTGCATCTTTTTCCATTTCTCACGTGTCAGCCCAAGGATTGATATTGGTATGTGATGTCACACCATATGGAGCAGAAGGTGGTGGTAATGCACCAAAAAGCTGGTTTGTAGGGCCCTATGAAATCCGTTTAATTTTTTCCCACATTCCAAATTCAGTTTTATTTTGTTTTCATTTTTCTGGACTCCCATTTTAATGGTTAAATAACATTTTAGTAACCAAAAACGTGAAATTAATTGAAATCATTAAACGTATATAATTTAACAATAATTTATTAACATTTTTAAATAAATTACATTTTAAGGGCTCTATAAAATAGCTTTTTTTTTAATGGTTTAAATTGTAATGACCAATTATTTAAAATGTAGGCCTAATGATTTAAGAAAAACTTTCTTCAAAGGTTAAACCAACCTTTTATTTTGACAGGTTGCCATGTAGCTAGACCTTTGAGTCTCTGTTTTTTTTTATATGACGATAGTTTTTCTCAAATCAAGCTAAAATGCTGCTAAAGTGACTCTCAGAGCGGCTGTGTGTAGATGAAGTTCAACGATCCATTACTGAAAACATCGCAAGCGTCAGTTTGCCTCAGTGTGTGGTAAATGAATCCGCGCGTCTGAGCCATTCATTTACAGAGACACGCAGAACATGCATGATTCCTTTTTAAATAGTCTTTAAGCGGTTTAATATTCACAGACACTAGTCTATATCGCGATTTTATTTAAGTTTACTTACCTTCTTTTCATCCAAGAAAAAAAAAGCTTCGCTACTGAAAAGCTATTTGATTCAGAAAACAGCGACGCTACCACCACGCTACAAAGAAATGTAGTTAAACTAGTAGCGTCACTACTTGTAGCGACGCTACTGCCCAACACTGCTGAACACACATCTGTATTCTGTATCAGTGCCGACAGCGTCACTCATTATAATGACTTCTGTTTGCTGTTGACTCGATGCTCACGTCCAGCCATTAAGCAACTGAACGGCAGTGGGCGGAGCCTATAGTTTGATGGTGTTTAACTATTCAGTGATGTCTTGTTCTGGAGGCAGTCATATGCAAATGTATTTGCCCGTGTGACATCACAGATCCCACAATATCCAAACAAGCTGTTTTTGGAGCTTGATTAAATAAATGCCTTGTATATAATGAGGACGATGATTTAAGCTCAGAAACACACAGGATGTTTAATTGGTACAGTACAAAGACCTCTTATATGTCAAAAGATCAAGGCAACTTTGATTTCTCATGTCAGATTCAAAATGTATTTATTACTTTTTAATTAATAAATTTATAATTTATTGTAGATAATTAACTGTATAGTTTTACTATACTATAGTAAATTTACCCACTGTACCAAAATTTTTCTGCTGTAAAGAGCATTATGGGATTTAAGGAAAATGCCTGGACGCAACCTACATTTGGTTACACTTTATTTTAATGTGTCCCCGTTACTGTCAGGACACAGGCAAGGAGACAGAGGTAAGTGAATCCAAACACAGCTTTATTAAATGTGACACAAGTGCAAGGGTGAGTATTCTCAGAGTGCAGGTGCAGATACGAGGTGGATCACTACGTGCAGGGCAGATTACAGGTGAGCAGATCCTCTTCAGGTTACTTTATGTCAAGCGGTTGCAGATCTTTCATATGTGTCTTTTCTCTTTCAGATGTCGTCGTGGGAGAGATAACTCAGCGTGAACACCGGGACTCAGGAAGACCCAGGATTTAAGGGGACAGGGATCCAGATGGAGTTTCAGGAAGCAAGGACTCGGACAGGATGTCTGGAGGCAGTGGAACAGGAATGCAGAGGTTAGTAATTCACAGGTGAGTATACTTTACTTGGCTGGAACTGGACTTCTTTAGAGGCTTTGTAGGACAACGGGAAATGGTCTGTTCCTGTTGGAGGCTTGACGGTGAGTGAGGCTGTGGTGAGTGTTTTTATGTAGGGGTTGATGAGGCTTACTGATTGTGAACAGGTGCAGGTGATTAATATTCTGGGGAGAGTGATCGCTGTGTGGTGAAGGATGTGGTGTCTGATTGGTTCCTGACATTACCCCCCCCTCCAGGGTCCGCGCCAGCGGACCTTGGACCCCGACGTTGTGGTGGTCTACCTCTTGGCCGTGGTGCAGGTTTGTCTGGATATTGAGCGTGAAACTCTCGGAGCAGATTGGGATCAAGGACGTCGTTCCGGGGTACCCAACATCTTTCCTCTGGTCCATACCCCTCCCAATCTATGAGATATTCAATCTGACCACCTCGACGTCGGGAGTCCAAAATCTCATTAATCAAATAGATGGGCTCTGGTTCAATAGGTGGTATCGGGGGGTTATCCTCAGGGACCGGTTCTGTGGCTGAGTGGGGTACAGGTGGGTGGTGAGGTTTCAGGAGGGAGACGTGAAACGTGGGATGGATCCGATGTTCTGGAGGTAGGCGAAGTTGATAAGTGACTGGGTTTACTTGTCTTACGATGGGGAACGGTCCGATGTATCTGGGGTTGAGTTTGCGGCAAGGTTGGCGTAGACGGATGTCTTTAGTGGAGAGCCAGACTAACTGTCCGGGTTGGTATTCGGGAGTTTGACGGCGGTGAGCATCTGCAAAATGTCGTTGGCGATTTACTGCTTGCTGAAGATGATGATGAGTTTGGTTCCACACTCCCTCGCTCTCTTGAAACCACTTATTTACTGCTGGTACTTCTGAAGGTTCGCCGGACCATGGAAACAGTGGGGGTTGGTAACCCAGCACACACTGGAAATGAGTCAGTTGAGTGGATGACTGTCTGAGGGAGTTTTGTGCGTACTCTGCCCAAATGAGGTAACGACTCCAGATGTTTTGGTTGGAGTGCCAGAAGGTACGCAGGAATCGCCCTACATCTTGGATTTTACGTTCGGTTTGGCCATTTGTTTGTGGATGGTATCCTGATGACAAGCTTACGGTCACGTTCATGAGGGTGAAAAAGGCTCGCCAAACTCGGGAGATAAATTGGGGTCCCCTGTCAGACACGATGTCCTCTGGGATGCCGTAGTTCCGGAAGACGTGCTCCATCAGAAGTTCAGCAGTGACAAAAGCCATGGGGAGCCCTTTCAGAGGAATCAGCCTACATGCCTTGGAGAACCGATCAATGGCTACGAGGATACAGGTGTTACCGTCGGAGGCAGGCAGGTCCGTGACGAAATCCACTCCAATGTGGGACCAAGGTCTATGTGGAACTGGAAGCGGGACGAGTTTACCCACAGGGAGATTTCTGGGAACCTTGGACATGGCACAGGGGATACAACCTTGTATGAATGTCGTGATGTCATGCTGCATATTGGGCCACCAGTACTTGACTTGGAGAGTAGTGAACGTTTTATTTATTCCGGAATGACCTGTGCCTACGGAGGAGTGAGCTGAAGCAATGAGAGAGTTGCGGAAGTCCTCTGGGACGTAAATCTTCTCGGGGGGGCACCCTGGGATTCGAGGTTGTTGTCGTGACAGTTCCAATAATTGCTCGTTGATCTCCCACTGGATGGGATTGACAAACAACTTTTTGGGCAAAATGGTCTCGGGTTCCTCCTTAGGGATTTCTGGGGCATGGATGCGAGAGAGGGCATCCGCTCTAGTTTTCTTGGAGCCTGGACGATAAGAAATCTTGAAATGGAACCGGGTGAAGAACAACGGCCATCGCGCCTGACGTGGATTCAGTCTTTTCGCATCTCTTAAGTACTGGAGGTTCTTATGATCCGTAAGTACCAAGAATGGATGCTTCGCCCCCTCTAACCAATGCCTCCATTCCTCCAAGGCAAGTTTCACAGCTAAAAGCTCTCGGTTCCCAATGTCGTAGTTGATTTCCGCTGTGGATAATTTCTTGGAAAAGAATGCGCAAGGTACGGTCTTGGAGGATGAGCCTGAGTACTGGGACAGAATCCCTCCTACCCCGGTAGTGGAGGCATCTACTTCCACCACAAATACCTTCACTGGATCTGGATGGTGGAGCAAGGGTGCAGTGGTGAAAGCGGCCTTGAGGGCGTTAAAGCCACGCTCAGCTTCTGGGGTCCAAAGCAACACTTTCGGTTTCCCCTTTAACAGGGAGGTAAGAGGAGCAGTCAAGAAACTGTACTGGTGTATGAACCGTCGGTAAAAATTAGCGAAGCCAAGGAACCTCTGGAGCTCTTTCACCGACTGTGGGGGTTGGCCAGGACATGATGGTTTCGGTCTTCCGTTTGTCCATCTCCACACCTCTTTCACTGAGTTGGTATCCCAGGAATTCGACATCGGTCTGGTGAAACGTGCACTTCTCTGCCTTTAGAAAGAGGGTGAATTCCCTGAGTCGTTGGAGTACCAGGGCCACATGATGTTGATGTTCAACAGGGTTCTTGGAATAAATCAGAATATCATCAATATACACCAACACAAATTTCCCCAGGTAGTCTCGGAGTACCTCGTCCATGAAGCTCTGGAACACGGAAGGAGCGTTTACTAACCCATACGGCATTACCAAGTATTCATAGTGCCCTGCAGGCGTGATGAAAGCTGTTTTCCACTCATCCCCTTCTTTAATTCTGATCAGATTGTAGGCACTTCTCAGATCCAACTTGGTGAAGATCCTGGCTTCTCTGAGCTGTTCGAGGGCTGTTGGGATGAGAGGCAGCGGGTAACTGAATTTGACGGTGATTTGATTCAGGGCTCTGTAATCAATGCAAGGTCTTAATCCTCCATCCTTCTTGGCGACAAAAAAGAAACTAGCGGCAGCAGGGGATGTAGAGGGACGAATGTACCCCTGTTGTAATGCTTCCTCGATATACTTCCGCATAGATTCTTGTTCAGGAATGGAGAGTGAGTAAATCTTACCCTTGGGAATCGAGGCATCGGGGACCAGGTCAATGGCACAATCCCAGGGTCTATGAGGTGGCAGGTTGGAGGCAGTAACCGGGTTGAATATGTCAGAGAACGAGGAATAGCAAGAGGGAATGTTTGTAGACAGATTCTCCGTGGGGCTCTCGATGGAGGTGGAACTCACAGTGAGCATTTTCTCGGGTTCTGCAGCTGGTGGAGCAGAATGTGCGCATTGCTTAAGCGGACAATGACATCCCCAACTGGTTATCTTACCGGACTGCCAATTTATGGTAGGTTGGTGACAAATTAACCATGGACGGCCGAGAATGATGTCTGCTTGGCTATTCTGAAGAATGAAAGGTTCGAACATTTCGTGGTGAAGATTTTCAATACACAGTTGGATGGGTGGGATTTGCGAAGTAACATACCCCTTGTTAATGGGTTCGCCGGTCACTGCATCAATGGAATATGGCTTTGGGATGTCGACCTTCCTGAGGTTAAGTTTCTTGCAGAGTTGCCCTGATATGAAGTTCCCCGCTGATCCGGAATCGACAATGGCTGCTACAGATACATGGAAAGTTCGAATTTTCAGGATTACTGGAATTGTGAGTGGTGTCGATAACTTCATTTCTCTGCGATGAGAGCGTTCAGCCTGGGTGAGCCGGTGAGTATAAACTTGCATTTCTTCTGGGGCTTTTTCAGACTCACGATTCGTGAGGACGTGAGGGGATGTGGCGTGACAAACTCGAGTATCTCGATAGCAGCTCTGGGACCGTTGATGAATACGGAGAGTTTGCTGTATGAATTTTTCGAGCCCCAGGTTGTCATCGTAGATCGCCATTTGGAGACGAAGTGCAGGATTGAGACCGCCGCGATAAACAGCCAGGAGAGCCTTTTCGTTCCAACCACTCACTGAAGCTAGAGTTCGGAATTCAATGGAATACTCTGAAACGGATCTCTTATCCTGTCGAAGATGCATTAGCTTATCACTGATGGTGGAATCACTGACTGGTTGGCCGAAAACCTCCTTGAAATGGTGAATGAAATTTTGTAGTGACCTGGTAACCTCAGTCTCTTGTACCCACAGCGACTCAGCCCATCTTAATGCTGTTCCAGATAACTGCTGAATGATGAAAGAGATTCGTGAACGGTCTGTGGGAAACAGATGAGGCTGCTGTTCAAAGGTGAGCGAACACTGGAACAGGAAGCCATTGCAATCTTCCGCCCGACCGGAGAAGGGCGCTGGTCGGTCGTGGGGCTAGCAATGCATACCATCGCGGAAGTGAGGTTCGCGGAAGTGGAGGTGGGCTGTGGAAGCGAACTCGCCGCATCGGTTGCTGGTTGCCCTGGAATGGCTGCGGTTGGCGGTTGTGTTGGATCCATAGCGGTAGTTGGTCAAGCCTTCTGTCAGGATACAGGCAAGGAGACAGAGGTAAGTGAATCCAAACACAGCTTTATTAAATGTGACACAAGTGCAAGGGTGAGTATTCTCAGAGTGCAGGTGCAGATACGAGGTGGATCACTACGTGCGGGGCAGATTACAGGTGAGCAGATCCTCTTCAGGTTACTTTATGTCAAGCGGTTGCAGATCTTTCATACGTGTCTTTTCTCTTTCAGATGTCGTCGTGGGAGAGATAACTCAGCGTGAACACCGGGACTCAGGAAGACCCAGGATTTAAGGGGACAGGGATCCAGATGGGGTTTCAGGAAGCAAGGACTCGGACAGGATGTCTGGAGGCAGTGGAACAGGAATGCAGAGGTTAGTAATTCACAGGTGAGTATACTTTACTTGGCTGGAACTGGATTTCTTTAGAGGCTTTGTAGGACAACGGGAAATGGTCTGTTCCTGTTGGAGGCTTGACGGTGAGTGAGGCTGTGGTGAGTGTTTTTATGTAGGGGTTGATGAGGCTTACTGATTGTGAACAGGTGCAGGTGATTAATATTCTGGGGAGAGTGATCGCTGTGTGGTGAAGGATGTGGTGTCTGATTGGTTCCTGACAGTTACAGTGTAATAGTGAGTAATAGTAATTAATTACATGTACTTACTATAGGGTTAGGGTTTGGTTTGGTTACAGGTTACTTGCATGTGCATGTAATTATGCATAATTAATAGTTAATACTATAGTAACTACATGTAACAAGGACACATTAAAATAAAGTTTTTATCTTACATTTTTATGCCTGTGCACAACGCTATAGATACATTTATTTATTTATTATCTAAACCTAAGTAAGTTAGTAAATAAATACATTTGTCTAAAGAAGTAAATAACCAAAAAAATAAGTAAATTATTTGTAACAATAAAACCCCAATAAATAAATAAACAAAAATTGAGTGCGATTTATGTTGTTCACACATTTAAGATGCAACGCATATGATGGACAAAAATCTGATATATTGGGCCATATTTAGCTACAATGTCAACGTAGCCTGTTATACTAATTTTTGTATCATTTTGAGTTGAATTAAAGTTCACAGACACACAGCTGTTCGTCTCTTTGTTTGAAGCAAACTACATTTGAAGCTTCCAAGTGTTTCCTGAAAGAACATTTTCGGAAACATTTCCTCAGCCCTAATGGCTGGGTGAAATATCAGACCGCAATTACCACTGCGACAACTGTGAGTGTACTGGAACTGTTGGAGCAAAGGAACTTAATTCACCATTTTGTGATTTACAAGGGATTACAAATTCAAAGTGCTTCCCGGAACATTCAACATCACAAAGTGTCCACACTTCTGTGAATAACTTGTTTTTAAACAATTGTTAGACTACAGTATGATTTGAAAAGACAGTCGTATTCACGGCCTACACTGGGATTACAGGATCACACAAAGGCTAGACTAATATCTTGTTTTTGTCATCTTTTTCATCTCACTCAATTGCCAATCATGTGGTGCCGGTTGTTTTTAAATTTGTGATTACTCAAATTAAATAATTTGGGTTAGCTTTTGGATTAATTTAGTACCGACGCAATGACGTAATCGAACTCCTGTGGGCCGATTGGATTGCATTAGATGCCACCACTTATATGTGTTAATGTGCAGTGACATCAAAAGAAGTGAGATAAATCCCAAATGAAAGGGTCCGCGTCCTTCATCACCTTGAAGAGCTGACCTTTGGAGATGTCAGCGACTGCTCGATATTTGCATCGGCCTCTCTTGGATTTCAGACAATAGGCTCAGAGGCAGTCCACTTAGACACAGTTTCTCTGTATTTTACTTAACGCAGCCTTGAAAGGGCAAGACTCAAGCTGTGGAGGAATTGAAAGCGTCAACGTTTGGTTTGGGTGGCACGGCTGCCGTTCTCCACTCTGGTTGTGGCAGTTCGGAGACTAACAATGTTATCCCAGCAGGCCATTGGTGGACACAGCACAAAAGAGAGCTCAAACAATAAAGCGTCCCCCTCCCCAACGGTAGCGATCTATTATTCATGGACCTCCCCAATTCCACTGCTCGATTTCTCACGCTTTCTTGTACTTCTCACGCTTTCTTGTCTATCTGACAGAAGATAGAAATGCATACAGCTTTGGAATGACAGGAGTCTAAGTAGATGATGACAGAATATTTGTCCCTGTAATGGGCATATTATGTGTAAACTAACAATACACCCTCACACTTCCCATGTTTATGTGAAACACGTTGTAATTACGGCTTGAGGAAATTACCGTTTTAGGAAACCAAGCGCTGACTCAGGTCATGCAAGGTAATGGTGATTTCCTTGGCTTTTCTACTGTAAAACGGATACCAGTGTGGGATCGAAGTTAATGGAAAGGTCACAACCAGATATCTAGTATTTTGGAAATTCATCACATCTATGACTGAGTGGTTTCTCACTCCCACCCAACAGCCTGCGAAATGACGTAGCTCCACATGACCTGCAGTTGTTTACTAGACTACTGCTTTAAAACTGTTTAGTCACAATGACTGTTTATGTCAAATCTCATTGGTGCGATCGGTGCCAAAACAGGAAACAAAACCGTTTTTGAATTCACATCCCAAACTTGGAATGATGTAATGGGCTGAGGTTTGTATTGGGCCAAAAAACGCTTTGCACAAGCCATGACCAATTGCGAGCAAAGATCAATCAACCCTCAAGAAAAGACTAGTCTTCGTTCTGGTTCAGCAAAGCACGGACGAATGGGCTGCTAAATGTCTCTTGCTCACTAAAGATATATCTGTCTGCTTCTTTATAATTTTCTCTTTAATACTGAGAGACTTTAAGAACTGTCAGCGGTAAACACTAAAGGTTCACCTTACTCATCGCGGGCAGCATTATTTTCCTTCCACCTTTAAACAGATGACATATACTTACCTTCTTCTCAGTTTATCTTATTATTGAACACTTTGTTTTAGTTTACTTGAAATTTCCTGGCAGGTGACAAGTTGAGTGCTTTGAGCTCTCTGTTGAAAGGAGTTTAGTTTCCATTCAACTGTCAGGAGATTTGATTAAATCAGCTTTAGGGAGAAAGAATTTGGCAGCTTATGTACTCAAAGTTCTCCAACCATTTTATTTTTTCAAAGAGAATGAAAAAAAGTCAGTTCCATTTACTGTATGGGATCTCAACCCGACTATCCTTGAACTATTACAGCTACAAGAGCCATTTACAAATCCCACTATGCACATTTTGTCCCCGAATGTAACTGAATGCCATAAAAAAGTTAAACCAGCCTAAGGTGGTTCGCTGGTCTTAGCTGGCTTAAGCTGGTCTAGCTGACAAGTGCATGAAAACTATCTACAACAGGCTATAACTAGTTTGGCCAGGTTGAGAGACCAGCATACCACCTTTATTTTATCAAAAGTTAAAATAAGGTCAGAATTCATGGAAAACCACCATCTTGCAGTTGTTAAATTACAGAGCTTAAACATGATTAGACTTGTTAAAGACATTTTTTTTTGCGGTTTTGCCAAAAGTTTTAGTATAAAAATAATGAACAGATTGCAAAAAGACACAAAAGATACTCTAAAGCAAATAAAATTTAGATCAATTAACTGTAGCTATAGCTTGGTACCAAAATCTAGTGATCTGCCTAGACAACACTTTCAGATGGCGTTCAAACCTTTTACAAGGCAACATTACCTAATTTTGACTGAAATCTAAAGTATTGAATGAGAATGTATTCCCATAATGCTTTGCAGCAAGCAAAAAGACGGTGCGCGCCCTATTTCTGACATACTGGTGTATCGCAATCTTAGCTTAGCAACATGCTAACATCAACTTCTACTGAAATTTATTGTCTCTGTGCGATTCATGTAAGAAGTGATACTGTACCTATTTGTGTAAATAAATTTAGACCTTTGTGGCCTATCCAATGTTTCAAACTGCAATTAAGAGTTCGATGTATTTCAGAATGTTGAATAAAAAGGTAGTTGTTTACATCAACAGCAGACAGCAAGGGAGCTAACAAGGTTTGAGAACAGAACATTTCATCTTAATTATAATGCTCTGTGGTCTTAATTAAGACTTACAAAGTCTTGTTTTGTAAACATAAATCAAATGCTTTATAACAACAACATACAGTCATTCAATTATAGGCTTCATATTATTGTACTAAAGGCAATTTTTTTGGTTGTTTCGGTTCTTTTCCTCTGGTAGCAGGGGGTCTCAGGTTTTTAGCGGCCTTGCATGCATACAAATTACCAGAAAAGGTCCCTTACTACTTAGAGAAATAGGCTATTACTTTTAATTGAGCAAAAACTGTTTGGGGATAGGGTCCATTTGAGCAGTGCTGAAAAATACTTCATTTGCCACCGTTTGCTGTGTCAGCATGAGCTGTTAGTGTTGGTGTCTTCAAAGTTAAAGGTTTTCCGTCTGTTTGATGAGGTCAGCTATTGTTAAAGTTAAAAATGACCAATTCAGTGCGCATTTGCACAAACAACAAATTACATTCTCTGCTCAGCAATACAGACCTAATCAATCTTTGATGCAGCATGTTTGTGGTACATCTTACATCTATTGAACCAATTAGTCCAATACTGCAAATCCTATATGATTGGTTTCTTTGTAATAAATAGCTGGTGATGTTCCTCATTTTTAAGTCACATTTACCTTTGTCCACCGAATATTTGTCACTTCAATATGAATCCATGCAATTTTGCCAAATTTTTCCTCACATAGATTTCATAATGATTTCAAGTTGGTAAAGCAAATTCGTCACGTTAACCAGCAGAAAGCTGTTGGATTTTGTTGCCCGGCCCTATTTGTTTGAACCGCGAGAGGCGTTAAAGTTTACCCTACTCCTACATTGCTTCAAGTGTTACTCTTTTGCCGTAAGTCGGCTTGTGTAGGCCGTCTACCGGAAGCTAGTTATTTTAGTTTTTAAAGTTTTAAATATGGATATTTGTTCTTATACAAACGCTTCAGAAGGCCTTTATTACCCCCCAAAGTCATATGGATTACTTTTATGATGGATGGATGCACTTTTTTGGGCTTCAAAATATGAACCTCCATTCACTGCCATTATAAAACTTGGAAAAGTCAGGATATTTTTTTATATAACTCCGATTATGTTCGTCTGAAAGAAGAAAGTCATATACACCTAGGAAGGCTTGAGGGTGAGTAAACCATGGGGTGATTTTCATTTTTGGGTGAAATATCCATTTAAATTCACAGATTTGGATGGAAACAAAGCTTAAAAATGACATGAATTATTTTCTCACGTAGGGGCCATTTACACGACACCGTTTTCAACTAAAAACGTAACACTTTTAATGCGTTTTGGCCGTTCATTTACACACAACAGCGCAATTTTGGGAGCCTGAAAACACAAACTTTTGAAAATGGGTATCAAAATGCAAGTTTTTGGAAACGATACAGTTATCGTCTCCGTGTAAACTACAAAAAACATGAATTTGTGAAACGGTGACGTCATGCGCATGTGTATTACTTGTTCAGTCTATAGGCGCGTAGTGTTTCTTTACAAAGTGACATCGCCACCTACTGCCTTGGCATGAATAATACTGCGTTTTTAGTCGTTTTCATGGATCCGTGTGAACGGGGATAATTTTGACAACGTTGTCGTCTGTAAATGTAAAAACGTAGGTGGAGAGAAGATGGTCTTTGGTGGCTGTTTGAACACATTTGACCACATGAGCGTTTACACTATGAAAGCAATCCGGTTGAATGTGTTTTCGACTACCTCTGGAAGTGGTCAAAAGTGGACAAGCTCAAAATGTTTTAGACCCCGTTTACACCTGTATTTAGCGTCATCCACTTGTGATCCAATGGACCAAAATGCTTCTAATACCAGGTGTAAACGGGGCCTAAGTAACTTTGCACCTACATGTCAAATAATTCTCATTAGAGTATTAGTCGACTGTCTGCTTAATATCTGCTAACACTTTATTTTAATGCTCCTTATTCTGCTAACCCTACCAGTCTACTAATACTCAACTAATGTTTTTATAACTTAATGGGGATGTTAGCTAAATGTTATTAGAACATATTTTTGTTATTTGGGTTGGAGATTTGCAAGCTTTCATTCTCATAAAATATTTTCCAGCAGCCATCAAACCGCTAATGTGATGCTAACCATGCTAGCGCTGCCCATGCTAACCACCCAAACTGTGATCCCCATTTTACCAATGGCATACAACCAACCAAAGTAGTTCTTAAATGTGCATCCAAAGATGACAACACATCTGACTTATGCAAACAGTTAGTCTTTGTGTGGTTCACCTAATCTCATCTATCATGATGAAGATCAGAGACTAAGTGGCTCCGTGATCACGCTGCCAAACGGCATGTCACACCTTCTCCAGAGGCATCCTGTGCAAGTGTACATGCGTGACCTGCAGGAACCTGCACATCTGTTCATCGACGGGTACACTATGTAACCGCAATTATATCTACCAACCTCAAAATGTTTTTTCATCGTGGAACATGTACAGCCAAATCCGTCCTGAAAGATGTGAAAAAATGCAACCCTCTAGAGATTCAAAACATTATATAACTTTTCGGAACTTGTTGGAATTGCAAATCTGTCAATTATAAAGGAATAATTGACCTAAAAATAAAAATGCTGTTATTATTTAGCAGCCATTATATGTCGCAACCGAACACGCCACTTTGAAGATGCAGAGAAAGAGAGAAATTTAACTTACAAAATGTATGTTTTTTAGCTTTTGGTATGAATATGTTAGCCTTACTGTTATCTATAAGCAGGTGTGCTTCAAAACAATGACAAAATTCACATTTAGGAGAGATAAGCATTCAAAACTTACAGTCTCTCACCTCCTCTAAAATGGATCACAGATTGTAATGACATCACCGTGGACTTAAGCTTTTCATCACATCTTCTGTCCAATCAATTGCTCTCTAGAATCTAAAGCTCCGCCTCCTATGCTATAAATAACACCTGGTCAAAGCCACCGTTGACGCGTAACGGAGCGATATGGGCTGTAAATGTGAGTTCCGTTGCGCAGACGCTCGAGTTTTATTCCGTTTTCCAACTGTACGTTAGTTGAGAATGAAATGGCTAGAATTTATTCACACTTCTACTATTGAGTCCAGCGTTTCTTCAGCGCTCAGATTCGTTTCCATGGTGCTGTCATGTACGACTCGCAGTCTGTGAGGGAAATTAAACGCTATTGGCTATTTGAAAAGGGGGAGGAGCCATTCAATATGTCCCGCCTCAGCTTCCTGTTTCAGTGGGAATTACGTCAACGTATCAAACAAAGCTGCGCGTTTCAAGGCACTTCAGTGGGCCTTTAAATTTCAGTCTGTTTCTCATATAAAGCTATTGTATGACTTCAGAAGATTTACTGCACAAGTTGTAGAAACTACTGTTTTTGTGACTTTATTTTATGAACTCGGTAGATGTAGTTACAATGAACTGCTGTCGTACGTAAAAGATTGGTGTGAAGATTCTTCAAAAATTCTCCTTTTGGGTTCCACAGAAAAAAATAACAGTATAATAATTGATTTACTATACTTTTAAATCTATTTTCACTCTGAAATTGCTAATAAATGTACAAGGAAACAGGAAGTAACATGTTAAATTAAAAGTGAAACGTTGAACTGAAATAGTATTTACTTGTAAAACATACTCCAAAAATCTGCTTACTTAGAATTTTTTTTTAAAGTGTACGAATTTGGAACGACATAAGGGTGAGTAAATAATGACAGAATTGTATATATGCCTGAACAGGTATGACTCCACTTTGTAGGTCAATCGGCAGTTCGCATCACACTGGTTCCCTCGACAAAATCCCAATAGGATTTTTCCCTATGCTTTTGAAATATCATAAAATAAGCTAAGTAATCAGCAAAAGTTTATGATACTTACATGTTTTGTCCATCAAGACATTTTCACAGATGATCACAACTTTTATGAATTTTGAAGCCTAAATGCAGTCGCCAGAAGTAAAAAGGTAAAGGCTATAAACAAACTACACCACGGTCGCTCAACATTAAACTTCTGGCAACTCTTTCAGTTTCTATCTAAAAACATTTTCCCAGAAGGTTAGAGTTAGAATAGTTTATAAGAGCACAATTATAAGCAGACTGAGTTTACCTGTTCAGTGCGATGACGTTTAATCTCCTCGACAGACTCTGTAGTCTCATTTAGACACTTGTTAGCAACAGCTTTTTTCAAGACATGTAACAGCTTCAAAAAATCACGAGTGGGGTAATACTAATGTATTTAATGTTGTAGAATAAAACATGAAAGTATCTTGAGCTTGTGTTCACCACAGACCTTATTTCAACCATTTAACCAATTCCCCAATCAAAAAACCCATTGACTTCAGGATTAATTTACGTCATGTATGCTCCACTCTATTGCTTAGGGATAGTTCACCCTAAAGTGAAAATGTATTTATAATTTACTCACCCTGGTGTTGTTCTCATGGCGTATGCCCTTCTTTCTTTTATGGACCACAAAAGGAGATTTAAAAAAAAAAATCCCTCTCCAGCTCACGCTCATAATGGCAGTGAATAGCATCAAACTTTTAAAAAAAGTATCACAGAATGATCCCATATGACACGTGTTGTATATTCCAAGTGTCCTGGCGGTTTACGATAAGGTTTGGTATAAAACAAACCAAAATTTAATGTATTTTTTAATGAAATCCTGACCTTGGCCGTTGGTCTTCTGTGCACAATGTTTATGTTCACCTCTATAAGTTCACTCTGTGTCGCCCAGAACAACACAAGTTGTGAGAAATCAAGATTAATAAAAATGTGACTTAAACTCATATGCCTTTTTCTCCGAGGTGAATATATCAGTTGTGTTTGTTGTCACAAGAAGTTATAGCGTTCACATCTGTCAACAGACAAACCGGTCCGGTGATATTTTACTAACTTTTTAGGGGGTTCTACGCTTTATATTTCAGGTTGCGTATTTATTAATCTTGAGTTCTCACAACTTGTGTGTTTTTCTGGGCGAGATAGAGTGAACTGCGGTGCTAATAGAGTCTCACGAACGCTCAGTCGTGCACAGAAGACCGACGGCCAAGATCAAGAAAGCTTGATGCCTGTTGCTATTCACTGCCGTTATAAGGATGAGTGCGAGCTGGTCATTTTTTTAAATTTCCCCTTTTGTGGCATTGGAACAAAACCAGTGCGAGTAAATGGTGACTTCATTTTCATTATAGGGTGAACTATTCATTTAAATTAACCATTATTCCTTTTTTTCTACATCCATAAAACACCCTTGCTTTATGGTCCCTGATCTGCTTCCTTTATACTCCAGGCTTCTCTACAGCCCAACTAAATAATGGATTGTGTTTGTGTGTGTTTCTGAAGTGAGTTCAATCTTCAGCACTTAACACTGCCCTCTCGTTTTCTCATGAAGAGCTCTAGTTCAAACCGAAGGGTAACTACTGTGAAAACATCTCTGGTTACCTCCATGTCTGTGGCTGTGTTCCTTACTGGTTTTAAAACGAAAGGGTTTGAAGTTCTGAATGAAAAATGACAATACACTGTGCACGACCCAACCGGATTGAGAGCGCATTCACTTGCAATTATAAACCACATGAGAATGTAAAAACAGGAAAAAGTGAGCAAAATTCCCTCAAGGGGCCAGCGCTGAAGAGGTAATATTCTATTTTCAGGGAGTATGTGGTTGAATCTGACATCGGTATTTATATTTTTTAGTCGTTAAAGGAGATTATAATTTGTTTCTGGAATAGAATTCACTTACCTACAGTAATAATGAGGCTGGTACTTTGCTGAGATATGACCACGTATTTATTTGGTTTGAAACAGGCTTTGTCTGTTTCCTGAAAATGAAGACACACACAATCCAAAGCATTTAGAAGTGGTATTTATTAAAGGTAGCTGTCTGGCAGAGCTTGATAAAGCGGACCGCACTTCTCCGACTCGTTTCAATTCACCCAAAGATGATTAGGAAATGAGCATGTACAATAAAAAAAGTGTTTTTTAAGGCTTAAACAAAATTGTTGAAAAACTAGTGCTTTTGACAGCTCATTTGGTGCTCAACTTAAAGCAAGGCCGCAGAATGCTTCGTTACACGCCACTTTGTGGTTCGCTGTACTAGTGGAGAGCAACAGGCGTGCAAAAAGCCCTTATACACACGCTTTAAATCCCCCAGGAGATCTCGACAGTTTGAGTCCCATGAATTACATCTGAAAAGAAACAATTTGTTGAGGTTGTAAAAGTGTAGAAAGACAATAAAGAAACAGACAAGGTGATTGCAATGGGTTAATGGAGTAATATTTGCAGCCATATGTACACAAGTGTGTGTGTGTGTGTGTGTGTGTGTGTGTGTGTGTGTGTGTGTGTGTGTGTGTGTGTGTGTGTGTGTGTGTGTGTGTGTGTGCATCAGGGGTGTGAAGATACATTTAGCTCACAATACGAGGCGATATTTTAACACTATGTTTAAGAAATTCTTCAATGGAAAAATTGGAAAAATAGTCTTTAATTTGACTGAAAGTCACAAAATGCTAAACAAAGCTGGTGCATTTTGTAATGTTTTAACTAATCTAGGGCTGTCACAAATTATTATTTTGGTATTATTATTTATTATTAAAAAAACGAATCTAGTAATCAGATTTTTTTTTGTGGTAATATAAGTGAACAATAGCCTTTAAATTGACTTAAAATACATATCATAACAATGAGGCAATAATAATTGGTTCAAATAAAGTATCAAAAGCAAGTAATTGTATGGTTTTATTGACCAACACTGTTAAAATACATAATGTATTCATATCATATTGAGCCAAGGCAAGCATTAACAGAATCCCGAATTTGATGAATTTCCGCAGGCAAAATCCAGTCATTTCAACAGGAATCCAAAGATTTTCCCAATTTAGATTTCAAATTGGATTCACCACATTGACCAACAGAAAGTTGCTTGGTTAAAAGTGACACTTGTGTTCATAAATCACTACACTATTGACCATAGACAATGGACAATGGTGATTGCACATTAATTATTCAATTTTGTCTTGTACGTTATGTGTGCAACCATTAAGAAAACCCTAACAATCACATAGCAATGTCCTAACAAGTTTAGCAACCACGTAATACCCTAAATCACCTTAAAAATTGCATAGCGTCACCCTAATGATCACCTTTGTTTGGTACACCCTAGCAACACCCTAACAGACACATTGTAGCAACCACCTATAACACCACCCTAACAAACACTCAGACTACCCTAGCAATCGCATAGTAATATGCTAAAAAAAAGCACCCACAACACCCTAGCAGCCACACTGTAAAACCCTGGCAACCACTCACAGGACCTTAGCAACCACACAGGAACATGCTAAAAATCACCCAGAAGAACATAGCAAAATCTTTAAAAAAAACACCAGCACTCCACAGAAACTGCATAGCAATGTGCTTACAACCACTTAGAACCACCAACATCACCAATTGCATTGCAATGCCCTAGCAAACACAACCATGCAACCCCATAACAATGTGCCAATAACCACTCAGAACACCTTAGCAACTGGATAGTAACACCCTGACACACAACACCCAAGCAACGACTCAGAATATTCTGAGCATAAACAACGCATACGCACTACCAGCACATCCGGGAACTTAACTGTCAATTTCGTCCCCGCCCCTTTTTAGGGGAAAACAAACTAGACTTCCCATAGACTTCAATACAAAATAACGGCACAAACCAACGTCCGTACACAGCCGGCAGGCGTGAATAACTTAAGAAATCCACCCTTATATGTCCACCCTGCATGCCATAGAGCGTGAAAGAAAGACATCAACAAACTTAATTTGGCCAATTTAAAAACATGTCCCTTCATTCTCCCAACGTCAAATTGGTGTAACAACCCCACCGAGTGGGGTTATATCATAACATATATTATAATGTATATTATAAGACATAATACATACATTTAAAGATGTTTACTTTAAAAAATGAAGTAAAATCATCCACTGGCTTACCATGGTTACTCGATGAGGTACGACTAGGAGTAAATGTCCGGGTAAGACACCTCTGGCCATTGGGTGGGGTTATTACACCAATTTGACCGAATTTGACGCTGGGAGAATGAATGGACATGTTTTTAAATTGGCCAAATTAAGTTTGTTGATGCATCTTTCACGCTCTATGGCAGGCAGGGTGGACATATAATTACATGACATGTTTAATCTTAGTGATTTCTTAAAGGGGACCTATTATGCCCCTTTTCACAAGATGTAAAATAAGTCTCTGATGTCCCCAGAGTGTGTATGTGAAGTTTTAGCTCAAAATACCCGACAGATAATTTTTTACAGCATGTTTAAATTGTCACTTTTTGAGGCTCAGAAAAACGCACCGTTTTAGTGTGTATCCCTTTAAATGCAAATGAGCAGCTGCTGCCGGCCCAGAGGGCGGAGCCTCACAAACTCGCGCTCAGTCAGGACAATCTCATCTCACGGAATGATAATATGAAAACAAACTCTCAGTAGCCGTGTTCATTTCGACCCGGAGTCGGACGATAATGCCCACAGAGCCAGATAATATATGCTGTATGGAGACTAGTCTAGTTTAATTACGGTTATAACTTGTTTTTCCATCTTTCTTTTATCCACTATTAGTACAAGCCTGTTGTTGCGGACCGCGTCCGAATGTTGTAAAAATATACTGATGACGAGTTCAATGAAGTTTATTGTACATCACACAAAAGATGACGTGTCAATTTCACTCTAGAAAATCACGGTAAGAGCTGAATAAACACTGTATAAGAACACTCTCTCCCTTTCATTATCATCAACATACATAGCGAAGTAAAAAAAAAACACTCGTTACAACTAACAGTAAACAAATATATACACACCTTTTCAGGGGATAAACTGGTAAACTGTATATCCGTAAAATAACTCCTATGAACTTAATAAAGTGCGCGCTCTCACTTTCATTTCTGCCATGATCTATAACGTTATGCCTAACGTTATCGCTCCAGTAAATAGTCAAGTCAAGTCATCCTCATTTATATAGCGCCTTTAACAACGCAGATTGTTTCAAAGCAGCTTTACAGAGATAAACATATAATTTAAGGTAACAAAGATTGGTTTAGTTTAATAGTGGTTCTTGAATAATGTTTTATCCAGCTAAAGTTAGTTTTGATTGATTCACTTCCGTCTAAATGATCATTTGTTATTAAATTAGGGGCCGCTAAGACGACACCGTTCTCTCTAAACAGACTTTAAACGTGAACATGTGATAGACGCTGATGTCGTTCACATGCGCATTAAGAATTGATTCTATAGTTATGTACGTTTGAATATATGTGCGCAGGTTTGTAATTCCTTACAAACCATGCCTACACAAACTACTTGTCTATAAATTTTGATCCAGAATTTTATTTTATCTTATCACTTCGGGTAGGTACGCGAACCGAAAAATTCAACTAGGCTTTATCTGTAGAGTGGTATAGGGATCCTCCATAGGGAGAGGCTAGTTGGCACTTCAGCACTGCATTGTCATCGGGTCCAGGCGAAGGTCCTTCGTCAGATCTGGAAACGGCCTGGATCCGGCAGGCTGCGGCAAAACCTCGGGATAAACAAAGACACTAAAATTAGCGTAGATGCCATTCTTCTTATGATGTAACGAGTACATCAGGATTTAAGGGAAGTGTTCCCAGTTCCGGCTGACCTAATCTAAGCAGCCTAATATTGAATTATAAAAGTCTATAGAGTGTTATGTGAATGCTAGGTCAAAGAGATGTGTTTTTAGTCTAGCTTTGAACTAGGGCTGGGCGATTTTCCCCCCCAAAAAAATCTGCGATTTTTTTATAAAAAACTCGATTTACGATTTTCGATTCGACTTTTTTCCCCCCTTCCATTTAAAACAAAATAACTGCAAACTGTAAATATATTTTGAAGATATATATTTATTGTATTTAATTAGTGCATCAACATAAACAAAATTGCACTGTCACTGTGCAACAAAGATTGTGCAACATCCAAATTATTTGTAGTGTATTTGGATTGAGCTAATAAAACAACAAAGAATCATAATGATTTATTGTATTTAATTAAAGTGCATCAACATGAACAAAATTGCACTGTCACTGTTCAGTGTGCAACAAAGATTGTGCAACATCCAAATTATTTGTAATGTATTTGGATTGAGCTAATAAAACAACAAAAAATCATGAGGTAACTCTTAATGGAATTGAACATGTACAGTTGAACAGTAACACCACTCTCCATAAAAAATGCATTTTAAACATGCATTTTAAACAACATAAAATGCATTTTAATTGCATTTTAAACATTCTTTGCGAGGAAAATTAGCCTATCAACTACAGCAGGCTTGAGGCAAGCTCGGTTACAGGTGACAATACCCCCACCCACACTAAAGACCCTCTCCGATGGGGCGCTAGTTGCTGGAATGGCCAGGTATTTTTTTTGCCAGATGACTGAGTCTTGTGAAGTTGGGCTGATGCTGCTTCCACCACTCAAGTGGGTTAGTGTCAGGATCCACCTCAGGACCCAGTAAGTAGGAGGTGAGCTCTGCTTCAATTTTCTCCTTTGCTGACTGGTGGGACAGTGATGCAGCAGGTGCTGCTTTCTTGAAGAAGGCAGCTAAAGTTTTCTTCTTAGGTGGGCTCTCTTCTTGACACATTTGTACAGTAGGACCTTCTTCCTCTGAGCAGAGGGCAGAAAGCTCAGTGACCGCTCTTTTCTTAACAATGTCCAACTTGTCCAGGGTAATGTAGGTGGTACGGAACCGTGGATCCAATAAAGAAGCCATGTCCAGGAGCTCATCATTCTCAGGGTCACTGTATTTCTGTTCAAGGTAGCACATAATGTTTCTTTTTATTGTAGCGGTGAGATCTACATCTTTCTCTTCTCGCTGAAGGAGACTTGTTTTGAACAGATGCAGCACAGGTTTAATGTATGAAACGCTTACATAAGATTCTCCGGACAACGCGTCAGTAAAGTCCTGAAGGGGTTTGATCGCTTTATTTGTGGCATCTAAAACCTCCAGATCTTGCCATGTAGGAACAAGATGGCGGGTCTTTTTATCAGCACCCAGAACACGGACGATGGCTCTCTCTTGTTCAAGAAGACGATCAGTCATTTTTTGGCGCGAACCCCATCTTGTCAGTGACTCTGTTACCAGTTGATGAGGAGGAAGACCCAGCTCTGCCTGAACCTCTGCCATGTCCCGTCTTTTTTTCCAACTGTATGAAAAAGCAGAAACTGCCTTTTTACACACTCCAATGGCACGGTCAATCCGTTCATCTTTCACACCATTCACTATAATAAAAAAGAACAAAAAAACAAAAACAATATTTAGTTTTAGTAAGTGTACATTTTTTAAACATTCCCTACACACACAGCTAAGGTACAAAATACAAATTATTTTTATCTTTATTTTAGAAATGTATTTTTCTCATATTTATTGTAACACCATACTTATACCATATAGTCTTAAATGGTAATAGATAAATCAGTGTAGTACTAGTAGTATTGACCAAAAAACTACCTTTTAAAATAGTCAGGGGAAATACATATAACAATGTTGAGTTGAAAAAATATTAACTTATTTTCACACAAACTTACCGACAGCTAGGGTTGGGTACCGAAACGCGGTGCCAATAGGGAACCGGTTCCGACGTAAACGGTAGTAACCAGACCGAATAAGAACGAAAATTTCGCTTCCTGATTTCGGTGCCTGACTCTCTGTCATGAGGCGCGCACACAGGCAAGGTCTCTCGCTCTCTCCCTCTCCTTCTCCGCCGTGCGCGCACTATACGGTTTGGAGCACAGTCTGTTCTGTCTCGCATGCGCGCTCTTGCTCGCTCGCTCTAGATTCAGAGAGATTTTAACTAATTTGCAGGCATCAGGGAGCCGTTATCAATATGCGGGAGACTCCCGGAACGTCTGCTGATAGCGAGGGGATTAATGAAGATGCTGAAGACAAAACGCTCCAAGGTTTGGCTGCATTTCACGTTGTAAAATTACGCGTCAAAACGCCCTCTGGGTGTGCCGATTGTCTGAAGCCCATATAGAATCACGGCAATTAATTTGCTGATGGCGCGGGCGCAGCCTCAACGCTCTTACGTCGTCATATTATATTAGCGCGCGCATCATCTGCTCCTCAGATTTCTCTGCCGAAAAAGGAAGCTTGTCGGCAGCGCGAGGAGCTTGGCAGGAACGCAGCGTCTCGTTCCCTATTCAGAGAACATAGGTTACACCAGTAACCAGAGACGTTCTCTTTCATAGGTTCACTCAACGCTGCGTAGCTAAAACGCAATGGGAACGAAATACCAAACTCGCCAAGCTAAGCGCTGCTTAACTAGTACAACGACCAGATAATTTGCATTACTGGTTCAAGCAGACAAAACATGGGAACCTGGAGCCATGTCGAGATTAGATTACCCTGGTAGTAATCTCTATTAATCTCCAGTATTATTACATTGTTTGATGCAATATTGTTTTATTTTATATTATGTAAATGTGAATTTTTATTTTATATTGGTTTATTTATTATTACCATATGTTACTTCTATTTATATTGTTGAAAGATTTAAGTTAATATTGTGTCCAGTTTGGCCCTATAAATGAAAGGGTATTATTTTTTGACAAAGTGTGTGCGGTTTCTTTTTCTTAAGTACCCTTTCAAGAACCGTTTAAGCACCGGAACCGTTTAAAAAATACAGAGTAGGTACTGGTATCGGATAAAACCCAAATGATACCCAACTCTACCGACAGCATTGTGCAGTCGATGTCCAAAGCACTTGAGGTTTGGCCAATTATTGTCCTTCATAGCCCTGATTACATTGGAGCCACTGTCGGTCGTCATACAGGAAAGGCGCTCCTCTGAAAGGCCCCAGGAGTTCAGAGCATCCTTTAACTCTTGTGCAATAGTTTGGCCCGTATGGTCCTGAGGGAAATATGACGTTTGGAGACAGACGCTTCGCATCTCCCAGCTCTCGCTGACATAATGAACCGTAAGACACATGTAAGGCTGCATGGTTCAGCTCGACCACAGGTCAGTAGTGGCAGCGTAAAAGTCAATTCCCTTCAACTCGCTTATTATCTTTTGCCGAGTGTTGTTATACAGCTGAGGAAGAGCAACATCAGAGAAATACTTGCGGCTGGGTACTGTATATCGAGCGTCCAAAACTTTCAGCAAGTTGTTAAACCCTCTTCTCAACAGAGTAAACTGGCAGCATATCCGTAGCTATGTAGAGGGTAATTGCCTCCGTTATGGCTTTCCACCTTGCCCCGCTCTTCTCATAAGGTACACTGCTTGAAAAGCTTTGTTGAAGAGTTGTTTGCTTTGCTAACGGGGTGTTAGCGCTAACGCCACTAGAGTTGTTTTCTGATCGAAGCCGGCGACACTTCTCCCACTCAGCCGCATGTTTTCGCTTTAAATGCTGAAACAGATTTGTCGTACTGCTACCAGCAACAACAACAGCCTTTAGACAAAGTTTGCATCGAGGTATTTTCTGTTCCTCATCAGATTCTGTAAATCCATACCAACTCCACACTACTGACGTCGATGAGCATGTCTTCGGAAGGAGCTGCTCTCTTTCTGCCATGTTGTTGTTTGTATATGAATGCGCTGCCGTCGGGGGAGGGGCAGAGGGTTGCGCCGTAGGGAGCGTGCTACGGAAACTCTGAAGGAAGATTTGGCGAATGCAAAATGTATATGCTATACTGATGAGGGGGAGAAAAAAAATCTAAAAAATCGATTTTTTAGAAAATGAAAATGTGAATCGATTTGACCTACCAACTCGATTTTTATTTCAAATCGATTTTTTTTCCCAGCCCTACTTTGAACTGACAGACTGTGTCCGCTTCCCGGACAATGTTAGGAAGATTGTTCCAAAGTTTTGGTGCTAAATAGGAATAGGATCTACCGCCAGCAGTCGATTTAGATATTCTAGGTATTATCAACTGGCCAGAATTTTGAGATCGCAATAGACGTGAAGGAGTATAATGCGTTAAGAACTCGCTCAAGTACGGCGGAGCTAAACCATTTAGTGCTTTGTAAGTAATCAGCAATATTTAAAAATTTATACGATGTTTAATAGGGAGCCAATGCAGTGTTGACAGAACGGGGTTAATATGGTCGTACTTCCTGGTTCTGGTAAGAAGTCTAGCGGCTGCGTTTTGAACTAGCTGTAGTTTGTTTATTAAGCGTGCAGGGCAACCACCTAGCAGAGCATTACAATAATCTAGCCTTGATGTCATGAACGCATGAACTAATTGTTCCGCATTTGTCAATGAGAGCATATGCCGTAATTTAGATATATTTTTAAGATGGAAAAATGCGGTTTTACAGACACTAGACACGTGACTTTCAAATGAAAGATTGGTATCAAAGAGCACACCCAGGTTCCTAACCGACGACGAGGACTTGACAGAGCAGCCATCAAGTGTTAGACGGTATTCTAGGTTATTACGTGTGGAAGCTTTTTGTCCAATAATTAGAATCTCTGTTTTTTCTGAATTTAGTAGTAGGAAATTACTAGTCATCCAATTTTTCATATCAACTATGCATTCCGATAATTTTGTGAATTGGTGAGGTTCATTAGGTTTGGAAGAAATATAGAGCTGAGTATCATCAGCATAACAGTGAAAGCTAATTCCATGTTTCCTAATGATATCTCCTAAAGGTAGCATATACAGAGTAAAAAGCAGCGGTCCGAGAACTGAGCCTTGTGGTACGCCATACTGAACTTGTGATCGATAAGACATCTCTTCATTTACTGCTACAAACTGATAGCGGTCAGATAAATATGATTTAAACCATGCTAATGCAATTCCACTAATGCCAACATAGTTTTCTAGTCTATCTAAGAGAATGTTGTGGTCAATGGTGTCAAATGCAGCACTAAGATCGAGTGGCACTAATAAAGAGATACAACCACGATCGGATGATAAGAGCAAATCATTTGTGACTCTAATGAGAGAAGTCTCAGTGCTATGGTGCGGTCTAAATCCTGACTGGAAATCCTCGCAGATATAATTTCTTTCAAGAAAGGAACACAGCTGTGAGGATACTGCTTTTTCTAATATCTTTGATAGAAAAGGTAGATTTGAGATCGGCCTGTAACTGACTAATTCTGTAGGATCAATTTGCGTTTTTTTAACAAGCGGTTTAATCATAGCCAGCTTAAAGGCTTTTGGTACGTATCCTAGAGACAAAGACGAATTAATGATGTTAAGAAGAGGATCTATGACTTCTGGAAGCATCTCTTTCAATAGTTTAGTCGGTATAGGGTCTAACATACATGTTGTCGATTTAGATGATTTAACGAGTTTGCAAAATTCTTCCTCTCCTATTGCAATGAATGAATCAAATTTTTCCTCAGGGAGACTACACTGCACTGTCTGATGTGATACTGTAGTAGACGGTTGGATAGTTATAATTTTGTCCCTAATATTATCAATCTTATAAGTGAAGTAGTTCATAAAGTCATTACTGCTGTGTTTCTTGGAAACTTCTGGGCTTGAAGCTTTCTTTTTCGTTAGTGTAGCCACTTTTTCAAATAAATACCTAGGATTATGTTTATTTTCTTCTAATAGAGTTGAAAAATAAGCAGATCTAGCAGCTTTTAAAGCCTCTCTGTAAGCAATCGAGCTCTCCTTCCACGCAATCCGAAATACCTTTAGTTTTGTTTTCTTCCAGTTGCGCTCCATTTTTCTGGCTGCTCTCTTAAGGGCCCGGGTGTGCTCGTTGTACCACGGCGTTGGACTATTTTCTTTAATCTTCTTTAAGCAACTGTGTCTAAAGTGAGCTGTGAGGATTAATACATCCAGCTACACAACACCGACAACGCTTGGGGGACATTCTCGTCAGTGTAGCAATGGCGGATGTGTACAACTCTCAACTCGCTGTGAACTCGATCAGGGCGGGTCTATGTTAGAACGGCAGTGTCTGTCAACACTCGTGGGCGGGGCCTGTGGCTTTAGTGATGTCACAAAAGCCACATTCTGAAAACAGGTCGTTGGGAGACACTGCTTATGATTTATGGGGATTTAAAAAAAAGGAGTGGGTGGATTTTTATCACTGCAGGGTGGTTGTGTACACTCACTGCCATCACACATTTATGTCCAAATGCAACATAACATTTTGCACACCATGCAAAAGTGAATTTTGCATAATAGGTCCCCTTTAAGTTATTCACGCCTGTCGGCTGTGTACGGACGTTGTTTTGTGACGCTATTTTGTATTGAAGTCTATGGGAAGTCTTTTTATTTTCCCCTAAAAGTGGGCGTGAACCTGTTCAGAGACATTCTATGACGTTGCGCCGGTTGTGCGTATAGCAACATGCTAGTAACCACTTAGGGAACACCTTAGACACTGCATAGTGCCACCCTGACAATGATACACAACACCCTAGCAACCATTCAGAACACCTTAGCAACTGCATAGCAATGACCATGCAACCACAAAAAAGCAATTACATAACAATGTGCTAATAACCATTCAGAACACCTTAGCAACTGCATAGTGCCACCCTGATAATGACACACAACACCCTAACAACCATTCAGAACAACCTAGCAACTGCATAGCAATGACCTTGCAGCCACAACCAAGCAACCACGTAATAATGTGCTAACAACCATTCAGAACACCTTAGAAACTGGATAGTAACACCCTGACACTAGCCGCGTTTCCATTAACTTTCAAATTGCGCAAATTGAAATTGCGAATTGAAAATACGCCCAATGGAAACACGTCAATTTCGGAAAAACTCCTATTTATCGCAAAAAAGTTTTTATGCTCGCATGAGGTGTTTTTTCAGGCAATTTGAAAAATAAATATTTCGCAAAACTGCAATGGAAACAGTTTTTGACCATTTACAGGTCACCTGGCGTAGATGACACGGTGTGTTTGGACAGAATACGAGACAGAGTTCTTTATTAAACTCATAAAAGACAAAAGAATTACAGGAATACATGATTCTAAACCTCAAAGAAATGCCACAATCAAGAGCTTAAAGCAGAAATGAGGGAGAAACACCCAGAAACTCCTCATATGTGCCGCTCTCAAGGGTCTTTCCTTGCCATTAATGCTTGATAACACACACACGTCTCCTTCCATTAATAATAATGGGCAGTGCAGTGGCTGAGATATACGTAAACCTACCAACATCCGTCGCTATGATTTTTGGAATGACTTATCGCGAGAGGAAATAATTTTTTAGTCGCATAACATCGGTTAATGGAAACGCTGTCATTTCGCAATCGTTTTTTGTCAACATTTAGAAAAAATCGCAAAAGTTTTGTGCAAATCTGTAATGGAAATGCACTTAATGACACACACAGCCCTAGCAACCATTCAGAACACCCCAGCAACTGCATAGCAAGGACCTTGCAGCCACAACCAAGCAACCACATAACAATGTGCTAATAACCATTCAGAACCCTTAGAAACTGGATAGTAACACCCTGAAAATGACACACAACCATTCAGAACACCCTAGCAACCGCATAACAGTGACCTTGCAACCACTCAGCACACCCTTGCATCACGGCGGTGAGTTTTCTGGGCATACGTCATCCACAAACTTCTCCACACGGTTGCAGTGCAGTACTGCAGTAGTGCTAAATTATGATGTCATAACACACATCTCCAGAGCTATAAAAGCAACCGAGTGAGAATAATGGTTATGTAGGATAACAGCTGAAATCCTTCAGCAAAGCATCTTCCTCCCAATTTACTCCTTAAGGCCTTAATATCCATGAAGATATTAGCTCAGTCAGTGGACTGAGACTTTATACGATGAGAGAAAAGCCCATCAAGAGAAAACTGCATTCAATGGAGTCGTAATGCTGTAATAACACCGACTGTTGAGCAGGACCCTGTACCGTGAGCCATATGGTGCCAAGTCTTTTCAGCTTTTGCAATATCGAACAGTTGCACTGACTTTCACCCGGTAATGTCATTTAATATAATACAGTAAGTTATATAAATCTGGTATGACTTTACATTTTCATATTTAAACAAAAAAAAAAAGAGTTTTAAAGGTAAATGCAGTCGTTATTCAACTTCCACATTCCATTTTCATGACTGGTGCGAGTTGCATGACGCATAGTTCATGTCACAAAATAGACTTGAGGCCTGTTAAGACCATTAGACTGACGAATGACAAATGACAATCACAATTAAGTTACTCAAAAAGAATCCCTCTTTTAAATGGACAAACCCATTAGATGACTAGATGCTCCTAGTCTGGGAAATTACACCATGTTCGTTGGTGCTTTTTTGGTTTTATGTCTCATATCATCTCTATCCTGTTTATAGGCACCATTCTTTTAAAGTCATTTGCCAAACAAAAACAGCTTGACGCAAGGCAACACAACACATCCTGCCACACTGTTAAATGGTTTTTCCATTGGCCCCTCATATAAAGTCATGTCTGCCATCTTCTGGAGCACTGGAGAAAAAACTCTGGAACTCCACAATAAACCTCAGATGCTTCTCTGAGACAGCAATGAGATTAAATAAAGGACAAGTTAAGTTCGCTTCTTCTCAGATGTTTCTCCCGAGACCCAACAAGAGTCTCTAGAGTTCCAGAAGAGATCTCAACAATGTCTTAAAGTGTCGACAGGTTAATCAAAACTCATTAAAAATAAAGGTTCTTTATTGGCATCAATGGTTCCATGAAGAATCTTCAACATCCACGGAATCTTTCCATTGCACAAAAGGTTCTTTATAGTGGAAAAAGAGTCTTTATATTATTAAAAAGATCTTCATAGTAAGAAGAAAAAAGTTTATTTTTTAACTTTTAACTTTAAGGCTCTTTGGGGAACCAAAAAATGTTTCTTCTAGCCGCTTTTGGATCCTTTCATTTTAAGATCAAACATCAATCTAATTTAAGACCTAATTATATACGCTCTTACTGTCCACCAACAACTCCTTTTTATTTCCCCAAGCAAGGAATTTAAGGAGACATATCTGAGACAAAGTCGGTTCTTGAAGAAATTAAGAAAATTCAATCTTGAAAGGTACGAAAGGAGCTCATCTATAACCCGAATTCAAAGATACAAAAGCTTTTCAAGTACCAGCTCCATTTGTGTAGCATTCCTTTACTTTTCCTCAAATCTATTTATTTCTCTATTAGGAACATCACAGGAACATTTCATGTTGGTTAGATCACGCTTTGGCTTTGTGGGTGGGAAACTTGGCGTAGCCTTCAAAAGAACTGCAGGCACAGTTGTGTCTCATTGAAAGTCACAAAAAGAGACCACAATTGTGTTGTCATGTCAAGAATATGGCAGCTAGCGCAGTTAAAGTGACATAATTGTTTAAATATTTGTCAGGATGCTAAACTGCATTTGAAATTCAGTGGCAGAAAAGACATCATGTCCAACACGCTAATGGGAGTTTGTAACCATTTTACATTTTTGACCAATTGGTGGTGAATTGGTATGATGTCATTCATCTGGTTACGACCCACTGAGGGTTATGTTTAGGGGTGGGCTATCATGCTATCATCCTTTTTTACATCTTTTTGTAAAAAAAAATTAATAATAATCAATCCGAAATTGTAAATTAGTTATGTTTTCTCATGTCTGAAATTGTCTGAAATCACACCAATACATCAATGCAGGCAATGTCACGAAGAATTCTTAAGAATAAAACACTTCTTAATGGCTATTTTATACTTATTTTCTTACACACACAGAATGTTATGTATGCTAAAACTTTATTTCGATGGTCCTCTTAGACATTCTAAGTAACTTTGAAAATAAATGTCAACTTATTCTACTAACCCAAACCCATTAATACTCTAATGAGAGTTAGTTGACCTGTAGTAGCAAAGTTACTTATAGTCAGTAGAATGTCTACCATTGAAATAAAGTGTAACCTTATGTATTCCCAAAAACACTTTTTAAGAATGTTCTTATCTTGAGACTGTTCTAAATTAGTCTTTTTTTATTTTTAAGATTGTAAATTCTTCCTAAAGTTTGGGTAACCTCTAATTTCCCAAAGGTGAGATTAATGAATTTATTGGGTTGTTTTAAAGTAATTGTTGTAATTAAGCATTACAACATAATGCTAGCTACATATCAAAGTACTAATGGAGATGTGCACAAGTAGTTTTTAGTTTTTATTTAAAAATGTAAAAAACTTTAGAAGTTTTTATTTTTATAATCACGACAGCTTTTGGCAGCATTCAGCACAAATGCGAGGGCACAAAAAGATGAAGCGCAGATTAAAGTTGCAGTAGGGAGTTTTGAGAAAATGTTGACTTAGCCTGAAAATTTGAACAAGCACAACTTCCAGGTCCAACCCCCTTGCTCTCTGCTGCGCTACAGCCCTCCCTCCACAGCTCCTCCCCCACAGCGGAGCCTGCCGTGAACGCGCAGGCTAGTAAACAGGACCACCGATGACGGCGGATTATAAACAGTTATGGAACATTCACTAATAGGGACGAAACATCAACAATATGCTTTACATTGACTATGGCCTGCCCATAGTTTGACTACAAACTTGGTCCTCAAATCATTATGTATTTTGCAATACATGTAACTTTATAACGTTGCATTCTTTCTATAAGTTATAAATAGCTAGTAAGATAACGTTAAAGGATTAGTTCACTTTAAAAAAAACTTTTGCTGATAATTTACTCACCCCCATGTCATCCAAGATGTCCATGTCTTTCTTTTTTCAGTCGAAAAGAAATTAAGGTTTTTGATGAAAACATTCCAGGATTTTTCTCTATATAATGGACTTCAATAGGACACAAACGTTTCAAGGACCAAATGACAGTTTCAGTGCAGCTTCAAAGGGCTTTAAACGATACCAGACGATGAATAAGGATCTTATCTAGCGAAACGATCGGTCATTTCAAAAATAAATAAAAAACTTTAAGTTTTATAAGCACAAATGCTCGCCTTGCTCTGTTCTGTGATGCACGTTCGTGACTCTCCTGTTTGAACTCGTTCATCAAAATGAACAAATCTTTTTTCGAGTCATTTCATTCGTTGAATGAACGAAATGACTCCAAAAAAGACTCGTTCAAAATGAGCAAATCTTTTTTCGAGTCATTTTGTTCGTTGAATGAACGAAATGACTCGAAAAAAGATTCGTTCATTTGGATGAACGCGTTCGAACAGGAGAGTCACGAACGACGGTACGCGCTCGCGCTGTGCAAGAGAGGGGTGATCAGCGCGTACACGAGCGTGATTGACACTGCTAAGACATTCCTCCTGGCTCTGATTGGTTGTTTCTGACCGGGAGCGGTGTATTTCTGCAAATGGCAATAGGACCACAGGGAGGAGCCAGAGGAGCTTGATTTTTTCACAGATTATCTGTCTCATATTCTACTGTCAGGACATAATGACAGTTTTAACAAATATTTGTTTACAAAAGCTACCTACTGGAGCTTTAATGTAACGGACCACTTCATCTTTGAGTCTGGCTCTTTATAAATGACTGTACAATGGTGCATTAAAAGAAATGATGCAGAGTGCCAAAGTCCCGTCAAACTAAATGGTGTGCGCACTTATTCCGATTATTTGCAGGCAGTGCAAAAAATAGGTGTTTTTCATTGAGTTGATCAACAAGTCTTCAGCATGAACCACCATACAATCTGATAACAAAACCTGTAATTTTGTCTTAAAGTCCCCCTGTGGTGAAAATCAAGCTTTTAATGTTGTTTATATGTCTATGTGGTGTTTTTAATCTATTTAATGACAAACCACGTGTAAATTCATAAGTCAACAGCATTGCTGAGTATTTTCTCCGTAAAACTGCAGTGAACCAAAGATAGTCTCAAAAACACGCTTTGAAATCGCTGGTGTTGCTGACGTCACACACGACCTTGTAACCAATCAGATCAACTTGTGATCGTCAACGAGTTGATCTCTGAGCTGAGTGAGTGAGTGGAGGCGGGGCTCATTTGCATATTCATAGAACCACGTATACTAAATGAGGCAAGGGTGTAGAGTTACATTCAAGCTATTTTAAGACATGAAGAAAATGCTTAGATATGTGTCCTTTTGGTGATCAAAAATTAGTTTTAGGGGATACAATTATTGAATACAGGGACACTTTAAAAAAAAAAGTTAGATATTTGAAAACTTTTTTCAAGTGCAATTTTTCAAGGATGGCTCTTACAAACATTCAAACTTCTTTGAATTTATCTTCAGAAATAAAGTGTCATGAGGTTGAAGGAGAGAACCCAAACGCAGACGATATGCAGCAACAGGGATTTATTTAGGCACAAAACAGTAAACCAATAACCCACGAGGGGGCAAAACAGAACTGAAGGGCAGTACACCAAGACTAAGACAAGAAAATAAACTAGGACTAGATACTGACTTGAAGACTAGAACAAAAGAAACACACAGCTACACAAACTCACAATACTTATCACAAGATTCAGACAAAGTACTCACAAAGAGTTACACGCATTAGTTGACAATGTACCGACACTGGACAGCAAACACAAGGGGATTAAATAGGGAGAAACTAATGAGGGGAACAGGTGACACAGACTAGGTAATAATGACAAGACGAGGATAACAAGGGGGCGGGGTATCTAACGAGACAACACAAGCACATGGCCCAAACAACAGGCCATGCGCTAGTACACAAAACATGGTTCTGCCATGATCCTGCCACAAGACTAGGAAAGTCAAGAACATGATGGCAGAATCATGACATAAAGTTCATTCTTAAGAAAAAAAAAATTGAATCTGGCCCCAGAATTAAATTTGGACCTCAGGTAAATGGTACCAGCTTCCAGTTGCATAAACATAGCCATTACATTAAGATTGTGTCTCACCTAGTTTCAACAACTATTATTTACCAAATCTTGCTTTCCGGAATTAAATTACACCAATCTACATTTTGCTGTAAATGACCTTAAAAAGCTGTGACCAGTTTTGAAGAAAAAATTGTACCATTTTATTTCGATGGTCAACTTCAGACACTCTTTTAACTATAAGTAACTTTGCACATACATTTCAACTAGCAGTAATTAGAGTATTAGTAGACTGTCTGCATAACAACACTTTATTTTGATGGTCCCTAACAGACATTGAATTGACTATAACTCAGGCTATGTTTACATGGAAACGATCTGAAGAGAAAACGCAAAAGTGGCGTTGTGTTATCACTTTTTCTTCTGCGTTTAAACGAGCGTTATGGGGGGGAAATCTGCGTGCATATGGTGACGGAAAAGTGTGTGAAATTCGATGTAGTATGCACTCCAGGCTGCTAGATGGCAATGTGAAGCACTGCCACACAACAACACCAGTCCGCGCGCCTGCGTACAACCTTCCTTCTACTTCTCTCCCTAGTAGCACGAACTCAAAACATGGCTAAGCGAACAGCAAAAACACTCTTGTACGTTTATCAGAGCTGCTAGGCCAACTTGAAGGTCCGATGTATGGAAATAATCTGGCATGTTGGTTGTTATTTTCCTGTACTGGCGCATGCCTGTGACGTAAACGCATACGCGACGAGAGCCACCGTGAGCAGATTTGCTTTTTACACTTTAGACGGGAACACGACGATGGAGCGTTTTTAAAATTTCCACTCTGGAGGGTGGTTTCACTTTTTTGCGTTTTTAAGCCCCAAAAATGCCGTCGCCGTGTAAACGAAAGGCACATCCGATAAAATATTTTTACGTTTTCAGCCGCAAGTGTTCTCGTGTAAACAGGGCCTCAGAATTACAAAGTAACTTTGCAAGTACATGTTAGCGTACTCTACTAAAATTAACATAGGTCTACTAATACTCTAAGAGAGTTAGTTGACATGTAAATGCAAATTAATGTGAGTTAATTGATATGTAGTTGCAAAGTTACTTATAGTTAGTAGCATGTCTAATGCCCGGTACACACTGATTTTGGGCTGTCCCAGACGAAAGATGACCAATCGTGGTCCCTAAACGATGGTCTTAAGTCGTACAGTGAGAGAGGCTCAAAGACGGTCGTTGTCACGGTTTTGCGACCAAAGATAGTCTCCAATAACATTGAAATATTCTGACAGTGTCAGAAATTTAGCATGATCATCTCAGTGTGTTTGCTGCCACGAACTATGTCTACTGACTAGCCAATAAAACATGAAATGGTATATTGGCGTATTGATCTCTGAGACATGAAATGGTGTATTGATCAACGCAACATGGCGCTAAAACTTACCTTAAGCTCCATTTGCAAAATGGCCATGCCAAGTTGGTCTATTTTCCCTAGCATTGACCTCGTCCATATTCTCCTCTTTCGCTTCCTCCGCTTTTTTTCAGCGCACATAAATACCACAATTGCCAAAGTGCGATTATCTTGCTCTATTTGTTTACCAATAGCACATGCTGATGACGTTTTATTCTTCTATACTAAATTGAGTCGTAGTCTACGATTCAATATGTGTAATCATCATACATGTCGTATCCAAGTCGTATAGTGTGATTTGTAATGATCTTATAGGATTGCCGAAATTGCACAGTCTGTAACAGGCATACTATTATTACAAATATACTATTGAAATAAAGTGTAACTAAAAAAATGAACTAACTTTTAACATTAGTCTAAGCAGTTTATGCATCGCTGTTCCTAAAAAAATACCACCCAGTCGGCCAAATAAAACCTCGATCTTTATAATGAACAGATAGCATTCAGAGTTCAGACCCTAATTATGGTTCTCTCTGAGTCCAGCATAAAACTGGGGACCGATTCCATGTCTTGAACCTTCCAGCAGATTTTGTTAAAACATCTTTCTTGTTTTAATTCATTATTATCATATACAATGGAAGTGTCTTGCCACAGTCTAAAGCTAGCCCCCTTTAGCTTCGTGTGTTTGAGGTGAACGTTTCACTCCAGGATGCTCGCCGGAGACCACTTCCATTGAGATATTATTTCAACAGCGGTTACAGTGGAGAACGACGCCATTGCTCATTTCAGGTTGTACCCACGAAAAATGCAGCATTGGCTTTTCCTCTGAGGAGATAGCGTGCAAACGCTAGGCCCACAATATCAGTCTGTTCTCTGGTTAACATGGGCTTTTATAGGTTGGTCTTGCTGAATATACTAATGCTCTATTAAAAGGTAATGTACAGTTAATGCTCACGGATTAAGCAATTGAGTGTTTGACATTTCTGTCCCCGGAAACATCAAGAAGCCTAGTGTGCATTCAAAGTGCTAACAGGAATGCAATCCCAGCAGCCAGTGTGTTTAAGAAGCAGATTTATTTTTGGTTGCATATTGGACAAAGGTGTCGCTCCTTTTTGTTACCTTAAAGACTTACTAGTGTTGGAGAAACTTCTGTGAATTATTTTTACAGTTGGTGACAGAAGAGGTGCACTTAGACACTGTTAAGGAAATGTTCTTTTTAAAATAAAGGTTTAAAGCACATGTGCCAAGTTCTTAGAAATGTAATCTGCTTGTGTGTGTGTGTGTGTGTGTGTTGGTTTCATGTGGTTTTTGCACCATTTTGTCAAAAATGTAATATGGTGTAACAATAATAACATATTTTTCTTACACTTTGAATAAATGTGAGTGTACACATCTAAAATATTTCATTATATACTGTTAAAAAAGTAAATAATTATTCTTAAAATAATTGGAATTTTTAACTATAAGTGTTTCATTTTTTAAACAATGTGTTAAAATAATAATAATACAAATACATTTTTTTTAGATTTTGACACCAATAACATATTTTCCTTACACCTTAAATATATATATAATTATACATATTAGGTAGGTATGTTTGTCATAATTAAAGGGTTAGTTCACCCAAAAATGAAAATTATGTCATTAATGACTCACCCTCATGTCGTCCCAAGCCCGTAAGACCTCCGTTCATCTTTGGAACACAGTTTAAGATATTTTAGATTTAGTCCGAGAGCTTTTTGTCCCTCCATTGAAAATGTACGTACGGCACACACTCTTTGTCCAGAATGGAAATAAAGACATCATCAAAGTAGTCCATGTGACATCAGTGGGTTAGTTAGAATGTTTGGAAGCATCGAAAATACATTTTGGTCCAAACATAACAAAAACTACGACTTTATTCAGCATTGTATTGTCTTCCGGTTCTGTTGTTGATCCGCGTTCACGATTCCGCAGTGACCCTGCTGACGTAAGACGCTGATGACGTGTTATCTGGTGCGCCCGAGCTTCGTTTACAGTTTGAGGGAGACGGGCGCTGTATTCAAGCTATTCTACATTGTTTGTATTTTTGTATTGCTATATTTTTTTTTAAAATGGTGCGTAGGTGTGCATGTCGCGGATGTCCTAATCTCCAGATAACACGTCATCAGCGTCTTACGTCAGCAGGGTCACTGCGGAATCGTGAACGCGGATCAACAACAGAACCGGAAGACAATACAATGCTGAATAAAGTCGTAGTTTTTGTTATGTTTGGACCAAAATGTATTTTCGATGCTTCCAAACATTCTAACTAACCCACTGATGTCACATGGACTACTTTGATGATGTCTTTATTTCCATTCTGGACAAAGAGTGTGTGCCGTACGTACATTTTCAATGGAGGGACAAAAAGCTCTCGGACTAAATCTAAAATATCTTAAACTGTGTTCCAAAGATGAACGGAGGTCTTACGGGCTTGGGACGACATGAGGGTGAGTCATTAATGACATAATTTTCATTTTTGGGTGAACTAACCCTTTAAGTTATGTTTGTGTTTTCTTTAGTTCCTGTTTCCTGTTATTTGTTGCTATGGTTACTGGTTGATCAGTTCATTATGTTCATCTGTTTATCATCCTGTCAGGTGTCGAAGAAGGCAATAGAATCCAGTTGCGAAGTAACAGTCGTTTATTAGAAAACACAGAGAACAGAATGATGTAGAGCTGAAGAAGGTAGAGCGGGCGGGGTCACTGGCAACGCAGGGACCACAATGGGCAGCAGGAACCAGGCAGAGTCCATAACGGCAACTGTAATCCAGAAACCGGAGACACGAAAACAGGAACTGAGGAGAAACGGAGAAACCTGATAGCTCAAGCCCAAGGAAGCCTCGACAACAATCTGACAAAGACAAGACGCACACACACACAATAAATAGCTGACTAAATGAGAGACAGCTGGCGCTGATCCGCTCATCAGCATTCTAACGAGTCACGCCCACAATCAACTCACACTGAACACAGACATACGACAGCGGCGAGACAGTGAGTCTGTGAACCGTGACACATCTAGTTTTCTTGTCAGTAGTTTGTGTATTTTGTCAAGTGTTTAGTTTCTCCTGGCTGGTTCGCACTGGCTTTTCTCCTGTTATTTCTTGTATTTTGATTTAGTAAATAATGACCATATACTGTAGATTCTGGAATTTTCCCTTTGTCTTCATCGTGCTTATCTGCACAGCAAATTGTGACAATATATAATTTGCTGTTTTATATTTTTGCATGTTGGTTGCACCATGACCACGAAGAAGTAAAGGTGTTTTGTTAAACTATTTTTTAAACGACTATCTCCAACTATGTAATCATTTTCTTTATGATATTTAGTAGACTCATTTGCATCACCCTGACATCCAGTTCTATCCGCCCAAAAATTTACAAAATTAATTTAAATTTTATTTGTATATTTATTGCTTATAATTTTGAATGAATGAACAGATCTGGATAATAATATTTATATTTAAAAAAAACTGCTTAATTTTGTCCCTCTGTTTGAATGAACAGGAAACAGTAAAGCACTTACTATGAACAGTATATGTACAAATGCTTCTGCTGATATGCATACCAATGTTTTGAAAGCATACTTAAAGATTGTTGCACATGTTATCATGAGCTGGACTTCTGCTTTTTACATAAAGGACTATGCACTCTTTGGCAAAGTAATATTTTACGCCAACCTCTTCCTTCATTAGAGAGTGCTTGCATCACACATTCATGAGTAATTGACAAATATCTTGATCTTTGTGAAATACTGTAGACTTGCAGTCTGTGCAATTCAGTCAGCTGTACATTTCATAACTAGAGGAGAGTTATCTCATCAAATCAACCTGTTAGACAATTGTCCTGATAGTACCTTTAGAAAAGAACAACTGTTCTTTTTTTTTTAGTTCCGTGGGGCATATGAAAGCTGTAAACATCTGTCAAACAGATTCTCTTGAATACAGAAGGTTGATTCTTTCAAACTCCTTTAGGTAATTACTATCAGTATAACACTTGTCCCAGCTACTTAGGACCTGTGGCATGGGAATCCAACGGTAGGCTAATATAATGGTGCAATCAGAGCTTTCATGGGATGTGAAAGGTAATTAAGATGACAGATTGAACGGTTTTCATTTCAGCAGAAACCCGCTGCTAACTTGTCAATACCTGCGTCATCGCCTGCGGGAAAGATACAACAACTTCTTACTGTGGAGATATTTGAGTTCTCTTTGGCAAATTTCTTGATTCAAAACTGATTTAGTTAGGGTTAAAAGTATATGCTTACTGAGAAATTAATGTAATTGCAGGTAAAATGAAGATGTATTACAGTTGAATTTTATATTAAATGCAATTAGTAGATACAGTTAGAAGTTAGATAGAAGTTACATCTTTATATAATTTCGTAATTACTATTGTCTTTGAAACATCGTTAAAAGTGTACTGCTACTGCCGGATGAACTGACAAGCATTAATGTTAAACTAAAATATATTTTAATGTCTATTGAAACTTGTATGACATGTATTTAAAGTCCCCCTGTAGTCAATTATTTTATCCCTGAAAACTCATCTTTGATCAACAAAATGACACATTTAAGTGTTTTTTCCTTGAATTTTTTTTTGTCATGCCTGAAAATAGCTTGAATGTAACTCGACACCCTTGCCTTATTTAGTATACACGGTTCTATGAATATGCAAATGAGCCCCACCTCCATTCACTCACTCAGCTCAGAGATCCACTCGTTGACGATCACACGTTGATCTGATTGGTTACAAGGTAGTTTGTGACGTCAGAAACAACGATTTCTAACCGTGTTTTTGAGACTGTCTTTCGTTCACTGCAATTTTAAGGAGAAAATAATCAGCAATGCTGTCGACTTATGAATTTACACATGGTTTGTCTTAAAGCACATTAAAAACACCACATAGACATTAAAATAACATTAAAAGCTTGATTTTCACCACAGGGGAACTTGTAATTACACGTGTAATGTTTTTCTCACATTTAAAATATATTAACTTTAATTGTAATATCGGGTAATACACTACATACAGTTAAACAGTCAAAATTGAAGTACTTTAAATATGTCATAGTATGTTAGTCAACACATCAAAATAAGTGTACTTCATATAAGTGTATTATTAAAACATATTGATTTAAGACGTAAGTTAAAGTAAAACTTTTAATTTGCCAACATTTTTTTAGGCTTCAGCCCAACTGTGCAGAGCTGAACAGGAGCAGGAATGAGGATTACTCGACAGTCAGTTACAATAAGTGTCCACTAGATAGCGCCATCACCTTTCAAATAATCAAAACATTCCCCAGTCTGAGGAATTTCAATATCAACTCATGTTTCGTTTTTCTGCTGAAGTGAGATCTTGGTGTCAACTATTTGGGTGGCAGAAGCATTTCAACTCACATTTCTGTCATGCAACAAATAGTGGCAGGAACTTGTTCACGTCTATCTTCTCTACGTTGTCTACTGAGGGATGATCTCACGAGGGGGTCTGTTCAGGAGCAGGTTTATTTAGAAGCGGTTTCCCAGAAATACTTTTACTGTATGATTTTGTAATTAACAGACTGGCGTCATGGCCTAATTTGGCACGTTGTTACTGAACAAGTACAACATCAAACCACTGGCTCCCTGTTACAACCTGAAACTCATCACTTTAAAAAAAGTTAAAAGGGACAAGTGTGATGTAACTTCAGTGTGTGATGTCTTCAACTGTGCTCCTAAGGTACAATTAGAGGATGCTTATGAGGAGCGGAAATTTTACAGACATAGTGTCACTGTTTTGTTATATCTGTTAACTATTATTATTGTTAAAGGCTACCAGCTAAACTCCTCAAACAGACTATAATCTGACATACAAATGCAAATGCATTACAACAACAACTATTACAACAACTACTAGTACTACAACAATAATAATAATAATGTACAATAACAATACAAAATAATATATATATATACCTAAATTATTTGATTATTTTCATTTGTTTTAATTATAACTATTTTTTTAAATATTGTTTAAGTAATAATAAAATAATATATTCTCAAAATTATTCAGATTATTTAACTATTTTTAAAATATTGTATAAATAAACCAATTAAAAATAAATATAAAAAGAAAAATATTCTTAAAATAATTTTTATTGTTTATATTTATTTTAATTATTTCAATTATAGGTGCTATTTAAATAATAATTAGAATAATAATAATTAGGGTTCCCTCTCAAAAATAACTCAAAAATGCATGTCAGTTGCTGATGCTATGGGGAACCTCCTGAGGCCCTTGTAAGGTCTGCGGCAACTCCGGACCACCCGACCCGTTTTAAAACACAAACCAAGGAGTCTAATGCTCAGGATGAAGGTAAATCCCCCATGTGGGATCACCAGCCCACTGGGAGCACCATCACTGATGCCTATGCAGGGCGAAGTCAGAGGAAACTCTAGTGGAGGCCTGCAGCGGTCCTGACGTGCAAATCGGTGTCTGAGGCACATGTACCTTCATGCCAAAATCATTAGCCCAAGTATATGAATAGAGCACCTGCAAACACGTCATCAGCTTCTTTGTCTTCAGGAAGCTACGTGTGTGTATGCTCTGTAACAAAGCAGTGTGATTATGGCTGTGAAGTCTTGTGTCTAAGTTTCATCAGTTTCAAATGGCGAACGAAATTGAACAGTTTAAAAGATGTTTCCCCAAGACCGCGCTTTATTACTCCTGGTAATAGACATGAGTTTTGTGTTATTTGTTTAGGACCAGCACTTGTGTTCAACCCTTGAGGGGGCTGGTTTCCCTGACTGTGATACATTCTCTGTGAGGAAGCTCCCCTCCCATTGGCTCTTTTCACGAGTGATGGGAGTCAAGCCACTGTGTCTGCTGAGGCAGAGCGGCAGCTGCGATCGTGGGGATCTCAGATGGGGATCTCCGCAGCTCTCGTTGGCCCACGCCCCGTACCCCTTCGTGGCGGCTTCTTCCAGGTTGGACGAGAGCAGTTTGCACACTTTTGGTTCTGAGGAACTAGAAGTAGAGTCAGTATCAGAAAGCACAGCCAAGTCTGAAACCCCCTCATAAAATAAATAAAAGCCCCACATACGATGAGCTTTTGGAGGTTATGACTCACGCCATGGCCAGACTCAGTTTGGATTGGTCTGACCTAAAGCGCAAAGTCACCCATGGTAAATAAGATGTGAGATATCGGCCGGGTCATAAGTTTCCAGCTCCTGGTAAGCCTTCCATTTCTTCCAGACATGCACACTGAGTTGGCAAGTTCATGGAGGCACCCATACTCCGCTCGCATAATCCCTTCGAATTCAAGTTATGCTAATTTCGAGAGGATATGTGAGCAGGGTTATGGACAGATGCCTTGGGATCTTTGGCTATTTGGCAAGCTATCTCTCCCCGGGAACATCTTCGTCCTTGAAGGCTCCCATTTTGCCATCCAAGCCATGCCAGATACCATCTAGGCTGGTTGGCGAATCATATTCAGGGGCATATCAGGCTGGTTGTACCCTGCACACCATGGCGGTACTGCAGGCATACCAGGCTGACCTTCTCAAAGACCTGGACCAGGGTGAGTGTCTTTCCAGTGAGACAGTCCCCGAACTGCGCATAGCCACAGATCAGGCTATGCTCCTTTTTAGATCTGTAAGGTAGAGCTTGGCGAACATAGTCTGTCCGCCATCCCCCCACCTCCCCCACCTGAAAGAAAAATCCTTTGAAGGGTGTTGCTCCCTGGCAGGCACTTAGCATGATTATGCTCTTCAGTAGAATGGGTAGTAGAGCTAACAGATGAAAGTAAGATCAAACAGAAACCGTTTATCATTTATCGCCTTCCCCAGTTTTTCATGTGAGGGTTTAAGCAAATTTGAATCCAGCCCGTCCTAGTTTTACCTAGTTAAAATAGGATTGTGCTCCCAGGCGGCCCAATTCTTCCCATTCTATCTGGTTAAGGGAAATCCTCTCTAGGTTGAGCTTGACAGATGAAACATGTCACATCTCTCCAGTTCATCAACTGGGAGTCGAAGTAGGGTGGAGCTCCCTCGCAGGGACTGGCATGAGTAGAGCTTGGTTGAGATTGAGTGGGACTCCCATTCTCTCACTTGTCATCCTGCCCATTTGTCAATCTCGTTAGTGAGTTGTGTATGTGGATTGGCCTCCATCCTTACACCCAAAGGTTGGAGCAAGGCTTGACAGTTGGAATGACTGTGTCACAAAAAAACAAATAAAGTTGCGACCCATTTTCTGTTGCCTCCTCAGATCATTAGTCTAGAAGCTGTGAATTCTCCCTATGCATGCTCCCTTCAGTGCGCTGCTCTCCTAGGTTTGTGCTTAGGTCTGGATTAAACATATGAAGTGTTGCTGCCAACAACTCCATATTTAATCTTGCCAGGAACAAAATAGGCCCTATGGCATGAAGTTACTCATGCCTCAGACAATGGGTTCCGCGAGGTCGCATGCCCATAGCGTCAGCAACTGTGTCAGCGTCTCATTCCCTTCTTGGGGAACCGGGTTAAGTATGTAACACAAGACGTTTTTTATTTTTAAGGTGTTCAAACTGTTTGTAGTCTCTGTTCATAGTGCTTTGTCAGAGGAATTAAATCACTTGCAAGAAGATGGGGTGATAGAACGCATTAACGTATCTGCATAGGTTTCATCAATTGTTATTACGCAGAAAAAGTCAGGTCAAATTAGGATGTGTGTTGACCTCAGAGAGCAAATTAATGCAGTGATAGTAAACTCTTTTCAATTGCGAAACATGGATGAACTAAAGGGTTTTATTGTTTTCTCTACCATCCACCTGACTAATGCTTACTACCAAGTGTCTCTGCATGAGGACAGTCATGATCTCACAAACTTTATTACTATTTTGACTGACTGTTCCATTTTTGTCTTGTTCCTTACGGATTGGCTTCAGCGCCTGCAGCATTTCAGAAGGTGATGACCATCATCCTGGCTTGCTTGTCAGGGGTTTAAAATCACCTGGATGACATTACTCTCCATGGACATGACATGTCTATGCATGACAAAGCACTTCAAGCGGTCCTACAACGACTAGAAACTTCTGGCTTGCAGCTCAATTAAGATAACTGTCACTTCTGGCACTTCTGGCACTTCTTAGGTCATACTGTTTCAGGGAAGGGTCTTCTTCCTAATGAATCACGTGTATAGGCGATACTCAATGCCCCTGTTCATCTGTCATGTTTGCCCTTACCTGCTTCTCCTGCAAATAATGCTGTTGCTCCAGTTCTTGTTGAGGATGTTGATGAGGAGTTCGATGCTTTTCTATCTGCCAACTGTAATTTTCTGTCGGCTGCGGATATTGATTCTGCATGTGTTTCTTGTCCTGCTCCAACCCAACTTCTTAAATAGATTTCTAATGTTTGGCCTCCTTCACCCAAGTGACTGGACGTGGAGTTGTTGTCATACTATAAACTGCATCTGAAACTGTCTGTTAAGGACAAATTCATCTTCCGAGGCTCACGGCTGATTGCTCCTACTACTCTTTGATCTGTGCTGGTCTCCATAGCGCACAAAGGACGAGGTGAGAACCAAAGAATGCCTTCGTCACCTCTATTTGTGGCCAGGGACAGATGCTTAGGTTCATGATGCTGTCTGTTTCTACCATGTGTGTCTGCTCAATGACAAAACTGTCAAGTCACACCCTGCTCCTCTCCAGCCGGTGCCGCTGCGAAATGGACCATGGCAGAAAGTGACTGTGGATGTAGTCATGTCATGTGACACTGCCGCATCTGACAACAGGGTTGCTATAACCTTAACTATTACAGCAAATGTCCTGAGGTCTCAATTAATGAGGATTCATTTACACTGTCACTACAGATTCTGTGGTTTCATTTCTGTCAACAGTCTTCAGCCGCCATTGAAATCCATTGATTACAGTTACAGACAACGGTGTTTAGTATACGTCTGCTGCTGGTGCTGCTTTTCTGGAAGGAAGGAATATTCATCACCATCTTTCCTCTCTCTACTACCTGTCAGCTTATGGTGCTGTAGAGAGATTCAACCGTGTGCTCAAACACACTGTCCAAACGGCCATCTAGCAACATCAGCCATGGAAACCTGTGGTAATTGACTTCTTTCAGGTGTACCGTGCCACTCTACATGCTGCAAACTGATACTTCACCCTTTAAGCACCTCTATGGCAGGCAGATTCGCAGAAGGCTATTTTGCCATATGCTCCTGTGAACTAAGGTTGCTAAGGTGTAGTTTCCTCTACATAGCTCTGATATTGCTAGGGTGTCATAGGTTTTCAAGTCATTATTTTGTGACTGCTGGGTATTAATATGCAGTTTCTAAGGATTGTTTTCAACATGCTGCAATTCAATGCAATGCTATGGTGATGTGAATAGTTGCCATGGTGCATGACATTGCAATGTGGTTGCTAAGGTCTTCTGAGGCATTTCTAATCTGATGCTAAAGTGTTTCTAGGGAGATATGTAATGTATGGTTGCCAAGGAGTTACCCATTGCTATGTGGTTGCTAAGGTGTTTAGAATGGTTTCTTCTCTTATGTTATGTGGTTGTTGTGGTTGGTTGGCTGGGCATTGCTATGCGGTTTCTAATGCAGTATGGGTGGTTGATTTTGTGTGGTTATTTACTGCCTAATTTATGATATTCTGGTCTCTATTGGACTTCTTCCATAAATGGAAGTCTATAGGATTTTTATTTTTTTTTTATAGATTTGTTTTAAATTATTTTATTTATTGGCTGAATACTGGCTTTTTATGACATTGATATTCACATATATATAGATTTAGCTCTGAACCTCTTGACGTTGTAGATTTGAAGGACTTTAACCTGTCAAATAAATAATATGATTACCTTCAATCATAGAGCATGCCAATAAAAACATGATTACTGTTATCATGCTGTGGTGTAGCCTCTCTGTCATGTTATAACATGTGTTTTTTGTTTGAGTTGGCAAAATGTTTTTAAGTTTGAGTTCTTTGATGAATTCATGTCTAACTTTGAAAAATGTCAAAACACTCATATTTATCTGTTTTTTTATATAATGGCAAAACGCAGTAAGTACTGTATATTTAATGCAAAAAAATATCTTGTAACCTTATTTGAAAATTAAAAAAAATAGTAGGCCTAATCGTAGCAACAATAACTAACTAAATTAATAAATATAGCTGCGAGCAGCAATTATCAGGGTTCAAGCACATAGCAATCCGGTAAACATCTAAATCAGATATGAAAAAGAAAATGTTTTGCAATTTCAGTACATTTACCATAGTTGAAACATTTTTAACCACCATAGTACCACCTATGGTCCAATCTCCAAAAAAGTTTGCATGCTTGTTTGGAATCATAGGCCGCATGGCCTCGCCTAATTTTGTGAAGTTTTACATTGTCGTTTTGGGATTACAGGCTTTTGTGTACATTTGGCCACATTAGTACATTTACTAAATGACCATGTTATAGTTATCCAAAGGGTAATGCCCGGTACACATTGTACAATTTTGGTCCGTCCCAGACGAAAGATGATCAATCTTGGTGATTTCTTGTAGTTGTGGTTCTTAAACGGTGGTCCTACGTCGTGCAGTGAGAGAGGCTCAAAGATGGTCGTTGTCAGTGTTGGGACAGTTCACTTTCTACATGAACTATTTCAAATGTCAGTTCACAAATTTTTAAATTAGTTCAGTTTATAGTTCATACTTCAAAATTTAGAACTAGGTCATAGTTCTTTTTTCCCATATAGAACCACAGACAGCAATTATTTTATCAGTTTTAACACTGAAGCTATGCGTCAAATTTCATCTTCATATCCAATTTTGAATCCTTATCCAACCAGGGTTTACATTAGCATTGATGGGACAGCATTTCCCCATTGTTGCTTTAATGCTTTGTTGCTGTTGATTCAGTCCACACTGGTAGCAGCTGCAGCTTTCACCCCTACAGTATATTCTCAAAAACATGAGGGGAAAACGTGCTGCTTCAATGGTCTTTGTTAATGAGGAATTATTAAGAGAAAAACAGGACAGTAGTCCTGAAGGTGCAAATGTTTTTCAATTTTCCATTTCAAATTCCATTTCAGTACATACTAAAAAGGAATACTGGAATCCTAGAAAAATATACCAGGCAGGTTCAACAAACAAGTTACATGAATAGTAAAACCCTCAAGACCATTCTACCAACACAAACTGAGGTAGGAACCAGGCTGAGGTAGGAAATTAAGGTTGAACTTGAAAGTGCAATATTCAAAGTGCAAAACATTTAAATGTTATTAAGTCACTTTTCATTTTTTTTGGCTTGTTTGCCCAATAAATAAGTAAAAAATAAAATAAAAACTTAAAAGACTCAGTCAGAGTCCAAGGCCATGGACAGTGCTTCTACTTTCTGTCCAGTGAGTGAAAATAACTTAACTGATTGAATATCTGTCACTGGTTACAGTCCACATAAATAACTAACATAATAATAGTAATTAATGAAAAGTGTGCAGAACCAAGGACAGTGTTATTTTCTGTACGGCCCGAAAATCCCTTATCTGTATGAAGATCCTGTCATTGGTCACAGTGGTCTCTCCCTGGTGGATCTGCTGTTTTTTGCTTCCTGTAAAAACAAGATATGCTCTGTTATATTTATGCAGCTCACCTCTGCACATCAATATAGTCATCTCCATTGGCAATACAGTACATGTGCTTCTATAGCCCAATAAACAGATCACAACAATATTTAATATACCTTCAAATCTTTTCGTTGGCACTCAAGATTTCTCCTGGGTCTGAATGAGATAACACAAAATTTTTACATCATGATTATTATGGGAAAAATGGTAACAGTAATCTGCATTAAAGCAATTGTGAACTGAGGCAATCACTGAAATAATTTGACCAAATTTTTATATTGAAAACCAGAACTAGAATAATATCACCAAGAACTATGACTGAGGCTGGGTATTTACTGTACTTATTACCAAAGAATAATAATTATGTAATATAATCACAGTTTATTCCTACCTGAATATTAGACCAACAATGCTGAACAATCTCTACTGGAGCCCTTGAGGGCAGTGCAGTGTTGTGTTTTATGAACAGCCTTCTGAGCTTTGAAAACTGCATGTATTCATCAAACCCATCTGTGGTTGCGGCATCCAAATAGATGTCCACTTCAGATTTTTGAAAAACCTGAGCTTGTTTTTTAAATCTGAAGAATGACGCTGCAGGATCTTTGTCACTTTCACCACTGGACTGGGCTTGACCTGAGTCTCTTGCAGCTGAGTCATCAGAGTTGAGGGTTTGAAATGCTCTTCTCAGCATCAATCTGCACTGCATACATTTCTCCTGATCTTGGACCCAGTCTAGCTTGAATCTTGGCACCAGCATAGCGGAGAGTATGTGCCAGGGATGGAAATTAACTTTTTTGTCCACCGGCCACTGTGGCTGGTGGATTTCAAAATCTACCAGCCACTCAATGTTTTTACCAGCCACTTTCTTGTTTTTAACCGACAATGTGTAACTGCATGTGAAAATTAATACTACAAAATCTACAATACTTAAGCAGTTTATTTAATCTCAAGTCTCAATTAAATACTGACATTTTCCCTTTCTCTCTTATACACACACAAACCATGAACTGATATACATTTCATTAAATGAGTAGGGCAGATTAAACAAAAAACTGCACCGATGCTGAACCGCACTCTATGCTGGAGGTTGCTCTCTCTGCGAGAGTATGCCTGTTCTGTCATATTTACATCATGCGTTCGCGGCTAACTCTCCCTTTGGATGGCAAACCGCCTCTCGCGCTCAAGCCTCGACGGAAGATGCGCGCGGGTAGATGTTCGCGCGGCTAGCTCTTTACGACACAAGAGAGCTACCCCGCCCTAAAAATACACCCATGCGCTCGCGGCTAGCTCTCCCTTTGGACGGCAAACACCCTCGTCGAGCCTCGACGGAAGAAGCGCGCGGGTGTTGAAGGTGTGCCTCCTCTAAACAGTATGCTATTTTTATTTACCCGCCACGGTGGCCGGTAGGTGAAGCGAGTTTGCCCGCCACAACACAAAATCACCCGCATTTGGCTGGTGGCGGGTGCTAATTTCCATCCCTGGTATGTGCTCCCTCTTCTCCAGAAGACCTGCCAGCCTTGTGCTCAGTGACTCCAAGATACTCTTTATGAGGGGTCGGCATGTAATGAGACCCTCTGCTGCAGTGGGCTTTATGCTCTCATCCAACAGGTCATTCATATGACATTTCAGCTGCACAATGTTTGGAGCCAGGTAGCCAAGAAAGATGTTCTTCTCTGCTTGGAGGATGTTTAATTTGCGAACGCAGCGTTAAAGGATTAGTTCACCTCAAAATGAAAATTTCCTAATAATTTACTCACCCCAATGCCATCCAAGATATCAATGTCTTTCTTTCCTCAGTGGAAGAGAAATTAAGTTTTTTAAGGAAAACATTTCTGGATTTTTCTTCGAATAATGGACTTCAATGGCAACCAACGTTTTGAAGTCCAAATCAATGCAGTTTCAAAGATCTTTGAAGTGCTTGAAACGGGCTGTGCACGATCTCAGCTGAGGAGGAGGGTCTTATCGAGCGAAACGATAGGTCATTTTCAAAAAAAAAAAATATATATATATATATATATATACAGTATATATATACTTTTTAACTACAATTGTTCGGATTGAGCTGATCTGCAACGCGCCGGGAACTACGTCATCACGTTGAAAGGTCACCGTGCGAAGGAGGATAGTTCAAATTGTATTGTATGTTGAATGACATATTTATGTCTTTGTGTCATATTATTGTTTAAAATGGTCCTTACGTGTGCGTATCCTGTGTGTTTAAATCTTTTAAAACCTAAACGTCTTTTTTTCGAGCGTGAACTTTCAACGTGATGACGTAGTTCCCGGCGCGTTGTTCGTAGTTCTTTTGGCACAGCAAAGCCAATCCCAAGCTTTTCCTCCACAGCATCAGAAGCCTTTGTACTTCGCTTAACCAGGTTCCACAGAGCAGATGCTTTGGCAAAAACAGCCCTCGACATTGTTTTGTAGCGTTTTCAGTTACCTTTTCCGTATCTTTGGCCACTAGATTCAAGGTGTGAGCCATGCACCTTCTGTGAGGGGGGAGAGAGGGATGATCCAGACCTGAGAGAGGTCATCTTCATCTGGTCATCTTCATCTGAGCTCTCACTGGCGGCAGCAAAGGCTGACACTGGTTCAGTGTCATCTTCATTTTCAGTTTCATCAAAGTGGACCACTGTCTCTGGCACTTCAGTATCAATAGGAACATCCATCCCAAAACAGTTGAATGCCTTGACAAAATTTGCAGCATTGTCTGCTACTGTACACACAACCTTGTTGTGGATTTAGAATTCTTAGTTTACATCTGACAATAATTTTGCCAACACATCATGTGAATGTGCTCCTTTAATCTGCCGGCATGCCAGTACTGCAGAGTATCTCTTAGAAACATCAGTTTTGTTTAGCCAGTGGATAGTGATGCCCATAAATGCCTTGTTCACAGCTGACCAGCAATCTGCAGTTGTGCACACAGCATCGATCTCAGACAGTTCAGTCTTAAGGTCACATATGTTTTCTTTAAATTTCTTGTTTAACAGTGTCTGTACTTTTTTTCTTGATGGCACCTTTTTGGATGACGGCAACCCCTTAATCAAGTTTATGAAAGCTGGGCTTTCCACTTTACTGAAAGGCTGCAGGTCTCCGACAATATACTGCACCACCAGGCTGACCAGCTGCGGCTGGGAGATGACAACGGAGCCGCTACTGTACGCAGTTAATAGGATTTGGGTTGAGGACTGTCTTGACTATCTTTTGATTTTTTTATTTGCTTGCAGACACCTTGAAAGGCTAGCTGGGTGCTTCAGTTCAATGTGCCATTTCAGGTTTGCTGTGGACTGAAGTGCGAATTTTCTTTTTGAAAGCCGGCGGGCAAAGTTTGCACAGAAATGTAAGATTTTTCCCATCCTCACCGACCTTGTCATTAACCTCGCTAAAATGATCATACGACGCCTCCTTGCTGCTTTTTGTTTTGATGACGCATGCGGCGGTGCGACACTGGTGGCTGGTGTTGCCAGATTGGGTGTTTTTTACGCTACATATTAAGGCCTGTTTACAGTGTGTTTTATCCAGGTTTTCACCTGGAAGGCTCTATAGAAATCTGGCACCCTATAGAGGGTATGCACGTGACGTCACCGTTGGCCGGAGTGACTGCGGTTACGCCCACTTAAGTGGCAAAAACACTGAGCGGCAGCATTGGTTTTCAGCGTGAATGCTGCGGAAAAACACACAAAACGCGTCTAAAACGGGAAAGAGCTTTGAGACTGACTGTACAACTCGATTTGACAAGAAATATGAGGTATTTAGCAAATAGATCGCTGCAATTCATAGAAACAACTGGACTCCAGGCAGCGAAAGGTGGATTTGCAGTTATCATTTTTGTGTCAATATGCTGAATTTAGTGGTAAAATCATTCTCTATATATTGTATTGTTATATATTGTAGTGACAACTCATCAATCAAATATTTACCACTGTATATTCTGTATAATTTGACATTTTTAAATAAACACTGACAAAAAACTATACAAGTTTTAAGTCTAGACCAGTGTTTCTCAACCTCTCCTGCAGGGACCCCCTGACAGGACATGTTTTTGTTTTAACCCTGAAATGGCACACCTGATTCAATTAGTCAGCTACACATTAAGCCTTTGAGCCTTTAATTAATTGAATCAGGTGTGCCATTTCAGGGTTAAAACAAAAACATGTCCTGTCAGGGGGTCCCTGCAGGAGAGGTTGAGAAACACTGGTCTAGACGATATGATGATATATATAACATTGATATAAGTGATCACCTGGATTTATACCTGCCTATATTGTATTTATATAAAGCATTCACAGGCAAATTTGCTGTATGTATTTCCCCGGTGTCGAAATCAGGCACATATAAATGTCAGGAAACACGATTCCTGGCTGCATGTCAATATCCATGGATCACTGGATCTTTAGTAAGTTGTAAGGAACACTATATTGAGTCCAATCTTTAGTTCAAACTGATAATCGTTTGTTTTACTCACGTTTTCGCAGTTTCCCCTATTAAATCCAGTCACGCAGCAACTCTTCTGCCACTCAGTCCGGCTGAGGGGGCATGTTAAAGTTAAGGAAGTTAAACTGAGAGAGCGTGCCATTCACAGACACCAGAATGAACGAGTTCACAGTAACGTTCATCAGGCAGTAATACAGTACGTTCGGTTCACGTTCGCCCAAAATATGAACGAGTTCATGAACTATCGTTCAATGAACGCGTTCAGGCACAAAACTGGTCGTTGTCAAGGTCTTTCCACCAAAGATAGCCTGCGATCATTTTCTGACTGTGTTAGAAATTTAGCATGATCATCTCACAGTGTGTTTTCTGCTATGACCTACGACTACTGACTAGCCAATAAAAAAGCAACATGAAATGGCATATTGATCAATGCTAAAACTTGCTTAACCTCAAGCTTAAATTAAAATTAAATTTCCCAATGAAAGGCCGTAGCGGTTGGTAACTCTGTTGTACTTTGAATGGAAGTTGGCGGTCTGACAATACCCCGGCTGGTCCCGACATCCTTTTGAGTGTATCTGCACTTGAACTTGAAGTAAACAAAACTTTCTGCATTGGTGGCATTCACACAGTTCCCGGGTTCAGCGATATGTGCTTGAACCCCTAATGAAATGTATAAAAGTAAATGTGTAAAAGTATGAGTGGTGATTGCCTAAGCCAGGGCATTTGTGTTTGCTTAGAGTTATGGAGTTACTATAGTGTTGCTAGAGTATTTTTGGTGGTTACTAGGTGATTTACTGGATCATTTTAAAAGAGCCCAACCTTAATCTCTATAATATTCTGTTCTGCAGATATGATCTGGTTCCTCCTCCAATGTAATAAAGTTTCCCCATAATTCCATGTCCTGTCAGTAAAAGTGTCAAAAGTCCTCCCAAAAATACTGTAATTGTTGCAGCAATGTATCAAGAAACTTTCAAACATTAAAAACAGTCCCAGATGCGTCTGACTCCAACAACTGAAACGTGAATCTTTGTTTATGGATCGTGTTTTACCCGTGTGTATTGAGCGTTTAAAACCCTTGACGGACCCTTGGCGGTCGTTCAGTGTAACCGGCGTGTCGTGGGAAGTACACCTCCTACATGCAGAGTATGCACCATTTACACACGGCCATCTGAGTAAGCAGTCTGGTGAGGCCACGGATACGCCTGTGCTCCGAAACACCTTAATCCTAAAGTTTTAGTTTCACGAAGGCACTGCATACAGGCTGACAAACCTCCCTCTTTCTGCTTCCAGTGGGGGGGGGGTTTCTTCCTGTAACTCATGATTCATGCTTTCCCGATTGAAATAATGTAAACTACTTTCATTTTGTGTAATCTTGGTCACCATGTGCCACCCTGTGTATGTTTGGTAATGGCTGTGGAACACAGACCCTAGTGTCTTCTGGAAAATATTTCCTGCCCCCATTTTTCATGTGGCGCTGTCTCTCGTATTCCACAGAACACATTGGATTATCTGACAAAACACCAGCTAACTGATATATTATTATTGAGGAGGACAATTTTTTAATAAATTGAAAAAAAAAAAGTAAAGAAATTGTACGATTTAAAAGTGCATTGTCATAAACATTCTAATAAGTCTGTCAGTCTGTCCATCCATCCATCCATCCATCCATCCATCCATCTATCCATCTATCCATCTATCTGTCTGTCTGTCTGTCTGTCTGTCTGTCTGTCTGTCTGTCTGTCTCTCTGTCTGCCAAACAACCTTGATAACCCTGTTCCTGATAACTGTTTATAGTCATTTATTACATGGCTTGCTTGAATTCTGATGTAGAATGTGGTCTGTTATTTCTTGATAACACACCGCTGCTAAGTATAACACACCGTTGCCATAAAAAACAGAGCGTTGCCATGGACACAGTTCTGTTCACTCTGGAGCAATACAATCGTTTTTAAATAAATAAACTCATTTTTAAATCAATATTTTGTGTCAAATTATTGATTTATTTGGTAGGTAGCCATGTAATAAGCGGGATAATGTAGAGCAAGGCGGTTGTTATAGCGAATACAACCCCTTCAGGCTGATTCAAGACCTCCACTTCGCGTCGTGGTCCTGATCAGCCTGTCAGGGTTGTATTCGCTATAACAACTGCCTCGCTCTACATTATCCCTTACATACTGACCACCAGACTTAAAAATGATGTGTATTCATTCAAGTGTGATAGAATTGATAATCTTGTGTGTAAACCCAGTAACTAAACCCTCTGGTAAACATTCCTTTAACAGTCTGTCTATCTATCTATCTATCTATCTATCTATCTATCTATCTATCTATCTATCTATCTATCTATCTATCTATCTATCTATCTATCTATCTATCTATCTATCTATCTATCTATCTATCTATCTATCTATCTATCTATCTATCTATCTATCTATCTATCTGTCTGTCTGTCTGTCTGTCTGTGTGTTTGTTTGTCTATCTATCTATCTATATGTCTGTCTGTCTATCTATCTATCTATCTATCTATCTATCTATCTGTCTGTCTGTCTGTGTGTTTGTTTGTCTATCTATCTATCTATATGTCTGTCTGTCTATCTATCTATCTATCTATCTATCTATCTATCTATCTATCTATTTATCTATCTGTGTGTTTGTTTGTCTATCTATCTATATTTCTATCTATCTATCTGTCTGTCTGTCTGTCTGCTTGTGTATCTATGTGTGTTTGTTTGTTTGTTTGTCTATCTGCCTATCTATCTATCTATCTATCTATATATATATATATATATATATATATATATATATATATATATATATATATATATATATATATATATATATATATGTCTGTCTATCTATCTATCCATCTATCTGTCTGTCTGTCTATCCGTGTGTATATCTATCTATCCGTGTGTCTATCTATCTATATCTGTCTGTCCGTAAAGCCAATAAATCTTTAAACTTAAAGTTTTTTGTTTACTTTTCTAACACTTTTCAACAGATTCTTGAGTCAACAAAGTCTTGATAAATCGCTTTTGTAGATAACATACAGTTATAAATGTTACCTTGAGTTTCAGTTTTACTTACATTTGAATTTTAATTACAATTCTGCATTCTGCTTCATGCATCAATTCAAATTCACTGAATTGGAATTTTAAAGTCAATCCAAAGGCAATTCAATTCTGAATGCCAAACAACCTTGATAATCCTGTCTCTGATAACTGTTTATAGTCATATACTGGCCACCAGACTTAAAAATGATATGTGTATTCATTCAAGTGTGATAGAATTGATAACCTTGTGTGTAAACCCGGTAACTAAACCCTCTGCTAAACATTCCTTTAACAGTTTGACCAGCACATTTCAGCACAGTTTGTTTAAATCTGTCACAATGTAATACAGCTTTACAAAGAGGCTATCAAATGAATGAAGGAATGTTAGCCAATCATTAAGAGATCATTTACAAATAAGTCTTAAAGATATACCAACACAAAAAAGTAGTTATATCAGTTTCTCTCATTTAATTGAAAACAATCAAATATAAACCTTTACACATCTTGACTTTTAATCATAACCATGCCCCCATGTGTAAGACTAGCACTATTGTTTCTGTCTTCCCAAAACTGCTAGTGTTAAACATAATTAGAGCTTTCCAAAGAAGCATTCATTATCCGCTCCCTCCAGCTGCTTTTCTCAAGACTTATTGCCATCTGTGGAAAGGTCAGCTCACGCTTGTCTTCTTTACTCATAGCTGCCACTGAAATGCTCTGTTATACTTCCTGTCTTTAATTAACTCTCATGTATATCACATTACAGAGCCAGTGCCATAAATGTTGTACCTGATGGTTGATAATACCCTTTGCAGTGTTCCTATATTATATTATATTATATTATATTATATTATATTATATTATATTATATTATATTATATTATATTAATTATATTATATTATATTATATTATATTATATTATATTATATTATATTATATTATATTATATTATATTATACAATTAAATGAGCTTGTGAAATAATCTATGCTCACACAGCAGTTCCACATGTAGTTTTGTGGTTAAGGGTAATAATACCTGTGTGGGAGCTTTGGGTTTACATATCTTTGGACTGTGTTATATAACCATATTGATAGACCATTTATTAGTCATAAAAAAGTTGTTTTGTTTAAATTATCGCATTATCAGTTTCTTCTCATGTCATGATTACCTGAAATATACTGAAAACTGAAAGCAATTTGTCAGCAAAAAGGAAAGGACTGTTATATATCTCACGTACACACATACTGTAGAAGAGATGTCGGACTAACATGTAAAACGACTAACCAACAAGTTCGCCAACAACAGTGATAATTTAATGACTTTAAAACTGTCATGTGGTGTAACCATCTAGTAAAAAATAATAACATATTTTCCTTACACCTTGAATACATGTGAGAGTACAGATATTAATAATTATTTTCAAAAAGGTTTTAAAGAATTTTTCCAAAAAATATCATGATAATATTAATTCAGAATTATCATTCAGTTTTTAAAGTAACACTATGTAGTTTTTCAACCTTCATAATATATTTCCAAGACCCTTGTGATGGTACATCGACTTACAATAGGTTAAATGACACGTCTGCCATAGCCTGATGTGGTCTGTATCGCTTTTACTGGCACTATGTAACTTCGGGTTTCGGGTAGTAACCGGAGCACAAAAAGAACTACAAAATTCGACTGCTTTACGGCATACATAGTTTTTCTTCGTTTGTGATGTCTTTAATAAAATCATGCATCATACTCTACCTTGTCTGTGGCCATTGTTGATTCTAAAGCCGGTGCTGGATAAACAGCGAGCGTGCGCGTGCGACAGTAGGCTGCGGTAGGCTAAATTATTTACGACAGCGGTAATGGACAATTCCGCTTCCAACCTGTAGGGCGACCGCAGAGGAAAAGTTCCTTGGTGTTGCTTTAAAGAGATGCACCACATGACTGTAATGTGTATGTTCTGTTTTTATTTAGTTTTCATTGTGTTCTGTTTGCCTGTTTGACTGTAGTTCCCTGTGTGGTATTGTTTGTATTAAGTGTAGTTCATTCAGGACCACTATCGTCAAATACGATTAAAAATTAGCATACATTTTGGATTGGCGGTATGGTTCCATTCTGAGCGAGAACTCCATGCGCATCCATGCAGCCTAGCATGGATAATAGCAGGGAGAGCAGTAATAACCCCCCTTAGGGTAAACAGAACAGAACCAACATGAATGCATGCAATATCGTTAATTCAAGATTTTAAAGTACAACATAATTCGAGAATTTATTCTGATTCAAGGGGAAAACCAAATCCTGACTGACGAGAGGAGGAGCTGGGGATGGAGGAGGGTAATTAGCTCCTGAGAAACGTGATAGCTGCTGATAATACTGAAGGAGCTTATATATGTATACAGTGATAGGCGTCGTATTCCTATAGGTAGACGTGGATTAGCTGAGAGTCAGCTGATGCGAGCTTGACTAACGTGACCTGCCAGAACTAACGTGATGCTTGATTTGTGATTCTGTTTCTCCTGCATGTTCCCATTGTTGATTAAATGACTCTTTTCTTACCTCTGACTCATGCATGTGAGACTTCCCGTGACAAAATACCGGACCAATACAGAAGAGAAGTTTTGTGACTTTTTTTCACCCATTGACCTGCCTGCTGTACAACTCCTGTTCCTGGAGCAAAGGGGCCGTTCACTGGAAGACCATACGAGGGACTTTCTAATCATGCCTTTCGCTCTACCCTGACCGTTTGCTCTGTTTTTTTACCATGCTAAGGTACGCCTTCCAGGGAAAGGTCCTCGAGACAACTTCGCCGCATTCATGGACTGGGTGGTGGTGAACAACGACTCGCCGCTCACCATCTGCACTTCAGAGGACTGCACTTCTGCACCTTCACCCCGCCAGATGGAGTGGATGGGATGCCTGAGCCCACCACAGACACGGAGCCAGAGCCTTTCATAGACAAAGAGCCAGAAGAACTATCTGAGCCATACCCCGCCCCTGAGCCTGAGCCCAGCGGGACATCTGACCAGGTACGGGAGCTGGCAATATTGCCTGTCCCTGAGGAAGTACTCGTGGAATACGAGCACATGGAATTGATCCCTACCCACACTCCTGCCACTAATGGTGAGCTTCTACTGGCCTCTCACTGTGATTTGAAGGTATTTGAGAAGGTAATACCCCTTTTTCTCCTGCCTTCGCTGGTCCCGCCCAGCTTAGATCATCCTGTGTCCCCAGAGTTCCCTCTCCCACCCCCTCTGCCTAAGCCAGCTAGTTCCCCAGCACTGCCACTGCTGGATCCTGTCAGTCCCTCGCTTCGTCCTCAGTTGATTCCATCCAGTGGTGTGGATCCGCCTCTGGACTTCCAGTCCCCAGCTCTGCCTCGGCATGAGGGTCCTCCTTCTCCAGTTCCTGAGCTCCAGCCTCCACCCTCCGACGACTTGGCTTCATGCTCCCTCGTCTCCATCGTGGCCCATCATCCCTCGTCCCTCCGGATCCAACTTGGTCAGGATCTGCCACAGGATTCCTGGCTTCTGGCTATGCCTCTACCCTCTATACCTTCAGCCCAACCAGGCTCCGCCTTTCCCCCAGCTCCGCCGTTGTCCTCCATTACTCCGGCTCCACAGTGGTCTTCAGGGTCCCCGCTTCCGACTCGCTCCCATGTCCTAACTACATGAGACATAATGCCGCAACACACGATAAAATATATTTTTCCATGTTAATTCGAGTTTTTGTCCTATTCAGGCACGACGGCGACACGCAACAATTCTATTTTAGAAACGGTTTCTATTTTTCTGCGACGCCGCGGCTGGAACAACAAACACAAAGTGTGGCAATGATAGTCTCAGGTACTGTTTATGTGCTTTATTTAATGTTAAAAGCGTGTAATGTGCTCCAGCTTTGTAGCCATAAAAGCAACAATGGATAATTCACCTCAGACCTTGAAATGAAACAAATGGAAACAAGAAAGTTCAAACTGTGAACAAACAAGTGTATTTTTTGACAAAGATTGTTTTAGTAACTCAGTATGTATTTTTAATAATGTTTAAAAGGTGTAATATTTGTGAATTTGATTATGTACTTATCCATTTTCTTGCGAGTGTCATCAAGTTTACTCGCAAGAGCTCACCCAGATGCATCTCGTAGTCGCGTCGCATCTGGTGTGGGCAGGCAAATTGCTTGTTGCTTGAATCTTACCTCATCGCGTCTGGATAGGACAAGGTGTGAGCCATCAGCTCCACCTTGGTGCCTCATCCCAGGCCTCCACCATCGCTCCTCACTCCTGCTACAGAGCCTTGGATCATCGGTCTGGCTGTGGCCTGGGTCCCTGCCTGGCTACTCCTGCTCCTGGCTCCTCCCACCCTCCACTCCCCCATGGACTAGTTTACCTGTCTCTGTTTGTTTACACCCCTCTCGAGCTCCACGTCCTCCACCAGAGCCCATCCCTCCTCAGATGGGCTCTTTATGGCACGAGGACGTGCCTTCCGGGAGGGGGAGCTACGGCAACGACAATGACTTCACTATTGATTCACACTGATTGACCATTTTTTCAGTGGTTTTGGTTCCGGTAGTAATTTTATCAGTGTCAAAACATTGGGGGAACAAAAGCAACTAGTTCTGAGATGAAATTTGGTTTAAAGCCAAACAGTATATGAAAATTGGAGAAAAAAAAGATGTGCACTTTTTTCAAAATTTTATGATGCAATTAACTACTCATCTCATAAAGCACTGCGAATAACATAATTGAATCAAAAATATAACACACCTGATTATAAGTTTCATAATGCTTCCAGGGAGTGTCCATGAGTGTCCTTGAAAAAAAAAAATATATTTCATATAGTTTAAAATGTTTTGTATTCATGTTGATTTTGATCAACATGATTTTGAAAAACTTTTATACCATTTTCAAGAAAAATTATAATTGAAGGACTCTAAAAATGTCATGTGGTGTAACCATCAAGTTTCTTAAGTACTGTATATACTTTAATTGAATACATAATACAGTCTTCTCGTAGTCTTTAAAAATGTTAATAAATATCATCAATATCATAAATATCAATATCCTTTTATCGAAAATATAAGTTTTCATTGAAAATATCATTTTGGGAAGTTGCACCACTTGACATATTACCTTGTCATAAAAAGGTCAAATTTTCTGATTTTTTAATCATTCTGTTTTATTATTTTTATTATAATCATTATTATTTTTTCCCCTGCATTTTGGTTGTATCACATAACAAAAGATTTGTCCTTTGAGATTATAAAACACTATGCTGAACTAAAGGTTTTCTTCTAAAAAAAAAAATCAGAAATTGTAATGATTGTAAATCTTTTTTATTTTATTTTATTATGTATTCAGGATAGTTGTATCACCCTGATATAAAAATATCTCTCTCTCTCTCTCTCTCTCTCTCTCTCTCTCTCTCTCTCTCTCTATATATATATATATATATATATATATATATATATATATATATATATTCATAAATTATAAACATATAGTCATCATAGAAAAGATGTATTTATAAAAGTCATTGTATGTGTGAAGTGGATTTTTTTTTTTTTCAGAACCAAAGCAAAAGATCCAGTAACATGTCCTACTTTGCAATATCGTGGTCACCCTAAAAGTTAAAGCTCACTGGAAACAAGCAATCATTATGTTTTATTCCACCGAAGTGGCATTATGTTTATATCCAGAATTGTGCCAGGAATGTGGTTCAACTGTCTGCAGTTGCACATTCATGTATATTTAACGAATGCCCTGTCTCCTCTACCCATAACTCGTAGTGCCTTGGCCTTATTTTGAGGACCCATGTCTGGGTAACACCTGTAGGGCAGAGTGCTCCCAATGAAGGATGTTTGTAGATGCAGTCAAGTCTGAGGTTTGCCTTCCTGACTCCAGCACGGCTGGCTATGGAAATAAATACGTGCCTGACCCCCAGGCCTCAGTACTCAGGCACTTGACTCACGGTGTGGTCACTGTTAGACTGTGCAGAAACAAAACACTCAAGCCTTGCTGGGTGGTAGTTTAGGCGGCTGGTAGGGGAAGAGACTACCAACAGAGTTAAAGTGTCTTCTCAATTGTAGCCACAGACCTCAATTGTACCAGAATGTTAAGGTCCCGATATACTCGTGGCTAAGTTATTTTCAGTTTCTTCGTTTGGGGGGGGAAAGAAGTTGGAAATACATTTGCAGCAATATACTGTTAATGAATATCCCTATGTCATGTGCTGCATAATTTACTCTCAACAACAACATAAACAACAAAACTGACAGTGAGAAAACAGCAGTTAAGAAAGCATGTGGATATGTTTTCACCAGCTCTGCAATTTGACACTCTAGTCAAGTCACGTCACGTTTATTATATAGCAATTTATACAATAGATTGCTTTAAAACAGCAGCTTTGCAGTATTAAACATGAAGAAACAGTGTTAGTGTCTCTTTCGGTTAGAATTTCAACTTAAGTTTCTTCTTAAAATCAGCTTTCCCTATGTGTTTATGTTTCACTTCTCCCCGACATCGATGGACTGAATAAATAAAAGAAATTCCGAGCCAAAGAAGGCGGAGCTTCAGAGCCACGCCTACTTATTACATCATCACCGTGGACGAATGGTACTTCGAAGGTGTTTACCAGCCAGAGAGAACATTTACGGAAAGATTTTATTCGAAATTACATCAAACCAGTTCGTTCTTCAATGATTCAAGTATATCAGGGCCTTTAGGCATATTATAAAGATCCTTCTTGACCTTTACACTGCTTTTGATACTGTCAATCATAACTTACTCAACTGACTTGAAACTGTCTTTGGTGTTCCTGAGACTGTTTTAACCTGGTTTAAATATTATCTCTCTGATCACTGCCAGTTTGTTTTCATGAGTGGTTTCAGGTCTGAGATTGGCTCTGTCACTACTGGTGTCCCGCAGGGTTTAACTTTTGCTTTTTAGCATTTATATATTTCCTCTTGGATTGCTTTTAAATTCACTCTGGCTTAATTATCACTTTTATCCAGATGATACTCAGATTTATATCCACTCTAAGCCTGGTCAAAATGTGGATGTTTCTTTTCTCTCACATTGTATTTCTGAGATAAAAATATTGATGACCCAAAAAATATGTCTTAATAGTGATAAGACAGAGGTCATGCTTATTGGCTCTCCTCATCAGCTGCGTAAAGCTGGTTCACTAATGTTAAAGGGATAGTTCACCCAAAAATGAAAATTCTGTCAGTATTTACTCTCCCTCATGTTGTTCAACCCCGTAAGACCTTCGTTCATCTTCGCAACACAAATTAAGATATTTTTGATGAAATCTGAGAGCTGGATCACTCCTCCATAGGCTTCTAAGGGAACCTATTCCCCGAAAAGTTATTAAAGATATTGTTAAAATAGTCCAAGTGACTACAGTGGCTCATTCTTAAGTTTATCAAGCGACGAGAATACTTTTTGTGCGCAAAAAAAATAAAAATAACAACTTTATTTCAACTATTCATTTCCTTCTCTGTGGGCCTCGAGTCAGTTCACTAGTGTAACAGCGCAGCGCTAAAGTGTTGTACGTCACACGCATCACATCGCATCGCCTACATGTGACGCAGCTCTACGCTATCCCACTACGTTAACTGACTCGAGGCCCACAGAGAAGGAAATGAATAGTTGAAATAAAGTCGTTATTTTTGTTTGTTTTTGCGCACAAAAAGTATTCTCGTCGCTTGATAAACTTAAGATTGAGCCACTGTAGTCACTTGGACTATTTTAACGATGTCTTTAATAACTTTTCGGGGAATAGGTTTCAATCCCTTAGAAGCCTATGGAGGAGTGATCCAGCTCTCAGATTTAATCAAAAATATCTTAATTCGTGTTCCGAAGACGAACGAAGGTCTTACGGGGTTGAACAACATGAGGGAGAGTAATTACTGACAGAATTTACATTTTTGGGTGAACTATCCCTTAAACATAGATGGCTCTGTTTTGGAGCTCCAAACTAAATTGAAAAAAATAATAATTAGGTGTTATATTTGATTCGAGTTTGTCTTTTGACCCACATGTGCAATATACTGTTAAGAAATCCTTTTTTCATCTCAGCTCCCTGTGACTGAAATGCTTATCAGTACTTTTTACTTATCAGTGTTTTTTTATTTTGTCATTTGCGCTCCTCTCAAGCCGGTCTTTTGGCTTTTACACACACGTTTGCGATCTGTAGGGGACAGGGCTTTCTAGGTCTCCTAGACTCTGGAACGCATTTCCTTCTCATATTAAAGATACACAGAATCTAAGCATTTTTAAATCCAACCCAAAAACAATTTTTTTAGGTTAGCTTTTTCTTGATGGTTTAATTATTTTGTATTCCAGTGTGTTCTTTTGTTTGTTGTATGCTTTGTTTTTCTATCTGTGTATTTTTTACTCTCTCTTTGTATTTTTATTGTGTAAGTGCCTTGAGCAGCTGCTTCAAAGGTGCTATATAAAATAAAGTTTATTATTATTATTATTATTATTAATAAGCTGAGCGGAGTGCCTATTCAACAAAGTGGTTGCAAAACTATTCGTTTTATAAAATTAATTTTATCTAATAACAGGAGTATAAGTATTTCTTAATACCCATTCCAGGTCATGTTGGGCACACCTAATCAGTGCATAATTAATTAATATTATAACTATTATTTTTTTAATTTTCATCACAGTTTTCTAGCAGGCATACAAATCTATATGGAGAACTGGAAAATTGTGAGGGAATGCAAAGTTTATCATGAATACAGAGCACATTTCTAAGATCTTAGGCCTGGTTTCACAGACAAGGCTTAGATTAAGTCAGGATTAGGCCTTAGTTCAATTAAGACATTTAAGTAGCTTTTATAAACGTGCCTTAGAAAAAATCATTACTGGTGTGCATCTTGAGACAAAACAAGTGACATATTTTAAGATATGTTTTCAGTTAAAACAGCTCAAACATGCATTTTAGTCAGACTAGCTTAAGCCTTGTCTGCGAAACCAGGGGTTAGTGTTTTAAACAAAAGTATTAAAAGATTTTCCCTTTTTTTATTGTGGACAATCATGTTGTTGACCGCCTGCATTTCTTGTTGACATTATCTGGAACCACCTTTCCGGAGTATCACTGGACCTGGATTCAAACTTGGAAATAGTGTGTAAGCAAACCAGATCATAAACCATTAAAAAACCTCCAAGAATAAAAAAAAAAATCTTTTTAAAATCTTTATGTGATATAGACAAGACTGTGCCAATCTGCTTACTTTTCGAAACTAAACACAGATGTTGCACCAATCTTGAAGAGAGGGGAGTTGCATTTAAGTTTGAACATTCATGATTTCAAGTGCAGCGAGGGCTGTTTTTTCTTAGCATAAAACAGAATGCTTAAGGGGCTAGTAAAGCTATTTTACGTCAGTCATTTATTGCTCTGACGCTATTTAGAGGTCAGAAAGTTTGCCAGCTATTGTTTGGTGTTTTCTAGAGGATGGGTCACAACACGCTGTTCGAGTGTAACTGCTGTTTTTGCTAACGCTTAACCGGATACTGCAGTTTCATTGTAAGGTTGATTATTTTCTTTGTGTTTGTGTGTTGGAAGTATGACATTATGCATAAACATTACATATTTACAGAATCAACTAGTCAGTGGGTTGTGCCTTAAAGTCTTGTTTAGGAACACATCCACCAGACACCAATCAGACGAGTTTCTTAAGTAATATATGGATGCTATGTGCAACCCTTCAGTAACTGACAGATAATAAAGTAAGAGTCAAATCTAGTCATTTAGGCTCTGGAAACTCAATGGTATTGCTGTAAAGGTTCTGCTCCTTCTCTCCAATGAAGTGCTCTACCAGATGTAAAGAGTTTCTTGTTTACTGGAAACCTACTTCCATTGCTATTCTGAGATTTCAATTCACATAAATGTCATGATGTCATGTATGGCTCTAGTACGTTTTGATTATACATATGGATTTGTGCTCTTGTCTTGTATTGTTATTTTTGAGATGATGACTAAATGGATCAGACATCTTTTCGGGTCATGTGTGAAAGTTAAGAACTATTAAAGACATTTATCAGTATCAGTTACTCATGGTGTTCCACAGGGGTCAGCGCTGGGTCCGCTTTAATTTATTATATACATTATTAACTCTTGGTAATATTTTTCATATTTATGGCATTAGATTCCATTTTTTACACATATGATACACAGTTGAATATATCCACAAAACTATTCCTTTTCTTCTTCTTTTTGCTTTATATGTAGATCTTTCTGATATTTTTTTTCTTGAATTTCTTAAACTCATCCTAAACTCTTTTAAGTATTGATTCACACTGCAGTTTAGTGATTTACCAGTTTTCTAGTGGCCGTGGCTAAGGAAGTATTTTTTCTTATTTTCTCCATTGGCATTTCAAAACATTCCTGCTGAACTAGTTCTGAAATTAATTAAATGTACACGTTTATTAGGTAATGAACTACTACTACGGATGTAATTGAATTGAAAATGCATTAAACTATTGACTTTATTATAAGTCTTTCACAACACTTCATGGGTGTGTCCACAAAAAAATATTTTTCAAGAATCTACACGTCCATAGTTTTTACAAATGTACTTTTTGAGTTCATGTTGGTCTCATGGTTTGATTTTTTTTTTTTACGTTAAAATTGAGTACACATAATTGAATAAATCATAAAGTGTATTCTTAACCATAATTTATATTATTATAGAATGATAAAATAATAATTATCATTGAGTTTTGGGGTCGTACCACATGACATTTTACACCCTGAAATGAAAGCTTTCGCGTAAGTTCTGCCAGGAAGACTCAATTGTTACGTCACTTATTACCTTCTCATCTATCCAATCGTGTTCTAATACTTGTAGTATAAAAGATCGGTTCTTACAAATGTCTGAGTTCGCAGATGCTGACTCCTACATTTCCCTCCATCCTCCCCACCACCACCAGGATGGTCCCTTCCCATATCTCCCAGGGGGTCGGTTGCGCCCCTGCCTTTGTCTTCAGGCACGAAATGCAGAGTCCGGACCCTCGGATTGCGAGCTACGGACGGGGCCTACGCCAAAGAACTTTATATCATAATATTTGCTTGCTGGGCTGTTAATAAATGTATACTTGTTACGGTATTTTGCCTCCCGAGTCTTTCTGGTACAACTAATTGTCATAAAAAGGACCAATTGTATCTTATATTAAGAGATTTATTGATATTCACATAAGAGTGCTATTTTAATATCATTGAGATACTACTGTAGTTTTAGTAATATTTTAAACTAGTTTTATTGTATCATTTGTATTTTCTATGTCTATGTCTATATTTCTATTTTTATTTATTTTTATTAATTTTAGTTATTTAAGTAAATCAAGTTAACTAAATGAAAATAAGAAATGTTGCCTTGGTACCTATCTGAAAAGTTAACTACATTATACATATATATATATATATATATATATATATATATGCTGTATATATATATATATATATATATATATACATGCTGTATATATATATACACATACATACTATATATATATATATATATATATATACACATACATACTGTATATATATAATTTTATTTTAAGCATCAAAAGTTCCCTTTCGAGAATGTTCACTTCGTATTGCATAGCTATACACAGCGGGAAAACTCCTTTTCTCGAGAATATTGAAGCCTTTATTTAAAAACGCAGTGCAGCTGCACAGCCAGCACAGCACAGAGCTGTCTAGCTCTATGATTGGTTGGGCTGCGGGAACTGCACGAACCTATGGCGAAGCAGCGAGAAAGCGCAAACCTATCAGTACGCTTCCCACCTCACACGCACCGAAGCGCGCCAGAATGGGCGTGGCTGCTGACTACATAAGCGGCCCATTTCGCCATAGGAATCAGATTTAATCTCCTTCAGCGATCAACGCATCTTCGGTGATTTCTCCTTGGAGCCTTCACCTTCGCCATCGATGAACCCAGCAGCGGAACGAGCGACTCTGCGTTGCAGTTCAACGGACGGTGCCTTCCTGCTTTCAGCAACTCGGCGCCGCTCTCCTGATTCGCCGTTTTCCCTGCGGCCATCCGGCGAACACTAATATCCTTTACCAGCTTCAAGTGCTCGCTGAGGCAGCACTTTGAAAGAGCAAATTTCAAACAAGTGACGTTGTTTCAAATGACTGAACTGCACTGCACGGCATGCAGAGCCCCTCAGACGGACACATTGAGTGTGTTTCATGCCTGGGAGCCGGACACGCTGAAGCTGCACTCACACAAGGCGGCTGCTCTCACTATGAGAGTATGTCACTTTCCTCTCTGCGCTCTACTCGAACCGTAGAGGAAGAAATGGCAGGGTCAGAGGATGCCTAAGCACTCAGAAATCCTTCACCCGTCCTGTTCACCAAGACGGATCAGCGCCCCTCTCTCGAAGTGGCCGGCCTCGTCTCATTCGGTGGTTTGGAAGAGGAGCATGATGACAGTCTGTCTTTGGCTGCATCAGAGAGCGAGGAATGGCCGGGCTTTGTCACAGACCCAGCCCCCCCATCTCAGTCAAGCGGAAGCGGCGCCAGGGCTAATTTGGACGCCGAACTCCTCCGTGTCCTCACCAAAGCCGTCGCGGACCTCGGCCTCGAGTGGTCTTCCCCCTAGTAGCCCTTGGTAGAGAAACTGCTCCCTCTGGAGGAAGCGGTGGCCGCGCACCTTTGCCCACCCACCGCCGTTGGATGGAGTAATGGGTATAATAAAACAAGGTTACTCGCTGCAGTTCGCTCGCAGGACGCCAGGCTTTCATGCTGCTTTCATGCTGTGGTTGAAACTTTGGTGAGGAGCAACGTAGCTCACGTCCTCCACACCGAAGTCATGAGTCTAATAGCGAAAGGGGCTGTTGAGACAGTTCCCCCGCCATTATGCGAGTCAGGCTTCTACAGCCGTTACTTCCTCATCCAAAAAAAGGATGGCGGCCTCAGGCCTATCCTAGTTCTCAGACACCTGAACAAGGCCCTCATGAGATGGCCATTCAGAATGCTAACGACCAAACAAATCCTCGCGCAAGTTCGCCCAGGGGATTGGTTTTTCTCAGTGGATCTGAAAGATGCTTACTTTCACATCCAAATAGCCCCCCATCACAGGCAATTCTTGAGATTTGCCTTCGAGGGGCAGGCTTATCAATACACGGCCCTGCCATGGATTCGGACTGTCCCTGGCTCCTCGCACGTTCACGAAGTGCATAGACGCAGCTCTTTCCCCCCTGAGACAGCGGGGACAGTACTGCAACTGGGCCTGCTGCATATGCGTCCAATTCAGCTCTCAACAGAGTCCCGGCTCGTGCGTGGCAACACGGCCAGTTACACATCAAGGTGAGCCACGGCTGTATCAGAGCCCTGGCCCCTTGGAAAGTCACCGGCTGGTACCAGTCTGGTGTGAGCGTGGGTGTGGTCTCAAGGAGAAAAGTTGTTTCAACAGATGCCTCCAACCTAGGTTTGGGAGCTCTGTGCGAGGGCTGGCCTGTCTCCGGCCTCTGGTCGAGCTCGGAGAAGCGCCTACATATCAACTGCCTCGAAATAAGAGCAGTATTTCTAGCCCTGAAAACCTTCCTCTCACTGCCCAACATTCTTTTCGGAGAGCAGGGATGCGCTGGCCCACGAATGGCCCAGCCTCCCCCTTTAGACATTCCCTCCGGTCTCGATGCTCCCTCAGGTCATCGAATGGATCAGGGAGCAGAAGTGTGCGGTCCTACTGATAGCCCCTCTCTGGAAGACCCAGATATGGTTCCCCGAGTTGACGCGACTGCTAGAGACAGCCCCGTGGCCTATACCGCTGAGGAGGGATCTCCTCACACAGGCGAACAGACAATCTGGCACCCTCGTCCCGAATTGTGGGCCCTCCATGGGTACCTGGGAACCCCCCGAAAAAAGTCTTAAGCACTATAACAGAGGCTAGATCTCTGTCAACCAGATGCCTCTACGCCCTTAAATGGTCAGTGTTCACCAGCTGGTGTACAGCTCGGGATCTCGACCTATTCGTGTGATGTACCATCGGTACTTTCCTTTCTGCAAGAGCTGATGGACGCGGGACAGACCCCCTCCACGCTCAAAGTGTACGCGGTGGCCATAGCAGCTTTTCACGCTCCTGTGGCCGGCCAGTCCTTAGGAAGGAACGAAGTGGTCGTGCGCTTCCTTAAAGGGGCCAGGAGGCTTAACCCACCTCGCCCCCCTTCTACACCTACCTGGGACCTATCCACAGTCTTCAGGGCACTTAAGGGACCTCCCTTCGAGCCACTTCAGTCGGCTGATTTAAAGCCTCTCTCACTTAAGACCTCATTCCTGCTAGAACTGGCATCGGTCAAGCGAGTGGGCAACTTGCAAGTGCTCTCTATGAACGCTTCCTGTCTCGAATTCGGGCCTAACAACACCAAAGTCATCCTCAGGCCAAGACATGGTTATGTACCCAAGGTGCCCTCAACTCCATTCAGAGTCCAGGTCATTTCACTATCGGCGCTTCCCTCACTGGAAGACGATGGAGAACTAAGTCTACTCTGCCCCGTTATGGCTCTCAGAATTTATTTAGAGCACTCTGCCTCATTCAGACAGTCAGAACAGCTCTTTGTATGCTTCTGTGGCCGACTGGCTGTACCAAAGGGCTTCCGGTCATGAAGCAGAGATTATCAACTTGAAGGTGCCAGTACTGCAGGCACGAGTGCTTTCTGTTTGAGAAGTCTTGGCCCCTGAGGGGCTTAAGCCTCTAGTAGCCCATTCGCTCTGACTTTAGTTCTACTATGAGCCTCGGGCCATGCAGCCTTAGGCAATGGTTCAGAAGCAATGGTTCGAAGTCTTTAGCTAATAGCACGTGGTTTTAAAATGGGTTGCCACTGCATATAGCTACGCAATACGAAGTGAACTTTCACGAAAGGGAACGTACTCGGTTACTAACGTAACCTCGGTTCCCTGAGAGGAGGGAACGAATATTGTGTAGCCAGCCGTGCTATTATGCTTCATGTTCATGTACTGCCGCTTCAGTCAGTTTAACCTGATTCCTATGGTGAAATGGACCGCTTATATAGTCAGCAGCCATGCCCATTCTTTAAAATAAAGACTTCAATATTCTCAAGAAAAGGAGTTTTCCCACTATGTATAGCTACCGCAATACTCGTTCCCTACTCTCAGGGAACCGAGGTTACGTCAGTAACCGTGTACATTTTTATTTTTTATTGTTTTAGTGTTAGCTAATTATTTATTTATTCTTTAATTTCTCTAATTTATAATTGATGTCATTGACCCACATATAATTATTTATCAGTCTGCAAATTTCTATATAACTTTCTATGTAATAGTTATACATAACAGTATGCATAGTAGGGCAAAAATGAAGATTTTTACCAACCGTTGCATTCTCCAACACTGCATTTACCACAGTTTTTGTATCCAAAACAGATGTATAGTCTCTGTTTAGTTAAGGTTTTTGGATAACACCACTTCCAGTGTAAAGGCTATGGGAAAATCTTAGAAGGAGAATGGAAAATAGTTCCAAACAGAGCTTGAGCTGGTTTCAGTCTTACCGCAACTCATTATTAGCTTAATCTCAAGTTCAGCCCTTAAGAGCAGTGCCTACCATAACAATGGCCTGACGTGTCCCGGCTAGCCGAGGATTGAGTTTCCCTGCTCATATTTTGGTACGTGCAGTGTGGTCACACATCATGTGAGGCCTCAGTGAAAGAACGGTTCATATTTCCGCTTTTATTAGCTGCTTGATTTGCCACAAATGAGTGTGGAGTCCGCAGTGCAGTTGAACATCTTGTCCATGCGATACAGATGAGATGCTCTTTAAGGCTCATTAACAGTGTTGCAGAACTGAGCCGTTCTGGATTTAAACTCAACTCAACATTTTTTTTCCTCTCCTCTCTGTTTCTCTCTGTCTCTCTCTATTTTTACAACATTAATGCTCCACTACCTCATTGAAGAAAAATGCTGCTTACGTTTATTTCCCACAAAACAATCCAAGGGTGCAGAGTTAGTCAGCAAACCATCAATTACTAAAGTAAAATCACTGTAACGCATGGACTTAACTGGGTTTATTGTTTATATAAAACAACAGCGACAGCAGTCAAATAAAAGACACCATTGTTCAATAAATAGCTACATTTATTCATAAGAATAATTATGGGTAGTGTGTATGACCAAACTCCATATATATACAGTATGTACACACACACACACACACACACACACATATATATATATATATATATATATATATATATATATATATATATATATAGTGGTAATGTTATATTTTTTTTTAAACTATGTCTGCAATCGTAAATTATCTTCACATTATATAAATGAAATCTAGTAAAAATATATATATATATTAACATAGGCTACTTTTGACTCTTATTGAATGAGTCACATTTAAAGCCATTATAAAAAAGCCGATATACACATAGCCTATGTGATTGCACATCACTATCTATATAAATATCTATATAAATCTGTATAAATATACTATCTATATACGTCTATATAAAGACGTTGCTCGGCAACTGTAAATAACTAAACACTGCTTGCATTTACATCGCATAATAACAAGTTCCTCCTCGTCTTGACTTGTTTGGGACAGATTGAGCGTAGTATTTTTCCTTCATGCTTCATTGTTGCATATGTAAAAATGAATGTACAATACTGCTACAGTCAACAGTTAGATTTTCTGATTTACACCCTTTTGGAAAAGAAGTGCACTTTGGCATACTTTTAAACAGTGTACTTAGTAGGGAAATAATTTACCTTACTTAAGTGTGAACTGAATGTAATGTTTTCAGACACTTAAATGCATATTATGTAAAAATAAATTAAAAAGTATTAGTTAAAATTTATATTAAAAGCAATTAAATGAACTTTAGAATGTTTTTGATCCACATCCTTATATGTAATTTTATAATTTAATTGTCTTTGACATATGGATAAAATGTACTACCAAATGTACTTTATTGTAATTGAACTACTCATTCGTAATGATTAAGTACATTCAAAATATATTAAAATTAAATGTGATATCAAATAACACAATAATTTACATGTGCTTTAGTATGTTAGTCACACATCAAAATAAGTGTGCTTCTTTAAAGCAAGACAAAACATTATTAAAACAATTTGTAATTTAAAGTAAAACGTTGTAAAACTGATATTATTACAAAGTGCTCTATTTAAGTGTACTTAAGTGTGTTAAGAAGCATAGTCATGAAAGTGTACCTTATTTTTTTTTAATATATTATGTTATCTGCAAACATACAGTTTTTAATGTATACACATAATATTTGAAGTGCGCATTCAATATAATTAAGCACACTTCTTTTTTCACTAAGATCAACACGATTTTGACATTTCAGGACCAATGTTACATTAGTCGCCTAGATCGTAGTACGAAACCTTACAAGAATTGGCATGCTTGATGTTTCTTACACCCTGGATTCATTTTCCAAGTCACAACAACAACAAAAAAGCAGTATGGTTTGAGTGCCAAAACTGAATGCTGCTTTTTCTCCCGCCGATTAACCAATGTATGAAAAACACACACATTAGTGCAATTTGCCACATCAAAGGAGTCGTTCGGCTTCCTAGAGGAGAGCTGGGAAAAGGAAAAGGAAGAAAAGAAACAAGGAAGAGCAGTCTTCTAAAACAAAAAACGCCGGATTTGGACAAGAAGTCGAGGGGCTTCCTGGCCCTGTGTGGTCCCGCACCGTCAGCACGAGCCTATGAGCTGTCTGGGGCCCTGGCTTGACACACACCCTGGGTTTAAAAAGCAGGGGCTTGAGGTTTGCTGGAGACACTCCTTCACAGCGTCGAGGTGCACTGAAGTCTCTCCGTTTCTCCTCGTCTCGGGATGTGTTTGGTTTATAGCCGGGCCCCCGGGGTGCTGCTCCTTTTGGCCCTCCTCCTGCTGAACACCAGCTGCAGCGCAGAGCCCGTGGGTAAGACAGCGCTCCTATTGTCCACACTGCTAAAATTAGCGCTTGGTGATGATGTCCACGGTTGGGCTCGTGGATGTTTGGCATGTAGGTGTGCAGGTTGAATCTGGATCCTCAAGAGCTGGTGTTTGGTGGCTCTTTGAGAAGTTGAGTGTGCTTTCCCGGTAAGCGCTCAGGTCTTGTCAGGGCAGGTTTGTGGTAGAGCCTCTTCAGAGGAGTTAGACCTCAGACCAACGCTATTTCTGAGAAGGAGAAGTTGTTTAAAGCGTCATGTTTGTTCTGGTATGTAGATGAATGGGAGAAGGAGCCGGTGTACTGGAACGATCAGGCCAGGAGGACGCTTCAGACGGCCCTCACACTCCCACTGCGAGCGCACCGCGCCAAAAACGCCATCCTCTTCCTCGGTGATGGTGAGTTATCAACACAACTGAACACAGTTGATCGGCCTATCAAAATACACTTCTTATTACAACAGTACAATTTCTAAGTAATTATTAATGATTTTTTTGAGATTTGAAATACACAAAGCCTTCAATATCATATTTTATTTATTTATTTATATTTATTTATATATATATTAGTTCTGGGCAACGATTAATTGCATCCAAAATAAAAGTTTATGTTTGCATAATATATGTGTGTACACTGTGTTTAATCATTTTGTATATATAAATACACACATATGCATGTGCATATTTAAGAAACAATTGTTATTTATATATAAAATATTTATATTTAAATTATGTGTACATATATAATATATATACAATATATACATGCAAATATTTCTTAAATATATACATGCATATGTGTGTATTTATATATACAAAATAATTATACATGGTACACACACATATATTATGTAAACAAAAACTTTTATTTTGGATTTTTTGCTATTTTTTGCTATTATTAGTTGCCCAGCACTAATATACACACTTTAGCATAAGAAGTACAGAAATAATATACTTAAAAATAATATACTTAAGTGCTGAAGTAACTGTAAAAAAAAATTATTGCAATGAAAATGTACTGTATTATAGTTCAAATGTATATTAAATGCAATAGTTCTCTTAAAGGTGCAGTGTGTGATTTTTAGTGGCATCTAGTGGTGAGGTTGCGAACTGCACCCAACAGAAGTTACGGTGGCCGACAGGAAGTGATGTCATCGTCTGAGACAGCAGAGAGTAGCCAGTTCAGCAATGAGGTTTCTTAACAAGGATAAATCAAGAAATTAGGTTTACTTTACTGTTCAGTAAAACGATATGTTATTATATTGTGATATGTGGATTGAAATGGCTCATTCTAAGGTAATAAAAGCATAACGGTTAATTATCTAAGGTCTTTATACACTACTGAAAACATAGTAATGTATATTATATTGCATTTCTGTCTACAGATCCTCCTAAATATTACACAATGCACATTTAAGAGTGCTATTTTTACCCTGTAGAGCTTAAGTACATCTTTATATGTAATTTCACAATGCTTTGCCATAAATGCTTGTCAGTACTATTTTTCAAACTAAAATATACTTTAATGTCATTTCAATTGAAACTTGTGTCATATATTTCAATATATTTGTAATTTTAAATTTTTAATGAGGAAGATGCAATTAAGTACATTTAAAATATATTAGTTTTATATGTGATATTGAATAACACCGTTAAAATGATAATCAAATATTTTACATGTGCTTTAGTATGTTAGTCAATACATCAAAACAGAGTACACTTTAAAGCATGTTAAAAGATTATTAATTCCCCATTAGTCCCCATGTGGTGAAAATCAAGCTTTTAATGTTGTTTATGTGTCTATGTGGTGTTTTTAATGTGCTTTAAGACAAACCATGTGTAAATTCATAAGTCGACAGCATTGCTGATTATTTTCTCCTTAAAACTGCGGTGAACCAAAGACAGTCTCAAAAACACGGTTAGAAATCGCTGGTGTTTCTGACGTCACAAACGACCTTGTAACCAATCAGATCAACGTGTGATCGTCAACGAGTGGATCTCTGAGCTGAGTGAGTGAGTGGAGGCGGGGCTCATTTGCATATTCATAGAACCGCACATACTAAATGAGGCAAGGGTGTAGAGAGGTACATTCAAGCTATTTTAAGGCATAATGAATTTTTTTCAAGGAAAAACATTTAAATGTGTCATTTTCAAATATGAGTTTTAAGGGATAAAATGGTTGACTTGAGGGGGACTTTAAAAAAATTATTTAAATTGTACTAAGTGTGTTAAGAAACATTCATGAAAGTATAGTAGAAAGGAGTCACTTACGCTTCTTCTGAGTTTTTTTGACTCTGAAGAAGACGCATGGGCGCCGAAACGTTAGTCATTCTGTACTAATAAAAATAATTTTAAACGTTCTGTGCTCTGGTTCTATTCATGAAAGTATACTCTCTTTAAGAGCACCTAAGTGGCCTTTTATTTAATCAATAATATATTATCTGCATGTATAGTCTTTTTAAATATACTTCTAAGCAGTGTTGGGAAAAGTTACTTTTAAAAGTAATGCATTAGAATATTGCGTTACTACCTAAAAAAGTAACTAACTGTGTTACTTAGTTACTTTTTATGGAAATGAATGTGTTGCGTTACTTTTGTGTTACCTTTTCTCTCTTGGCCTGGGCTTGCTTGTTAGTTTTTTAATAACAAAAAGTTATATTTTTGTCAAATGTAAAGGCTCATTCGCACCAATAGTGAAATGAATAAGCTGAAGAAAAGAAGATTGAAGAAGAAGAAAGGTCAACACTCTTACTTCAGCAATAAAAACAACAAAAATAAACAAATGTGATGTTTATGAAGTCATTTTGTAGTCATTGGTTAATAAAGTGAGATTAAATACATAAAGTATATTTGTGCTATTTAACATTTAATTATTGCAGGCAGATTTGTGTAATATACTGAGTTTGAATTTCACTGTTTTTATTAATTTTGAATACTGAATGTGTTTTGTGCAAGTGAGATGAGTAAATGTTCACATTTAGTCTACAAGATCTACAATTACACCATGTTCACACACAACAACTCTGCACTGACTCATGATTCCTCTCAACATGAGGACAGGAGAGCTGTCAGTCAGTACATGGGAAAACTAAATAACCTGCATACTTGTTTGAAAAAGTAACTCGGATATTTTGTTGTAATTTTAAAAGTAATCTGATTACATAACGTGCTGTACTTCTAGCGTGCTTCTAAGATTTGAAGTACACTACAAGTGCACATTCAGCACATTCTCATCACAAGGGTTTATAACTGCTTTATCTGTATGACAATATTTACACTGCTCTCTTGAATACTTGATTTATTGACACATGTCTGTTTTATTTGGTAAGTATCTGCATAATAAGTGGGATAATGTGCAGTCAGGTGTTCCTGATCCGCCTGTTGGGGTTTATTTTGTGATAATGATTAGTTGACTGTATATTACGCGCATACCTGTTACTTCTTACCCCATATTTTACTGTAGAGTTTATGAATGGTTTTGGGCTCAGCTCAGGGTCAAGCTGTGATATTATATGTGACAGCAGGCTGTGTGTGTTCATCCTTCAGGGATGGGTGTGTCTACGGTCTCAGCCGCCCGTATTCTGCGAGGACAGATGGAAGGACGCTCGGGGGAAGAGACTGTTTTGGCCATGGATACGTTTCCGTATGTCGCTCTGTCAAAGGTCTAACGATTCTCATTTACCACAATGTTTTATCACAATAATCAGCCAAAGTGATCAGCAGTAACAGTCTTGTAATGCAAGACTAAGCCATTGTTAATTGTTAATTTTTGTATATTGTCAATTTATATTTAATTTCATATTTATATATATTTCTACATTTATTTATGCCAACTGTATGTTTGTCTACATGTAGCAATGAGCTTATGACCAAAGCAAATTCCTCGTATGTGTAAAACACTACTTGGCAATAAAGCTCCTACTGATTCTGATGTTTTGGTTATGCGATGTATGAAAAAGTTTGAGATTGCCTGAGATTGCATTTTTCATTTTCCATATTGAGAATCTTGGGTATCGTAAAAAATACAAACACCACCTTTAATAGCAAACAAAGTAAAAAAAAAATTATAGAAATCCTGAGGAATTCAGATAGTACTGCAACTTGTGCCCCTGAAAACACACATGAGGGAGAGCATGGACTGAGGAGATTGTTTATCTAGTTATTAACAGCAGTCTGTTTTTAACGATTATTTAAAGTTATGTGATGTGTTTCCAAACAGACGTATAGTGTTGACAAGCAAGTGGCAGACAGTGCCAGCACAGCGACTGCGTACCACTGCGGCGTGAAGGCCAATGCCAAGACGGTGGGCTTGAGTGCCAAAGCCGTGGCCTATGAGTGCAACACAACATTTGGCAATGAGGTTTTCTCAGTGTTGCATCGTGCCAAAACACAAGGTAAGCTATTTTCCATTTAGCATCACTATCACAATGTTGTTGTTGTTCTTAAAGGAATAGTTCACCCAAAAATAGTGCACAAGTCATATGGACTGTTTTGTCTTGTCTTGTATTTTATCATTTAAAACTCATCTTTGATCACCAAAATTACATATTTAAACGTTTTTTTTTCCTGTGATTTGTTTTTATTCATGCCTTGAAATAGCTTGAATGTAACTTTACACCCTTGCCACAAACTCTTAAAAATTAAGGTTCCAAAAAAGGGGTTTTAGCAGCAATGCCCTAGAAGAACCACTTTTGGTTCGCAAACAGCAACTTTCAGTGCAAACAATAACTTTTTTTTCTTAAGGCCATTGCACACTGAGTCCGAAATTCGCATCCGAAATTTCCGCATGTTAAAAAAAAAATTCGACCTCACGTTATGTCAGTCACGCTTGCACACTGTCTACGAAACTTTCGTCCGTCATAAAAAAAATCAGATCTGCGTTTTTCGCATCCGTAGCGAGCAGTTTGAATGGTGTTTGAACGGTGTTTTGACAATTCAGAGCCACCAAATTATGAATACGAAAAAACGCATATGAAAATTTCGGACTCAGTGTGCAATGGCCTTTAGTGTGAAGAACATTTTAATAATCTAAAGAACCTTTTGTGGAACGGAAAGGTTCCAGGAATAATAAAGGTTCTTAATTTTGAACTATCCCAGACAGCAACATAGTGTCGGCCCAGATACGGCCCACACGCGTACCAGATGTGGGCCGGATCTGGGCGACACTATGTTGCAGTCTGGGATAGATACCAATAAAGAAGCTTTAATTTGAAGAGTGCAGATTGCCTTACTCATGCGGGATGTGATGGTGTGTGGTTGTGTGTATGTCAAGGAAAGTCTGTGGGCATTGTGACCACCACCAGAGTCCAGCACGCTTCACCCGCCGCGGCCTACGCCCACTCCGTGAGCCGCAGCTGGTACAGCGATGCAGACGTGCCCTCCGCCGCCCGCCGCCAGGGCTGCTCCGACATCGCCACGCAGCTCGTGACCAACACCGACATCGATGTGAGCACCAATGTTTCATGCCAGAAGTTCATAAATCACTGCTTGAGATGGTATTCTGCACAGCTGCACACACAAATAATTTCTATTTGAATGTCTGATTTGTTATAGTGAATTTCTTCGTTCAGATAGTTCATATAAATGAACAGACTCACAAAAATGATTCGCCATTTCGAGGCCCTCTTTACTGTACTATATTCTATGTGTACTAAATAGAGTTTAGCCACTTAACAGCCACTATTTTTAACATCTCTACTTTAACTCGTTTAATCAGACTGGTCAAAGTTACATTTTTAGTTGACAAACTAGATGCAACCCTTATGAAAAATTAAGTGTGCTTAATTGTATTGTGTTCTTCAAATCTTAAAAGTATATTTCAGTGATCGGACACTGTTATGATTGGCTAACTTCATTGCATAGGAAACAGTATCAACGCCCACTCGCTATTGCACACGATTAAGTGTTTTGAAAACATTATCCATATAATACCGTCATGTTCAGACAAAGCATTAAGAAATCACTTACAGTTTGTAATGCAGCTGCTGTCAGATCCAGTTCAGTCTACGGCTTCTTCTCTAAACACAAGTTTCTTTGCTAACTGTCTATTACACTTTGCCTCGCTGACAAAATAATATGCTCCGAACAAACATTAGTCCTCTGATGCGAACCGGGACGCCATTAAAATAAACCACCCTCTTGTTTAAGTCTCTACAGAGATGTTTAAACTGATGTTAAAATTTTCCAGTTTTCGGCAGAATCAAGTGTGTGCAGTACGTCAGAAACTGAATACACATTTGTATACTGTATCAGTGTAGACAGCGTCAGTCATTATAATGGGTTATATTTACTTGTGACGCGACGCTCACGTCCAGTGTAAAAGAAAAGGTCAGCCGTTGAGCGACTGAACAGCAGTGGGCGGAGCCTATAGTGTGATGATGATGTTTAACTATTAAGCGATGTTTTTCTCTCGAGGCAGTCATATGCAAATGTTTTTGTGTTTTAGTAATCTTTTATTGTGCTTTAAAGAAATACACTTATTTTGATGTGTTGACTAACTTACCAAAGCATATGTAAAGTGCTTGATTAACTTTGGTGTGTTATTCAATATTACAATTCTATATTATCAATGTCACATTATTTGAGATATTTAAAGGGATGTTCCCAAAACCGAATCTCAAATTTGGAAAGAAGATAACTGATACTACAGAGACCCTAAAGGGACATGCTGAAGAAAATAGTCGATAGTCCACTTTAGACATTCTACTAACTATAAGTATCTTTTCAACTACATGTCAACTAACTATCATTAGAGTATTTGTAGACTGTAGTAGGTTATGGTTAGGTGTTAGGGTTCGGGTTAGTAGAATAAGTTGACTTGTAGTTGCCAAGTAACTTATTGTCAGTAGAACATCTGTTGGGGGACCAACAAAACACATGACAAACCGGGAGTGTCACAGCTCTGTCACTAAACCAAGAGAAAACCCAGACAAGGGTGACAGAACTGTGACATTACCAAAAATGACATGGGAGGAAAAAATATATTTCAATGCTTTTGCGTTCTCTCGATATTATATAGATGGGTAATTATATTGTATATAATTTGTAGGCATTAGGGAGCTGCTATGAATTCGCTTTTGAATGTGCGCTCACTTTTCAATTTCGAATTCGTGATCACGTGTACTCTGTGTATAGGGGGTGACGGTACTGACCACACATTTTACAAGAAAAAAAATATTTCTCATTGACACTCAGGATCCATTGCACACCAAATTCTCCGACATCGTCCTGTCAGCCTTCTATCCTTACTATCTTCACGTCATAAGTGAAATCTGATGTACTGTAATGTAACCGACTGCTACAGTGCGCCTAACCATGTCCCTTTAGGGGCTCCGTAGAATGCCTTATTCAGGCAAATGCCTAGATTTCTATATTTATTTATAAAAAAACATAATGCTCTGTTTAGTATTTTCAGTGTAGTTAGCTTGTAGCATAGCTAGCAATCAGTAGCTTGCCTGTTGTTTAACTACTTCGAATTATTATTAGCTTGCAGCTTGGCAACCTAAAGGTTCAAAGTAGCTTTTTCGACAATCTAGTGACTTAAAGTATTAGTTCACCTCAAAATTAAAATTTCCTAATAATTTACTCACCCCAATGCCATCCAAGATATCAATGTCTTTCTTTCCTCAGTGGAAGAGAAAATAAGTTTTTTTAGGAAAACATTTCTGGATTTTTCTTCGAATAATGGACTTTAAGTTGACCTAACGTTTCGCGAGATAAGACCCTCCTCCTCAGCTGAGATCGTGCACAGCCCGTTGAAGCACTTCAAAGATCTTTGAAACTGCATTGATTTGGACTTTAAAACGTTGGTTGCCATTGAAGTCCATTATTCGAAGAAAAATCCAGAAAAGTTTTCCTCAAAAAACTTAATTTCTCTTCCACTGAGGAAAGAAAGACATGGATATCTTGGATGGGATTGGGGTGAGTAAATTATTAGGAAATTTTCATTTTGAGGTGAACTAATACTTTAAATACAAAATGGCATCATTTAAATACCAAATGCATCAGTGAAATAACTAAACGTTCACCTTTTTGAGACGAGATGTTGGTAAATGTCAAATATGTGTCTCTGTTGTAGGTAATTCTTGGCGGTGGCCGTATGTACATGACACCCAAGGGTACGCCTGACCCAGAATACCCCTCTTCATCCTCTCGCAAAGGGGATCGCAAAGACAAAAGGAACCTCATTGACATTTGGCTAAATGCTCGTAAGGTATCGCCAAGAAATCCCATTTACCACAGCACAAATTTGTGATTGTAAACCCCTGCTACAATCTTATCTGTTCTGTCTGTAAGGGAAGGAACGCACAGTATGTTTGGAACAGAGAGCAGCTTAATGCAGTGGATGTTAAAACAACAGACTGCCTGATGGGTAATGCCAGTTCACAAGGATTCTGCATTGCCAAGTCTGCCAGTATGATATTTTCATTCATTTTTCTCATGCAGGTCTGTTTGAACCCAAAGATATGAGATTTGAAGTGTTTAGGAATCGTACCCGTGACCCCTCTATTGTGGACATGACAGAGAAAGCCATTCAGATCCTCAGCAAGAATCCTAAAGGGTTTTTTCTCTTTGTGGAAGATGAGTATTTTATCATTTGCTGTGGTGTTACTGCTTTATCAATATATTTCGCTGTCCCACTTTATATTAAGTGGCTTTAAATACTATGTACTTACATTGAAATGAATAATTTGATACAATGGACTTGTTGTGTACATACATGTTTTTACATTGTACTTATATTTTGAAAATACCTGCATGTAATTACATCTGTAATTAATTTATGTAATTTATGCCCTAGCAACTATCCAGAATACCCTAGCAACCGCCTAGCAACACCATAGCAACCACCCAGAACACCCTAGCAACCACCCAGAATACTCTAGCAACACCATAGCAACCACCCAGAACAGCCTAGCAACACCATAGCAACCACCCAGAACACCCTAGCAACCATCATAGCATCCACTTGAACACATGAATAGACATATCTCAGCACCAGAACATCGTACAGACATGTTTGTTGGCTCGTATGCAATCATGTACCACAACCTAGCAACCGAGTGGCGAGTTTTGCAACTGCAAGCACCACTTCACATTTTCTTCAGGAAATGTACATTCTAGTTACATTTGTAATTACTGTTGACCCTTCCCTTACACCTTAACCTACCCTTAAACCAACCCATACCACACACACCTGACCCTAACCTTACCCGTATCACACACACCTGTCCCTAACCTTACCCGTATCACACACACCTGTCCCTAACCTTACCCTTATCACACCTCAAAAGCAGCACAAGTGTTTTACAATACAACCTGAACTCAATAAGTACATTGTACTTATTTTTCGATGTAAGTACATAGTACTTAAAGCCACTTAATATAAAGTGGGACCTATTTTGCTAAAAAATCTCCGTTTGTGTTTTTTTTTTTTTTTACGAGGTAGAATAGACCATGGACACCATGATGGCGTTGCCAAGCTTGCTCTGACTGAAACCATCATGTTTGACCGGGCGATTCAGAGAGCGTCTGAGCTGACCAGCGAATCGGACACACTCACTGTTGTCACTGCAGATCATTCCCATGTCTTCACTTTTGGTGGAAACACTCCCCGAGGGAACCCTATTTTTGGTAGATTATTTCCTGTCTTTGCATTCAAATAATGACAATGTTAAGAAAGGTATACTAACATGACCTATTAATTTTGTCAAAAGTACTCTAGATCCTCCCTATATTTCACTTTCTTTGTGCTTTCAGCCTTTGTTTAGCAAGCTAACTGATTAACCTTCTAGCTTAGCATATTCATATTTTGCATTTTTAGTGGATTTTATGGTACTATATTATATTTAGGCAGTAGTTATAATCCATTAATTCACTTTTTGAGCATAAACCTGAATTTCCAACTTCATAAAGTCATAAATCTTGAATGCTTTGGAGCACAGACTTCAGTTTGGTCTCTTTTTAAAGATGACACTTGGCAGATTATTGCTAAAGTGAAAAACAGTTTAAAAAAGTGAACTTAAAAAAATATAGAATTTTACTTTTATTGTTATAAAAACTGTATAAAAATATTTTTAATTTTTATATGAAATTATTTTATATGAAATTTTATATGAAATTTCCAAAACATGTTCCAAAAATAAAATAAAAACCATAAATCTAAACAAATTTGAGGTTGATATCTAAAAAAATGAGCTTTCAGTAAGATTTTGTTTGTGCACAGTTCCAAACTTTTCCACTAGATGAAATTTGTTTCATATTTTCAATGCAGTCATTTTTGACCACGATGAGTTCAAGTGACTATTTTTTTTCAAGAAGATGTAACCTTTTCAAATCATGTCCGTGATTTTTCTCATTTATTATTTTTTTGTGTGTGCGTGTGTGTGTGTGTGTTCACATAGCAAATGACAAAACCCTTACCAAGTTTTTTACCATTCCATTTTTTTTTTTTAAACCAATACGTAAAAAAAATTCCGAAGAGCACCAGATGGTTAAATACATGACATACAAGTTTCAGTGGAAATTATATGTTTAGATTTGACCCAAGGGGGCTTCATGCACTTTTTTACTTATTTGTTATTTGTCTTTCAGGCCTGGCATCCAAGATGGCTGAGGATAGTCTTCCATTCACTAGTATCTTGTATGCTAACGGACCAGGATACGTTCATGTGAACGGAACAAGAGGAAATGTTTCAGCAGTGGATTATTGTAAGTGTTCACATAATTTAGTACCTGTACCCTCTTAAAAATAAAGGTTGTTGATTGGCAACTTTTAACACCCATGGAATCTTTCCATCCCACTAAATGTTCTTTATAGTGGAAAAAGCTTCTTTAGATTGTTAAAAAGTTCTTTGCATTAAGACAAAAAAAAAATGTAAGAACCGATCACTGAAAGGTTTGGAAGCTTGTTTCCACCACAGAATAAAAAAATTTAAAAGTTGATTGTGATTTTTTTTGTGATTGTGATTTCTTTGTTTTCCTTAGAACTGGGAGTCTATATCTTGCAATTCTGAGAAAAAAAGTCAAAGTATCTCGCAATTTTTACATTATAACTTGCAATTCTGAGGTTATATCTTGCAATTTGAACTTTATAACCCGCAATTGGTAGTTTATATTTTGCAATTTGAACTTTGTCTTACAATTCAAACTTTATAACCCGCAATTGTGAGTTTATATTTCGCAATTTGAACTTTATGTCTTGCGATTCTGAGTTCATATCTCACAATTCAGACTTTATATCTTGCAATTGTAAGTTTATATCATGCAAGTTATAAACTCAGAATTGCAAGAAAGTCAGAATTGTGAGATATATGCTGCGTTAATGCCATGCCGTAATTACCGTGACATAATACTCAGAGCTGTTCTCGGAATTATGGTTATCTATGGCAACGCTATCAATGGCAATATTAACTGCAGCAGTCATGTGGTACAGAGGTCAGGTGGTACAAGTCCGAGCTCTCAGGTAATTCCCAGTTTACAAGTTGTAAAGTTCTGCGAGGACGTGAGTGCTTTTTACAAGCCGGAATCTCGTAATTACGGTAATTTCTACATGTGTGGACGCTAAACTCTCAATTCTGAGAAAAAAGTCGCAATGAAGTCATCATTACTTTTCTTTTTTTATTCCATGACGGTAACAAGCTTCCATAGAAAGGTTCTTTGGGGAACCAAAAATGCTTCTTCTATGGCTACAAAAACACTCTTTTGGTACCTTTATTTTTACGAGTGTATATATAAATGTACATATATTTATATGCAACTATCATAGATTATCTTATTCTGCTTGTAGTTGATGAAGAGTACATGCAACAAGCTGCGGTTCCTTTAGAATCGGAGACACACGGAGGGGAAGATGTCGCTATCTACGCCAAAGGCCCGATGGCTCACCTCTTTCATGGAGTGAAGGAGCAGAATTACGTGGCCCACGCCATGGCGTACGCAGCGTGCCTGGAGCCGTACACAAACTGCCCACTGCGTCTTCATGACTCCGGTGGCTGTAGAAACACTCTTTCAGGGCTTCTTATCGCACTAACCGCTGGGTTTTGGTTTCTCGCAAGATGACAGACTCCATTACATGAGCAAATGAGGCCCTAGGACTCTTTTGGGCTTTTTGGAGATTTATAACCCAAATTGTTTATATTGAAGTTTGGCTCTCTGCAGATGTGCAATGCTGTGTATATAAATGTAAATTTTGGGGGTTTTTTTTACATTTATTTTATAACCAGACTTTTTTTGTATATATTGCACAATGGAAAGCTCTTTTGCACTGTGATTATAAATTTCAAACATGTGAGATCAATAAACTTTCTAAAAGAAAACAGTCATTTTGTCATGTTATCAATTACAGGTCCTTCTCAAAAAAATTATTTTCCATAATGTAATGATAAAAATTAAACTTTCATATATTTTAGATTCATTGCACACCAACTGAAATATTTCAGGTCTTTTATTGTTTTAATACTGATGATTTTGGCATACAGCTCATGAAAACACAAAATTCCTATCTCAAAAAATTAGCATATCATGAAAAGGTTCTCTAAACGAGCTATTAACCTAATCATCTGAATCAACTAATTAACTCTAAACACCTGCAAAAGATTCCTGAGGCTTTTAAAAACTCCCAGCCTGTTTCATTACTCAAAACCGCAGTCATGGGTAAGACTGCCGACCTGACTGCGACCTGATGGCCTCATCATTGACACCCTCAAGTAAGAGGGTAAGACACAGAAAGAAATTGTGGCGTGGCATGGAGGCAATCAGCCTGTGGCACTGCTGAGGTGTTATGGAGGCCCAGGATGCTTCGATAGCGGCCTTAAGCTCATCCAGAGTGTTGGGTCTTGCGTCTCTCAACTTTCTCTTCACAATATCCCACAGATTCTCTATGGGGTTCAGGTCAGGAGAGTTGGCAGGCCAATTGAGCACAGTAATACCATGGTCAGTAAACCATTTACCAGTGGTTTTGGCACTGTGAGCAGGTGCCAGGTCGTGCTGAAAAATGAAATCTTCATCTCCATAAAGCTTTTCAGCAGATGCAGTCCCGGCGCCAGGACAAACGACTTGGGGGGGCTTTTACAATTCTTAGGGGGGCTTGCGGGGGGGGGGGGTCTGTTTCTCTCGTGCCCCATATTGAAAACAAAGAGAATTATTTAGTGTTAAACTAGTTAACACTAGTCTGCGGCGCGCTACGGCTGCGACACCGGAGTAAGAAACACCGGAGCACCGGAGCTTATCGCGCCCACTCTAGTCGCTTGTGTTTACACCAACCGCGACGCGGCGTTTCAGAAGCATCCCAGAAGCGGCTCTCCGCACCGCTTCACTAAAGATAGGTGCTAACGTAAGTCAGCTTTAATTTTCAACGGACGCCGCGTCCAAGCCGCACCGTAAATACAAAATAACAGTAAATAAACACTGTAAATTTTTAAAATAAACACACTGTAAGGACTCCCAATTGTATTGCACACCAATATATCCGTGGTAGAAACCATAGACTGTAAGGTAGAAACCCAAAAATCAAGAAAAATCACATCGGACAGGCAAATCACATGGTCTCGCGCATCCAGCATTGCTTCTGAAATGCTCCTGGTGTGAGTTGGCACCGCGTGGAGGACAGAATAAAATCTTGTCGGAGCCGTAATGCACTGCAGACGTGTGCAGTGTACAAAAGGGGTAAAGTAGAGAACAGTTCAGACGGTTCTCGTTTATAGTTATCTTATTCATAAGTGTTTAGAAAAACCCTGCACGAACGCTCAGTCACATAATCATCATTCAGATCACCGCTAGGGGGGCTTGAGATTATCATAGGGGGGGCTAAGCCCCCCCAAGCCCCCCCTTGACGCCGGGCCTGAGCAGATGGAAGCATGAAGTGCTCCAAAATCTCCTGATAGCTAGCTGCATTGACCCTGCCCTTGATAAAACACAGTGGACCAACACCAGCAGCTGACATGGCACCCCAGACCATCACTGACTGTGGGTACTCCAGTGCTGCTTCTCTGTAGCCCAGGTCAGGCGCTTCTGCCGCTGTTTCTGGTTCAAAAGTGGCTTGACCTGGGGAATGCGGCACCTGTAGCCCATTTCCTGCACACGCCTGTGCACGGTGGCTCTGGATGTTTCTACTCCAGACTCAGTCCACTGCTTCCGCAGGTCTGGAATCGGTCCTTCTCCACAATCTTCCTCAGGGTCCGGTCACCTCTTCTCGTTGTGCAGCGTTTTTTGCCACACTTTTTCCTTCCCACAGACTTCCCATTGAGGTGCCTTGATACAGCACTCTGGGAACAGCCTATTTGTTCAGAAATTTCTTTCTGTCTTACCCTTTTGCTTGAGGGTGTCAATGATGGCCTTCTGGACAGCAGTCAGGTCGGCAGTCTTACCCATGATTGCGGTTTTGAGTAATGAAACAGGCTGGGAGTTTTTAAAAGCCTCAGGAATCTTTTGCAGGTGTTTAGAGTTAATTAGTTGATTCAGATGATTAGGTTAATAGCTCGTTTAGAGAACCTTTTCATGATATGCTAATTTTTTGAGACAGGAATTTTGGGTTTTCATGAGCTGTATGCCAAAATCATCAGTATTAAAACAATAAAAGACCTGAAATATTTCAGTTGGTGTGCAATGAATCGAAAATATATGAAAGTTTAATTTTTATCATTACATTATGGAAAATAATTAAATTTATCACAATATGCAATTTTTTTGAGAAGGACCTGTAAATAGCACTTTAATAATTGCTGTCGTATATATTGAAAGTGATTATTACTGTATGTGCAATTCAAACGGAAACAAGATTGCATTACAAAAAACTGCTTTTCTTACTTAGTATTTTTGTCTCGTTTCCAGTCCAAATATATAACAATTCTTAAATCAAGATGCATTTACTAGAATAGTAAAATTACATTAGATATTATGTTTGGTCTGGGGAAATAAATAAAAATTAAGTGAGTTAATGCTTAAAAAAAGCAAAAATATCTGTCAATGGGGTAAGAAAAATAATCTTAATTTAAACCGAAACAAGATAATTTTTTTTACCCCATTTAGCTAATAATTTAGCTAATAATTTAGCTTATTTTAAGCAAAAACTCACTTCATTTTTACTTATTTCCCCAGAAAATAAGACTTAATATCTAATAATTGTCCTACTTTAGTAAATGCATTTTGATTTAAGAAATGTTTGATATTTGGACTGGAAACAAGACAAAAATACAAAGTAAGAAAAGCATTTTTTGCAGTGTATTTTTCTTATCCCATTGGCAGATAATTTAGCTTGTTTTAAGCAACAAAAAAAAAATCACTTCATTTAAAACAATACATATTACCTTATGCCATTTTACATATCTAGTATGCATCTTAGTTAACAGCAGTGCAGTTCACTAAAGAACAGAACAGTTCAGAACCAAAAAATCTGTTCAAACCAGTGCAGTTTTCAGATCAGCATTCATATCATGTCAAATTGTCATGCATGATAAGTAGGCGACATGATCAACAGTACAAGTGACCTTTAGTCTGCGGGGAAACTATGAAGAGAAAGGTTTGACAGAGCTGTCAAGCAGTAACTCAAACCATGGCCACGACACAGACTCTTCTGATTATTGGGATATTTGCTTTAGCAGCTTTTGATGGATGTTTCTCCGCTTCTCCTGGTAAGTGCTATGCCACAGTTATTCTTTCTTCTCCAAACAAAGATAATGAAACATGTTTCTTTTCTGGAATTAATTTGAAGTGGAGGAGCAGAACCCAAACTTTTGGTATGTTAAGGCTAAAGAGGCTCTTAATGTATCCCTGTCCATGACACCCAACACGCGCCGTGCTAAAAATCTCATCCTCTTCCTCGGAGATGGTGAGTTACACAGAACCTTATTTCTTGGGTTTGCATTCTTGTCTTTTATATTTTTATAATCTTAACAGATTCCGTAGCAATTTAGGAGAGATGTACCAATTATTGTGGTGCGCAGATTTGGGGAATTTGTCAAAATTAGCAGAATGGAACATAAATGCCATTACAATACATTTTAGACACTGATTTCTGCAGCAATCGACAATGATAGCTATAAAGATGAAAATAATAACTAGCACCCACACCAACGGACAATAATGTTCTGTTTATTATAAGTGCATGCTTTTATTATCTTGTCTGCCACTTTAAATGCTTGAGCTCTTTAAAGTCGGGTGGATTCTGATTGGCTGTCAATGTTTTTATGGTTTATCAGCTGGAAAAATCTTTCTGAAAGCGATTCCAATCTGTGCTGTTAAAAATAGTTTGTGGTCATTGAAATAAAAAGATAAAACTAAATAAAAAAAACTAAACTAAATAATAAAATATTAAACTTATCAAACTTAAAAATTCTAACTGAAATATGTAAGCTAACTGAAATACGTAATAAGTACTAAAATGACTTGAACTTAAACTAAAACTAAAATAAATTAAAGCTAAATAGAAATATTTAAAAGAAACTAAAACTAACTAAACTAAAGTTTAACTAAAATTAATATGTAATAAATATAAAAATAAACACCAATTCAAATGTAATAGAATATAAATAATACTAAAATAACACTGATTCCGACGATATCGTTCCTGTGTCATTATCATTATAGCTGTGGTTTGAATTTTACTATTCTCATAGAACAATTATTAAAATGCTATAGTTTTAATGATCTTTCTTGGCATGAACAAGCACTGTTACACTGTAAAAAGTGATGAGTTGACCTATTTTAAAAAAGGGAGGAAACCTGTTGCTTTAAAGTTATTAAGTAAATAAACTTACATTTACATTTAGTCATTTAGCAGACGCTTTTATCCAAAAGACTAAAGACAAGTCAAGTCATTGTGAAGAGGCAAAAACAACGCAAGAAGTGCTCAAAATACAAAGTTCAGGCATTGCTCAGAGTAGCATAAGCCAGACAAGGGAGGATTTAAAGGAAAAGGAAAATAATTTATTTTATTAGTTTATTTTTAAGGTTAAGTGCTGACGGAAGAGATGAGTTTTCAGTTGTCTTTTGAATGTTGTCAGGGATTCTGCATTCCGGTTCAGAAACAAACTTCACACGTATTGAAAAAACTCATCACTTTTTAGTTTTACAGTGTACAAAGTTACACTATTATTACAATGTTACTGCATATTACACGTACACAATGAATATTAGCACAAGACCTTGCTTGCTTGCTTAAAGTTCACGTGTAAATCACCGCAGTCAAAGTCCTAAGATACGAGATTTTACAAGACTTTAGATTAGATAATCAGATTATTTACAGAAAGTTTACACATTTTGCATGTGGTCAATTGTGCCTAAACAATTCATTTTCAAATGTTATAAAAACTTATGGTTAATACCAAAAGGATATAATATTTAGTAAAGATCAAATGTATAATATTACTGTATGGACTAAGATAAGCAATAAATCATAAATTAATCATGCATGCGTTAGTCAATTTTAAATCAGACACACTCTGATAGGATGTTTACCTATAATACTTGTATACTTGTGTGCCTTTAAAGTAGTGTAACCTGTTGTTTTTGTCCCGCGGTGAGGCATGGGCATCAGCACTGTAACCGCAGCCAGGATCATGAAGGGACAGATGGATGGGAAGACCGGAGAGGAGAGTGTCCTAGCCATGGACACGTTCCCTCATCTCGCTCTCTCTAAGGTGCAGAGATCTCACTGGCCGGACAGAAGAGACTGATAGATATGCAGACTCTGAGTAATGCTGTTTGTGTTTGTCCCTGCTGTAGACCTATAATGTGGACCAGCAGATGCCCGACAGCGCAGCGACAGCCACAGCGTATCTCTGTGGTGTGAAGGCGAACTACGGCACTCTGGGTCTCAGCGCGGCCGCCAGGCGCAAAGACTGCAGCTCCGCTAAAGGCAACGAGGTCAAATCCATTCTTCATCGGGCCAAGATGACAGGTAATGGCAAGGAAGACCCAATACAGGACTGAGTTTACCCATTAGTGCCATTCATTCCCAGAGTTTTTTTTTTTTTTTTTTGCATCTAAAAAAATAAAACTTAAGGACTGGTGGGTATATGTGGAATACACATCTGTTTGAGAGAAAAAAATTGAGACAATATCTCACAAAAGCAACTTCACCTCTCATAACTTCTACTTTATTTCTCACAATTTCAACTTTACTTCTCACAATTTCAACTATTTCTCGACATTATGGTGAATTTATTTCTTTATACCTCTTTTCTGATTTTAGTTTTCATAATTGTGACTTTATTTCTCACAATTACGATTTTAAACCTCACAATTTCAACTTTATTTCTCAACAATTTCAACTATATTTCTGACTATTTCAACTTTATTTCTTACAATTATTGACTTTATTTCTTTATATCTCAATTGCGATTTTAGTAAAATTGTGACTTTATTTCTCACCATTACGACTTTAAACCTCACAATTTGAACTATATTTCTCACGATTTAAACTTTTTTTCTTACGATAGTGACTTTATTTCTTAATATCTAAATTGCAATTTTAGTATAATTGGTACCGGTACTTTTTTTTTTTTACCATTATGACTTTAAATCTCACAATTTCAACTTCATTTCTCAACAATTTCAACTTTATCTCTTACAATAGCGACTTTATTTCTCACTATTACGACTTTAAACCTCACAATTCCAGCTTTATTTTTCGCCATTGTGACGAACTTCAGAGTATCACAATTGCTTATTTCTTATAATTGAGACTTCACATTTCACAATTTGCACTTTAAATCTCTATTTCTCTGAATAGCGATTTTGTTTGTTTGTAATTGGTACTTTATTTCGGACAATTATCTTTCTCACACTATTAAGCAAGATGTGAAAAGTTTATCCTAAGGTTGTCTACTTGTGTATACTGTTGAATTAAAACACCTTTAGTCACCCAAAATATTCACAGATATAAAAAAGGGGTAGAACTTTATTTGTCTATGATCTTACATGGATTTTGATAACTATAGAAATTGGGGGATAATTCAATAAAAAAATACTATTTTTGATTGCAAGCAAACTTTGAACTAATGACTTATTTTACAACAGTTTGTTAGAACGCTTCGTTCACTAATCAATCATCATCACTACTTTGAACCCTTTGTGCTTTCATGTGTCTTTTATGGTTAAACGAGCAATTGAGGCTTATCTCTTGTCTGTGACAAAACACTAAACCTATTGAAGGCATAATTTAGCTTATCTAACTTTAGCTAACTTGGAATAGCTTATCTATACACTGTAAATGACTGGTTTGGTATTTTCCAGGGAAGTCTGTTGGCATCATAAGCACGGCACGTGTCCAGCACGCTTCACCCGCTGCCAGTTACTCCCACACTCCTGAAAGAGGCTGGTACAGCGATAAAGAGCTGACAACTGAAGCTGTCGAAGGGGGGTGCAAGGACATCGCGTACCAACTCGTCCATAACACTGATATAGACGTAAGGCCCTAACCTCGCAGAACATTGAAGATAAGATAAGTTGTCGACTATAGAGCAAACTGTCAATCTGAATGTCTCACTTATGAAATCCCTCTGATTTTATTGTAGGTAATTTTAGGAGGTGGCAGACAGTACATGTTTCCCAATGAAACCTTAGATACTGAATACCCCACAGTTACGGGGAGCCGAAGAGACAAAATAGATCTCGTTCAAGAGTGGTTAAAAAACAGAAAAGTAAGTCAAACTCCTTACAAAATATTAAAAATGAAAACTCGGTCATCATTTATTCACCCTCATGAAGTTTCAGAACTAAATTACTTTGTTTCCCATTGAAACACAAAAGGAGATGTTTAGAAGAATGTCCTGGTTGCTCTTTTTCCATACAATGGAAGTGAATGAGGAATTTTTAGTATTCAGTATTCTTGCAAATCTCATTCACGTTCAGTTCATCACAAGAACAACCCCATGTCATGGTTGATGTGAAACTTGAATCAACCAAAGCATCTGTAATGTGTGAAGCGATCTATCATTTCCCATTCACTCCAACTGTAGTTTTGGCTGGTCCACATCTTGCCTAAAATCTCATTTTGTGTTCTGGAAGAAAGTAAGCCATTCAGGTTTAGAACAACATGAGGATGAGAGGATGACAAAATTTGTATTTTTGGATGAACTTCACCTTTAACAATCCCTCCTTTCTTTAGAACTCCAAATATGTGTGGAATAAAAAAGAGTTTGATGCTGTCAACGAGGACAACACTGATTACTTGATGGGTAAGTCCGCCTTTTCCCCTTGGAAAGGAAATGCTGATCCTACAGTATAAAAGTTGTATCAGTGGTCATTAACCTTTCGTAGGGGAGATTGTTTCCGCCAATTTAAAAGATAATTGCATCTTTTTCTCACAATTCTGACTTTTTTTCTCACAATTGTGAGATATACACTGCAATTGTGAGTTATGAACTCAGAAATATACTCGGATATAAATTCGCAATAGTCACAATTGAGAGACATAAACTCTCGAGATATAAACTCACAATTCTGACAAAATAAGACAGAATTGTGAGATATAAACTTGCAATTGCGAGTTATAAAGTCCTGAAGAAATTCGGAATAATTTTTTTTTTTAGCTATCCCACAATTCTGACTCTATAACCCGCAATTGCGAGTATATATCACGCAATTCTGAGAAAATAAGTCAGAATTGCAAGTGGTAATTGAGCAATTGCGTGAAAAAAAAGTCAGAACTGTGAGATAAAAAGCCGAAATTACCTTTAAATTACTAACTTTTTGACTCCAGGTTTTTCTCCAGGTTTAATACTGTTGTTTTCATTGTGATTAGGGCTTTTTGAACCAAAGGACACCAGGTACGAGCTGGAACGCGATTCTTCAATGGACCCATCGCTGACAGAGATGGTGGAAAAAGCCATCAAGATTCTTCGCAAGAACTCTAAAGGATTCTACCTCTTTGTTGAAGATAAGAGGATATTTAGTGTTGTTTCTATTGCTTAACCCTTAAAATGTGTTGAGTCGAGAGTACTTATTTTTGTGTGTTTTCTTTCCTGTAAGTGGGAGAATAGATCATGGCCATCATGCAGGCCAGGCCAAGTACGCTTTGACTGAGGCTGTGGAATTTGACAGGGCCATCGAGCGTGCGGGCGAGCTGACGAGTGAACTCGACACCCTGTCCGTCGTGACTGCCGACCATTCCCATGTGTTTTCCTTCGGTGGATACTCTTACAGGGGCAATCCTGTGCTAGGTAGGCAAAAACTAAATTTTCTGTATGTAGGGTGAGCACCCGTCCCGCTTTGCGTTGCACCGCACAGCATTTTTACCCCTTGTCCCGCACGTCGCATATTGAGAAAATGTCCCGCATTTTCATCAGTCTGTTGGTTTTTAAATATCATATTAAGAAAACGTGCATGTGTTCTTTTGGCTTTTTAAGAAAGCATTTTATTTATTCTTTTTGCGGCGTAGTTTTTCACCTATATTTAACAGTGCTTTGTCAGATGTACAAATAGAGAGCCTAAGTCCCTCCCCTTCCGGTGGACCATGGGACCTTATTTCGGAAAAATTTTGTATGGTAGTCAATGGCGAGAGACAACAAATATTTGGATCCCGTTTGAATTGTGTCCTGAATTACACATTTGATGTTTGTCCATTTAAAAGATACATTTTAAAGTCAAGAAAGTCACAGTTTGATGTAAAACTGTTGAGGTGTAAGACTGTGAAAATACGTAATTACAAAGACTACAAACCCAAAAGGCGCGCATGTGACGTCATACCTTTTCTCTCAATAAATGAAGCTAACTTTACTGAAGCTAACGTCTGTCATTTCTATAGTCTAACGTTATAATCGTAACGTTACGCCGTCATGGCTGTGTGTTTTGTACCAGACTGCACACACACGAGCTTGGTGACGTACAGTGCGAGATGAGAGATGTAGTTCATTGAGCGATTTTCACATAAAACTAAATGTTACTCTTCTGTTTTATGACAAACTGTGACTTTCTTGACTTTCATAATTATCTTTTAAATTGACAAACTTCATTATGTGTAATTCAGGGCACAGTTCAGATGGATTAAAAAGATAAGTTGTCTCTCGCCATTGACTACCATACAGATTTTTTCCGAAATAAGGTCCCATGAGCCGGAAGAGGAGGGGAGGGACTTAGGCTCTCTATCGGGCCTAAAACAGCCGTTTTTTAAAATCCTATCCAATGGTTGAAAGGACAGGAGTAAACACGGTCACTAGCGGGTTGTGACGGCTGTCAATCAAAATGTGGAGCGTGATTCGTTCCTTGTGTTTCTGTCAGAAAAAAAAAGGATAATTCGGTAAATTAAAATAAAAATTTAACAGAATTTATCAACTTGTTGCCTGCTTTGGTTGTTTTAATTCACATCCTTTCTAAACAAATATGAAAGTTTTTGGTTTAATATATTCTTAATATATAAGACTGTCAATGATCTAAATTCATGTTGGTTTACATTTTATTTGTTCATTATTTATTTTGTTGGATTTTTGTTGCACTTGGTCAGAAGTGTTTCAGAAATAGTTACTGCATGATGCCTTTGGGCTCAGTGATGTTAAATTTAAATCATGTAAAATAAAGATATGTTATGTTACATTGAGATGTAATGGTATTTTCTGGAAGGGACTAAAGAACAAAGAATTTTTTATCAGCTGAAAGGCAGAATACAAATGTTTTTATTAAGTTAGATAAACATTATATAACAGTTTCAGATTGTTTTAGTGTTGGTAACGTCCCACATTGTCACACACAAACTTATAATCATCCCACATTTGGTTTGTTTGATGGTGATCACCCTAACTGTATGTCCACAACTTTTAAAAATTAGCTTGAAGGGATATTGCACCCTAAAAAAGAAAATTTGTCATCATTTACTCACCCTCTTTTAGTTTTAAACTTGATAGACTCTGGTCTGTGGAAAACAAAAGAAGATATTTTGGGATATTTTTTTTTTTTTTGTACAATAAATGTCAGTTTTGTTGATTTGGACCCCATTGATTTTCATTGTATTGACAAACACGTTTGAAAAATTCTTCAAAATATCTTCAATTATGTTCTAGAGAAGAAAGAAGGTCCTCCAAGGTGAGTGAATGATGACAAAAAATGTGAGTTTTCCGAACGAGGCCAATTATTTCTGCTCAGGTTTCAAATGATTTGCATTTTTTCTCAAAAAAACAATAACTAAGGGGTTAAAAACTTTACTTTGTCTTTTAGGCACTTCCTATTCAAAAGCTGAGGATGGTAAGAGCTTTACTAATGCACTTTACGGAAACGGTCCAGGATACCAGATTGCGAATGGTACACGTCCTGACATGAATGACACGGTCTCAAGTAAGTTTTATGAGTTTAATTGTTTTACCCTCAAGTGCTGAAGATAATTTTTAAGTGCACGGCACAAGCTGTGTTTTGATAATACAGACGCCCCATCTTGTGGTCATTTATGTTACTGCAAAAACAGCAACACATTAAAGCTATACTTCATCCAAAAATAGTCATTACTTATGTTGCTTCAAATTTCTCCCTCTTGAATAAAACACAAACTAAGAAGTTAAGTAGAATCTCCAGGCTGCTCTACACATTTATGTTTTCATCTAACTAAACTATAGCTTTAGAAGACTTGATATGTCCTTTTATAGTGCTTTTTGGTTAGTTTTGGAAATTAAAATTGTTCGGTGAATTATTCCGTTAATCAGTTATATAATAATTTGATAAATGAAATATTAACTGTATATGTTCCCAGGCAGTGATGCATATCTTCAGCAGGCCGCGGTACCGCTTGATTCAGAAACTCATGGCTCTGAGGATGTTGCCATTTTTGCCAAAGGTCCAATGGCCCACCTCTTCCACGGAGTCCAAGAGCAGAGCTACATCCCTCACGCCATGGCTTACGCTGCCTGTATCGAGCCATACACCGACTGCCTGCATGAAAACCATGGAGTCTGCACTCAGTTTAACCTCCTGGTTCTGATGTTGAGCTTGCTGTCCTCACTCACAGCCCTGATATAATGTGACTAAAGGTGCATATAATGTGACTGGAGGATGATAACTTCTACACTGTGTGCAAATAAAGTTTGGTTGTTGAGATATCTTTTAAATCCTCTGTGAGGACATGAATCACTTCAGAGGAGATTGTTGCACCTATGGGCAAAAACTGATGGCAAATGGCAATAAAATCTGGGATTACCTTTACATTGTATATTTTCTAAAACCACTAAATTAACAGCCATATAAATGTACTGTATATAAAAATAAACGTCTTAATTTATGTTTAAATAAAATATTTACCTTCAAAATGCTGGCTATTCTGTGGATATTGGGAACAGTGTGATTCACTGGTTAAAGAAATCAAGTGGTTTGAAAGATATCAATTCTGCTATTGTTTCATATGAGTTAAGATGCATAAATCCCTTAAATGTACTGTGAAATTCAACTATAAGCCATTGTGTGTCCACTGTACATGATTCCAGTGCCAGATAACCTTGTATCTTGTAAGTTCCTACGTGAGATTGAAAATTGCTCAAAGAAAGATTCAAACCTTCCTTCTTCATCCATCCTCTACTTAATGGCACGGTTTTGTAAAACTGACACAATGAAAATTATTTGAGTCTTATAAAGCTGAAAGGTATACAAGAAAGGTTATTTTTGTACCTGCGAATGAAATTCATCATCCATTTAATGCCACTTTTTAATAAGTCTGTCAAATAAAAAAAATTAAAAAAGCATTTTTGACACTACATCATAATGGCTAAAAAAATATATATTTACCTCTAAAATAAAAAATTCCCAAGAAATAAACTTCCATTTTGTGCTATTTTCTGAAAATGTTTTCATTGCAATGTATCAAATAAAAAGTTCAGTGTTGATTCAGTTCTGTTTAATAAGTAAACACCATCAATGATGACAGGAGTTCAAGTCAGTTATGAAGCAGCTCTGGAGAAAACAGTGATGTCATCATGCATCTCAGTTCAGTTCTCATCCAATAGCGTCAGTGCAGTCAAACCAATTATCCTGCTGAATATTTAGTGTCCGCACTAAGCAAGCCAGAGGCGACAGTGGTGATTATGATTCAGGCTGCATCAGATTGTGAACTGGTTCCCTGAAGAACCTTTAACATCCATGGAAACTGTCAATTGCACAAAAGGTTCTTTAGATTATTATAATGCTTTTCACAAAATGAAAAACATGTTGTTTTTTTTAAGAACTGTTGAGGAACCCAAGTTCTTCCATGGCATCATCGTGAAACCGTCTAATGAAACTTTAATTTTTAGTTGTGTAAAGAAAATAACAGTCATTTCTCTAATGAGGAGATATGGTGTCCGAGGGGCATGACAATCAAAGTTCATATTTTCAAATTAAATTTCAGGGATGGATTGTATGCATGAAGTTTCTGTTATTACAAGACATATGGAGGTAAAACACACACACACACACCCGCACACCCGCGCACACACCCACACACACACACACACACACGTTGGGTTTTCAAGTTTTATGCGGACTTTCCATAGACATAATGATTTTTGTACTATACCCATAAACCTACCCATCACAGAAGACGTTTTCAAATATTTTTAACATTTGACATAATTTTTGCATTTTGAAAAAACATTACTTAGCATGATTTATAAACCATATTCCTCATGGGGACCAAAAATGTCCCAACTAGGATTTCGGATATGGTCATCTTTGTGGGGATTTTGTCCCCATAAAGTAGGGTTTGACTGGACCCCACCCACCCACCCACCCACACACACACACACCCACACACACCCACACACACACACACACACACACACACACACACACACACACACACACACACACACACACACACACAGACACAGACACAGACACAGACACACACACACACACACACACACACACACACACCACACACACACACACACACACACACACACACAGACACAGACACAGACACAGACACAGACACACAGACACACACACACACACACACACATACACACACACACACACACACACACACACACACACACACACACACACACCACACACACACACACACACACACACACACACACACACACACACACACACACACACACACACACACACACACACACACACACACACACACACACACACACACACACAGTGCTTTCTCTCTAGTTTTTCTCTCACTGTAATGACTCACAGGTGGAGCTGCTAACGAGTGACCTGATTGGTGATGGGGAGTGCTTGGCGCTGTATTTAAGTCTCCTGGATCATGGATCTACAGCTCCCCGCTCTCATGGCTTCCTTGATGAAGAAATGTGATCTTGTGTTCTCCTAGTACATGTTAAAGACATTTGATGTGAACCACAACCTTATGTTAAGTTGTGTTGGATTATGTTAACCCTTTTTGGAGCATGGTAGGGAGGTGGGTGCCTCATTTATTTATTATTTGTTTTCTCCTGTTTTTGATAAGTAGGGAGGGAAGTTTTTGTATCTTTTGTTTGTTATCTGATTTCCAGGTTAGTATCCTTAAATTAGTTAGCTTTGTTTTGTTATTTGTTTTGGCTGTTCCCCCTCCTGAATTTAGTGGGTCTTCAGCCACTTATGTCAATAAATATATTCTTTTGCACTTTAAGAGTGTTCCGGTGTTCTTTGAAGCCTTGGGAGTGAGGCGGGGACTCCAGGGATCTTGTTGGTCAGATCCCTGTTAATTGTTACGGATGGTTTTGTTCTCTTTGAGTAGAGTTATTATTTAATTCGTAACAACACACACACACACACACACACACACACACACACACACACACACACACTCTCTCTCTCTCACACATACACATACACACACGCACGCATGCACAGTCACACACACACACTTTTAACAAACATTGCGTTTTGTAGATCCCACTAGGAAAGGACCGTCGTACCCTCATACTCAGTTGATCATTCTACTCAGACATAGCACTCAAATGGTTTTGCTGATGTAAGGGATTCTCAAAAGAGCATTAATCCTTGAGCCTCACCCTCTGTGGTTAATCAGTGCATCAGTCATCTCATAAAACCTGTGTGTAGCAATATTCATATAGCAAACTGGGCTGAGCTGAGTCAGCCTTTCCTGGTAGACTCATGGTACCTGCTGTTAGTTTGTGCAGCTGGTTGACCAACATGGCCTTTCTGGAAGAGGACAAAAGAAATTGATGTTAAAAAAAAAAAAAGATGTCTTTTTTTATCATAAGTCCAATGTCTCTAGGCATTACACATTGCACGTTTCGGGCCAAACGGGAGAATCCCTCTCCTTTTGGCGGGCTGGGTCAATTCAGGGCTAGGGGGAGTGCTGACAACATTCACCTCGTTGGGTCTATCTACCAAGGCGAGGTCCAATCTAGCCTCCAAATGGTTTTATACAACTCCGCACTGGGCCCAGATGGGATTGAGAAGCAGGATTTTCTCAAGTGGGATCCCAATTGTGAGAACCTCCCTCACCTGCTCAACATGTGTTAGGTCACAGGTGTCATCCACACACGTCTGAAAAAAAGTCATACTGTGCTAATTCCTAAGACATCTGCCCCAGTGTAGAGATGGAAATCAGTAACTGGTCACCATTGGGTCGATGATCTTAAGGGTCTTCAATAGGGTGATTGCTAAATGGTTGGCAGAAGGCATGTCTGATCACCCTAGACACAGGGGGTTTTATCCAATCCCTGGGTGTGCGGAGAACATTGAGGTGCTGCAAGGTCTCATCCGCCACTGCAAAGAAGAGAGCTGCCCTCTTGCAGTAGTATTTGTAGACTCTGCACAGGCGTTCGATACCATCTCCCATGAGCATATCCTGTCAGTTCTTGGGAGAATTAAAGAGGATCCTCACATGGTAGGCCTGATCCAGCAGATCCAAGTGAACAGTATGACACGTGTCGAGACCAACTCAGGGTGTGGGGATATCAAGCTCCCATCGTTCCCCCGAGAAGTAATGCTTGGCTGAGGAAACCCGCTGGTCTCTTGGAGCGACAGTATATTGCGGCTCTTCAGTTGCACGCAGGGGTGTACCCTACCCAAGAGTTCCACTGTAGGTGCAGGAGCAGTACAGGACAGTACCTATGTGCTGTTCACATAGGTTGGAATCCGGTTCACACATCCTAGGGCAATGTCTAGCTATCCAGGCTGCTAGGATTGCCCGGCACATGAAATTGTGCCATCTCCTCGGCAGCGGCTTGACCTGGTTCTCATCTGGGATACCCTCGCCTTGGTCATTGATGTAACAGTCTGATACGAGTTTGCTCCTGACACTCTTGCCTGTGCCAAGAAGGAGAAAGTGGACTTTTACAGGACCTACAAAAACGTGATAGCAGGGGAACTGTGTGAGAAGGAGTTGATGAGTCAGAGGTGATGAGTCAGAGGTGTCTCCAAAAGAAGGATATCCTGGATGCTAAAATAAGTTCAGGTCGGTCGGCAATAATCACGGTAGAGGAGGCGCTGGATTGGTTGCATCACTCTGCTGTCCCTGGCCAGGCTCCACTCTAGGTTGCGGTGGGGAGTTAGTGGCAGAAGGTCAGGGTGCTTGGCACAGAAGTGGATGTTTGACGGGACTAGCCCCCCTCTGCCGGGTGGTGTGGTGTGATTTGAAGGGCACCCTTTATCAGATGAGTTCTTGGTTGAATCCTCGGACTGAGACTGGGGCGTTCTTTTTGGGGTTTCTTCCTACTTCCCGTTGTTTGGTCTTTTTGGGGTTTCTTCCTACTCCCCGTTGTTTGGTCTTTTTGGGCTTTCTTCCTACTCCCTGTTGTTTGGTCTTTCTTGTTTCAGGAACGGACAAGGTCGAGATAAGATCAGGCTGAAGGGTGTCGACGGCCATTGTAGAGGGTGCCTTTACATTTATTCATTTAGCTGACGCTTTTATCCAAAGCGACTTACAATTGCTATATTTCAGAGGTCGCACGCCTCAGGAGCAACTAGGGGTTAAGTGTCTTGCTCAGGGACACATTGGTGTCTCACAGTGGATTCGAACCCGGGTCTCTCACACCAAAGGCATGTGTCTTATCCACTGCGCCATCACCACCCCGGGTGCCAGGGAGGCTGTTTCAAATCTCCTCTGCGCCTCTGGGAGATGGTGGAAGGGCGGTGACCAGAAACTTGGAAGGATTAAACTCACTAGACCTTCAGAGGTTACGCAGGACACTAATGCCCAGCATTCACTCTTTCATGTGCTACTATATGGTGAGGGTAAATATAACTTACCACCCAAGTGCCTAAAATGCTGGTAGAATGGGAGACGGTTTCCTGAGAATCCCGGAGAGAGTCACACCCCCAAGTTTCGTACCAGGCGACATCTCGTGGATGGTGCGGCGCAACTCTAGCAAAATATGTGCACTTTAATAGAATAAATGTATTGGCACAATCTAAGAGAACAAACCAAATAATCCTAAATCTTCAGAATGCTTTAGGTAGCCTATATGCCTTACAGCATCAGTGGTCTCAATACTCACACAACCTTTCTCTGTAAAATGCTCTCATTGCCACTGAAATGGTGCAGTGTCGGGGTCTCTGCAACCCTCTCTGAAAACCAGCCCACGTTTCCGCTAACTTGAGAGGTAAACAGTGACATAACTGAGTATGTTACTACACAACCTGCCCACAAATAAGCATAATGCAACACAATCTTTATGATTTAAAGGACTAAAGGTATTTTGACCTTGAAATTGCTATTAAAGGCTGCTTTTCAACAACATACTTACATTAGGTGTATTTATAACTTCAATAGGTTTATGTAACATGCATCCCAATATAAAGATTTCTTGGTTTTCTGATGAAAAGCAATAGGAAAACTTGAGAAGATACAGTTTTTCCCTCAATAGAAGACTACAGAGGATTGCAATACTGAGCCAAAGGCCTCAGTTGGGCTGTTAGATATTTACTGTCAATCTAAAGAAAAACTGACAAATGCAAACCTAGCCTATTATTAATTTTAATATTAATAAAACTATTAGTAAATCTCTTGTGGATTTATAATGGGGTTTTGTGATTAGCAAAAGATGTCTACAAAGGTACAATTTGTGATGTATTTATTTAGCAGCTCTTGTTGAAATAAGGAAGAACATAGGATAAACAATGAATATATAGAACATACTTGTTCTAAATGAATTCTTATTGCAACAAAATGTTCTCAAATCAATACCAAATACCCAATAACATGATTCTTAGTGTCTTCATTAGGAAAGTAATGTGACTTATACCTCAACAGATCATGTGATCAGAAAAATGTCAACGAGCCAGAGGTATTTGGATGGACCTGAGGTCTGAATGACAAAATGTAAATAATCATTCTGAAATGCCTGAGCCAAAGTCTGTCATCATGGTTGGGTAAACCTCCAAGAACTGTCTCACACGATTGCGTTCACAAACACCAGGCATCTGCCTCCAAACACAAGATAACATGACAGTGCTTATTACATTTTATCTGCGTGCTTTGAGGCACAAGTCATTTATTATGTAGAAAAAAAAGAGGCTGAAGGGCTGCAAACTTATTTTGATTAGATTACAAGAGCACATTAATAAAAAAAAAAAAAATTAATTGCATTATTTATAATAATACTCAGGGGCGTAGCACAAGATCCCGGGCCCTATGTATAGGCAGTCCTGATGGGCCCCCATGATCCAAATAAAATATATTCCAGACTTTTCAAGGGCCCTCTCTCCCCTTCGGGCCCTGGTAATCAGTACTAGTTTTACCCCCAGTCCGACGCCCCTGATAATACTAATACTACTACTACTAATAAAAATAATAAAAACAAGAATTGTCAAATTTGATTTCATGGTGAGTTTAAAACACTGCACTTCTATGTCTCAAGTTTCATCGTTTTCATTCCGGTCAAACACTAAATATGGCCCTACCCTGACTAAAGTCTTTTCATATTCATTATGAAATTTGTGAAGTAATAAAGAGAAAAATGCTTGAATTAAACTGATACTTTAAACTGATACTTTACTTTAAATTAAGTTTACCTCGTTAAAATGCGCACAAGTGTGACAGACTCCTGTCCTGTGCTTGACCTCACCACCCCAACAAACATGGCGACGGTTACTCGACACTTTAGAGTTACGTTGCTATAGCAACACTCCAAATCTCGCGATGACAAAGAGTGCGAGACTGACTGCGGCGCCCTATTTCCTTTCCTCGCTGTAAATGGACAAGTGCGTGTGTGAGCTCTGGCGGAATTCAAGTCATCAACGGTCGCAAACTTTACTCTCAAACAGCGTTTAACTTTCATTTTAAGGCAGGCAATACATAAGCGGTTAGCGAATTAGGTCAGAGTGTTGTTTCTGAGCAGCCTTGGTGTGTTTTAATCGTTTGTTGGAGGCGTAAACAGTGCAAAAGAGGAGTTGTGGGTGGGTTTGACGGTTATGGCAGCACTGCGACCCATTAAAGGGATTCTGAAGAACAAATCCAGTATCAAAGGCCGACCCGAAGAGCCAATCCAGGAAACTCCAGAACCAGGACCCCCTATAAACTCTGAAGACGACCAACAGTGAGTAAATGCTCTTTAAAACAGCTTAAATCAGCCAGACGGGGCGTCTATAGCAGTGCTACTGTCACCATGAGACCTGTCAATCAAACTCTGCTCTGAAATGATGTTGACAGTGACCTGGACTAGTGCACTCAACCAGTCCATTACTGGTCCAGTTTAAGTACTGTGATAGTAGCATAGTTTGCTAATAGGTTAGCCACTGACCTGTCATGTCAAAACAAACCCTTCTACTGTAATGAACATGAATCTTTCCCTCTCTTTTTTTTACTAACCAGCTGTGTTCTTGTCAGTTTCTGAACCTGTTGTTTAGATGCACAGCTCTATGTGAAATATGCTTTCACTGATATGTAGCAAAAGTATAATTGTCATTTTACCTTGACCAGACATACAAGTTATGTAGTTAAAACTGATTTTTTTATATTATATATGCTCTAATGCACTTTAAAAAGTTTCATTAATAACATTATTACATAAATACAGTGTATCAATAAGGCTTCAAATGGGTAGCTTCAAATTTCTTAAAACTAATTCATATTCATTAATATAAATCATTTTATGAATTTAGCATTAACTGGGAGAGTATCACTAATTTAAATAAATACAGTCAAACCAAAATTTATTCGGACACCTTCAACATTTCTCTCATTATCACAGTTCATTCACTATAGTTTAGAAAATGGCAATACTTGCAATGCTTAATTTTGCAATTAAAGAAAAAAATACTTAAGCAAAACATGGTCAGGTCAAAGTGTCTGAATAATTTTTGGTCCCAAATTTTTATAAACTTTACTGGTAGTCCACTGTATGAAGAATTTTGGGGTATATATATACATATATATACACACAGCACAGTTTACTTTATTTGCTTTCCTCACTTACATAAATTATTAACTATAGTGTCCTGCACCCACTAGTAAACAAAATATATATCTGGTGTCTAAATAATTTTTGTTTTTACTGTATAATGTCACACTGCAAAAATCTTAATGGTTCTAAAAATAGGCTTATTTTAGGCAAAATATACTTTCTTTTGGCTTTGGGGAAAATGAGATTCTCCAAGATGATTATTTATTTATATATTATTAAATTAAAGAAAATATTAAAGGAAGTGTGATTTCCCTTTGATAACATGAACAGTAAAAGTAAAATAAAAACATGTCAACATAAATCTGTAATAACAACACTAGTGTTCTCACTCTTGCTATCATAACACACAGATGTCACTGCAGATTTGTAAAGTCAGATGAGTGATTTATTATTTTTTAATTTTTTTGCCTGAAGGGCGACGCATGTAAAAATCGATCTCATTCGTTTTGACATTTCCAGAGTCACTCATAAAAGTTGTGGATGCCCGTCTCTCCTGGAGGTCAGAGAAGTTGTCTCATATCGAGGATGGGACTGAAATAAAGACAATCCCACTTCCTTGTTAACTGAGCCACCTGGCTTTTATCTATATTCAGCACACGTATTGATCTGTTCTTTTAGGTCGACCAAAATCTGAACAGGATTTTTCAGAAACATCAATAAAGGAGGCACTAAACCTCTTGGTTATGGAGGTTGTGTTTGTCAGTATGGCATCTGTCGACTGTATGTAGGTGTTCTCGTTGGCTTCCTCTCTCACCAGAAGACATTGTTCTTGAATCCAGCTCTCCCACTCTTAGGAAAATAGGACACACTGTAAGAATGGCACTTATTACTGAATTCCCGTCCCGTGAGACTGCAGTGACACTAAATTAGACTCTTAAAAAAATGTATTCAGTGATGATAAAAAAAAAAAAAAGGTTCTTTATTGGCATCTTTGGTTCCATAAAGAATCTTTAACATCCATTGAAACGTTCTATTCCACGAAGTGTTCTTCACACTTAGAAAAAAAGAAAAAGGTTATTTTCTTTAGGAACCGATCACTGAAAGGATTTTTGAGCAATTCTCAAATGCTTATTTTTAAGAGTGTAACCACTAGATCAGTGTTTCCCAATCTTTTTTTTTGCCACGGCACACTTTTGATGAGGAAAAAATCCCACGATACACCACTATATAAAAATATAACAAAATTGCACAAACATGCATTGCTTAAAAATGGCATATAAATCTAGATATTATAGGCTAGCCTATATGAAAAGTAGTACTGACTTTTAATGTGAAAGCCTTAGTCCGGTAGGAACACAATAAACATGATGTCGTTGGTGATGATAAAACAATAAATTTACATATATTACTCGTATTTAATTAAACACTGTCATCGAAGTTGGTATTGTGACTTTATATAGATATGGTCAGACACTTGTTAATATTAACATTTTATGAAAATCAAGCTCAAATTGAGTTATGAGGTTTTTGGCCAGCGAATGACAGATAGTTTGTCTGTCACTGGAACAGCCGCATCTGAGGCAGTGCATCGCATTACGTTTCCATCAACACACAGGATATTACGTTTAATATGGGATTATGGGCGCTCAGTTTTCTTGTTGTTGAAATCTCATGATCAAAATCTCATGATACAAAAGATGAAGCGCTATGCACAAGATATGACGGCAAATGACTAGACTATTCTCCGCTCTTTAAATACAGACAACGTTAGCCTTTATGGACGTGTTTCTTGAGTAAATTAAATGCTGTACTTCCGCAAACATCAGTTCTTTATTTTCCCTTGCATTGCAAACAAGCAGAGATCTCTCCAAGCGTTGCACGAATGTGGTACATTCATAATGGAGGTGGGATTGAGTTACGAGGTTTTACTGACAGTTTGAGGAGCCAATGGTTTAGTCCCAACCTCTTTTAAATGCTTTTTATTGGTTAAATATTTGTAAAACCCACATACAGACGTAAAGGATGACCAACAGCATTAAAGGGCCCCTATTACGCTATTTTAAAGTTTCCTAATGTTGTTTTGGAGTCTCCTACAACAGGTTTACATGCATCAAAGGTCAAGGTTTCATTTCCTCATAATATACATTTGCACATCACCACATTTTCAGTGATTCTCAAATGACTTGTCAGATTAATCAATCTCTTTAAATCCCTCCTTTCCGCGAGCGACTCTGCTCTGATTGGCCAGACTGCTCAGTCTTTTGTGATTGGTCGACAGCTCAGTCTGTTGTGATTGGTCGACAGCTCAGTCTGTTGTGATTGGTCGACAGCTCAGTCTGTTGTGATTGGTCGACAGCTCAGTCTGTTGTGATTGGCCAGACAGCTCAGTCTGTTGTGATTGGCCAGACAGCTCAGTCTGTTGTGATTGGTCGACTGCTCAGTCTGTTGTGATTGGTCAGACAGCTCAGTCTGTTGTGATTGGCCAGACAGCTCAGTCTGTTGTGATTGGTCGACAGCTCAGTCTGTTGTGATTGGTCAGACAGCTCAGTCTGTTGTGATTGGTCGACAGCTCAGTCTGTTGTGATTGGTCAGACAGCTCAGTCTGTTGTGATTGGTCTACCTTCGAAAACAAAAACGCCCATTACCAAAACAACGTCAGCTCTGCTTGTCCTGAGGCTTCCTACATCGTAAACTAAACACAGTAGCGAACAATGACGTTGATTTTACCATATCAATGCGAGCGTGAGACCGATGATGAAACACTGGAAGAATTAGTTATTCAACCCGAACCTCCATCGCAAGCACGACTCGAGCAGGACTCAGTGTTTCTCAGTGATCCGCTACTCAGTTTGAGGAACATTATGAGATGTTGCAACTGTAATTCCTCAGCATCAGCATTAACAAGTGCATGTCCATCAACACACTGATTATTTTACTTGTACTAATTTATTTATAGAGTATTTTGTTAATATATTGCGGTGAACACGTGGAAACTGTATCAATAACAATGCATGTATGCAGTGTATACATTAGCCAAGCTCTAGAGTGAATGACTGATGTAACAAACGTTGGTAAAACAAATCTTGCTCCATGATTAATCTTTCCTCAAATTAGTGAGAACGTCAGACAATCTGCATTAATACACAGTTTTAGGTAATGGTGGCCCACAACTGATTAGTAGAAGTATTTCAGTTAGACAGTAATAACATGAGTTAGCCAGTTAGCAGGAGACCTACACAATATAAAACTCAAAACTAAGTATTTTGAACACCATCTTTCAAGAGTAAGCGGTTTACGAATCCTGCATTGAACTCTGAGATTTGAGAAGCAGTCGTCAGTAAAATAAATATAATTATTTAGGATTATACTGCTATATAATCCACGATATGTTGATCCTTATACTGAGGATCAACATATCGTGTTGAAGATGAACTTAAACCACTGATTCTTCACATGCTCGTCCTTGGGCAGTGAAAAAAACTGGCTTTACCTTCACATTGTAGAGCACAGCGTCTTCTGGACATGAGGTTGAAGGTTTCGCTGGTGTCTGCGTGTGCATTAAGTGGGCGGGCAATATGCTAATGTTTCGTCTTGACGTCACAACGAAACGGCTTATGACTCGTTTGAAAAACAGAGTTGACTTACTTTTGAAAGACAATAACTTTATATATGGTGTACTTTCAGATTTAAAACTTTGCAGGATGTTTTCATTCACCTAGAGCTATGTTACACAATACACACTACATGAAAGGTCATTTTCAAAAATCCATAATAGGGGCCCTTTAACTTTATAAAAACTGACAAATAGAGAGATTCAATGTTTCGGCCAACAGCAAATTGATATTTTCTTATTAGTAGCATTTATTTTAAATCATTTTTTCCACGTTTTCCACGGCACACCTGTGTAACTAGTGTACTAGTGTACCACGGCACAGTGGTTGGGAAACACTGCAGTAGATAACGGAAGTATTGTTGATTGTATTATATTATGATATTTCTCTTGTCCCACAACAAGCAATATGTTTGTTTTTTAAAAGTAAAAAAATAAAACTTCATACCATTAACACTTTTACTCTGATAAACAGGACTATTATATCCTATTTTCTGAAATATCACGTTATTTTATCATAACATGCTGCTACTTACAGGGCTCTAGAGTGCGACCAATTTGGTCGCATATGCGACCAAAATTTGTAAGGGTGCGACTAAAATTTTTCCAAGGTCGCACCGGTGCACCTAACGTCCTCGCGTCCGCTGCCTCTCCACGAACGAAGCGCTTGTTCTCCTTTGTCGGAACTCACACTCATGGTTGGATCATATCGTGGTCTAAACCAATCAGAGACAGAGGTAGGGCGGGTCTTTGCCTCTGATTGGCTGTGGTAGGCCTACACTGCTCCGTGCTGTGTGACTGAAATTGCGACCTGAGCACCAGAGAATCAGTTACGGCAATCAGCATCAGCAAAAGAAACGCAAGAAAACAGACGACGAACAATGAAAAGAAATGGACCCATAGAGTTTTTTCTTTAAGAAAAGTAGGCCTGTTCCCCCAACACTCTCCAGTGTAGGGATGGGTACCGAAACCCGGTATTCAACTTCTGAAAGACCGCTGTATCGATTAGCTCGGACGTGATCGGTTCTGATGTCGGTAACTTACTGGAGAAATTAAGAAAATACACATACTATTTATTATTACTATAAAGACGTTATTTAAAAAAAGAATTTATCTTGCGAGCCTTTCTGTGTATTATTACACCATTTTTGCTATTCGCAGTCCAAGAGAGAAAGAGAGAGATTTCTCACGCGGAGCCACAGCGCACACAACACGACAGCTCTGCTTAATGAGTGACGACGGCAGAACTAAACATTCAAACGTAGCCTGGTTACACTTTAGGTCTGTGATATTAGTCTGATTTTATTTTAGATTTCGGCTTCCAAAGATTATTAAAAAAAATATTGAGGTAAAACCATTAAAAACTACAGCCACATTCGGTCTTGCGCAGCTTCCTTCCCTTCGCAGCAGTGCGCTGTCATTTCTCCCTAAAACTCAAACTTAACGACAGAATCAGCTTGTGATTGTTGTAAAATGCAGTCCAGCTACTGTTGCTAAATTGCTGGACGCGTTTAATAATAAAAAGAGCTATTAAAAGCACAAAAGTCTGCACAAGAGATGCTGTTCCCAAGGCGACGCGCGCTCCGAAACAGACCGTAACGAGACAAACAAATTATACTTTGGGTTTCATGTGTGTGTCTAAACTATAAAATGTACACAAAAATATGTCAAAATGACCGGCTTGTATTCACAGCTCTTGAATTAATAACTTCAGCTTTAATAAGCATTATCTATCTATGATGAAATATGCAGTGTTATTTTACATTTGATTACTTTATTAGATTTCATTTCAGACCATACTTGAACAGTAGCTAATGTTAGACCTTCCTGAAATTAAAGCACTGTGTAGGCCTATATAATGTGCATCTTTGTTTAATTGTTTATCTTTGTTTATAAAACAAAAAGAAGCGATAAGAATACTGTTAAAGTACCGGATCGATAAGCAGTATCGGTAAGAGTAGTAATACCGTTAAAACCTTATGGATACCCATCCCTACTCCCCGGTCAATGCTCCGACAACAGCCCAGACATGGAGCTACTTCAGCCACCAGTCTCCCCAGTCCCTGTAAGATGCCAAGCCCTGGTCCTTCGTCGGAGATGGCATCCGACTCAAGAGGTAGAGCCCACCGAGCCTGAGCTAGAGACTCAAAATAGTTAGTTTGGCAGCTCAGTGAAGCACTTAAAAAAAAAAAAAAATTATATACAGTATAATTGTGCTTCAAATAAAAAAAGTATTTACCTACACCTTATTCTTGTTTAAAATCATTTACATAATATATATGAATGTATATGGAGCATGATAAAAAGCTGAGCTTGAAATTGTGGCGTTAAAGGCGACGTGAGCCGAGGAAACATTTGGGTGCACCTAAATTTTGTGCTGGTGCACCTAAATAAAAAAGTTAGGCGCACCAGTGCAACCAAGGCAAAAAGTTAGTCTGGAGCCCTGACTTATAGTCCAAAGCGACTTGGGCTATATATTGCAATTATCGTCAAGCATGCAAAGCATGCGCACACACTTCATGTCGAATGAAAGGAAGAAGTTTATTTTACAGTGCATTTCCCACACGCTAGTAGTTTCAGTTTCACTTTAAATAAATGTTTAGACTTGGCGGTTTTAAAAATTTTTAAAATTAATATTTGTTTGTTTTATACTTATATTTTTCATTCCTGTTCTGTTCAGGATTGAGTAAAATTCAAACTAAAAGTATATGTTTGTAGTGTTTACAATATTTGTTTATAACTATTTTAGTTTGACATCTTAGGTGGCTGATTGGTAATAAACATTTGATTGATCTCTATAAAACCAGTGTGGTGTGTGTAATAAACTTTTTACTCGTGCAGAATCCCCAGCACAATACTAGTGTGTGGGTGTTTGCCAGGGCTTTTTTTTAAGGTGTTCTCTGTGTCTTCTGGTGTGTTATGCGGTTGCTAAGGCATGCTAGGTGGTTGCTAGGCTGTTGCTTACTGGCTAACCCCCAAGTCTCTGATATTTTGGTCTGTAGATATGGCATGGGTCCCTCTTTCATTGTAAGTCTATGGTATTTATTTATTTTTTTCAGTTTTATTTTTCAATAGGCAAAAATATTAAGTATAAAAGCAGTAACAGCAACCTCCTCATCAATCAGCATGATTTGAATAATGATGAACTGTGAGCCGAACGGATAAATTGTCTGTGTTGCTTGCGGTTCAAAAGAGTAGCACTGGTTCGTTCCACTTTTGTATATATTCCATTTATATATATAAATATATATATATATATTTTAAGGGATATCCTGTACCAGCTTGTAGGTCTCATTTTTGCCTCAACACATTGTTTGAATTATAAGGTTTTGCATTATTCGGGTCTCCTAACCGCAGACAAGTTCCTTCTATTGTATTGTGCTTGTTCTCCTAATAAGTCACTACAGACTGCTGCTCATGTACTGTGTTTGTAACCCATGATCCGTAAAACATCACCCCTAATACACTGCATGCTCCCACGTGACCCAGAATAAATCTCTGTTCACCATTTGAGTTGGCCTCTGCCTCTGACATGAATGAAACTAATCTCTTGATTATTTTGTGAGGGAACATGAACATCTATTCTGAAGAGATTAGCATTACTCGATTGGTCCTCGGTCCCGCTTTAGTTTTATTTTTCTGTCTGATGCATCATAGACCTGTGCGCATTAGGTGAATCTTGCCCTGATTGTGTCCAAGACCTCCCTAAAAAGAGAGGTAAAAATAATCCTCTTGTCAAAACAAGAGTATTGTAGGTTGTGCTTTGGCTTCTTGAAATGCTGTAGTTAAAAATCATCATGCTTTAAATCCTGCATTGAGCAGATTTCCACACTTGCTTTGTAACATAGCACCTCGTCCAAACGGCGGTTGTGTAACTGTTCTTCTTCCATGTGGATTGGCACATTTGACTGCTACTGCACAAGCATTAGTGGTCCAGTCTACTGCGTTCATGTCACTAAATGCACTCGCAGGGTTTTCATCTGACTATAGAAGTGTTGTGAAGTGTCTGTCAGTGTGTGGAAGTGGGTGTTGATTGTTGCTGCAATGGCCGTGATCGATTGATTGAGGCATAGCCTACTTTAAATGTTGCTGTAACACTTGACTTATTGATGATTCATATGGTCAAATACAAAGTTTAATCATAAATCAAAGCATAAAGGTAATTTAATCATAAAATTACTATTGTTTTGCATTAAGTGTAGCAACTAATACTATTGCGTTTATTCCTTGGAAATGCTCAATTGACTCTGAGCTTGAGATGCAGATAACATTAGCTTTTATTAACAACAGTAAAAACCTAACTTTTATAGAGAAAGATGTATAAAAAAAAAAAAGTTTTCATTTTGGTCATCACATTAAAAATAACACTTAAAGCTGCAGTCCGTAACTGTTCAAAATGTACAAAAATCATATAGGCCTAATGAGCGAGTACATCATGAATATGTTTTCCAAACCATGTTCTTGTCTTATCCTCTTGAATCCCTACAGTACACCTATAATAAGTGTTTATATCCGGACTATTTTAGACCGGTCGGCACCACTGCGGAGTAGCCCAGTACCGGCGTGACTTGTCATAGACATAAACGGAGAGAAGACGCGTGCAGTTCTGTTTATTAACCGCTGGAGTGCCTAAAGTTACAGACTGCAGCTTTAAATTGGATAATATTTAGAGCTATGAAGGGCTGGAAAAAGTGTGAAGCCCTTGAAAGTCATAGAAAAGTGCTTGAATTTCATTCTCAAAAGTTGTACAAACCTTGAAATGCAGGGCTGGCCCTGACCAATTTGCTGCCCTAGGCAAGATCTTATCTGGTGCTCTTTGCATCACAGCCAATTCCACGACTGATCATTTATACAAACACAGAAACTGCATTAGTACTGTAGTATATGTGACCATTGGGTGTTACCTTACATTATAAAAACAAAAAAAGAAAAGCTGATACTGGTGAAACTATACAAAAATAGCACCTACATCACATTATAGCCTAAACACAAATAGCAAGAGTAATTAAATATATTAATTGAGCACTTCTCTGGCATACTGTTTTGTTTTGTTTTCCAGTAGATGGCAGCAATCTTCCAGTAAACTATGTAACATTTTTCATGTTATCACTATGAATGAAACTGAAAATGTAGATATTTTTAATAATTAGGCATAATTTTACATAACAATATAACTGACGTTTAATTTATTAATTCATCAAAAAATGAAAATTCTGTCATTAATTATTCACCCTCATGTCGTTCCAAACCCGTAAGACCTTCGTCCATGTGACTACAGTATTTCAACCTTAATGTTATGAAGCGACGAGAATACTTTTTGTGCGCAAAATAACGACTTTATTCTACAATCTCTTCTCATCCATGTAATTCTCCTACGCTGTTGAAATTGCGCTATTTAATACGCTATCGGCCACCATCACACGCATCACACACATGACCAGCGTTGGCCAATAGTGAGCCGACTTTCTGACGTAGAACACAGAAGCGCTGCACTGTTTACACTCAGCCAACAACGGATGAGAATGACATGGAAGAGAAGAGATTGCTGAATAAAGTCGTTATTTTAGGGGTTTTTTTGCGCACAAAAAGTATTCTCATCACTTCATAACATCAAGGTTGAACTACTGTAGTCACATGGACTATTTTAACAATGTTTTTACCACCTTTTCTGGGCCTTGAAAGTTGCAACGACGTTGCTGTCAATGGAGGGACAGAAAGCTCTCAGATTTCATCAAAAATATTTTCATTTGTGAACGAAGGTTTTATGGGTTTGGAACGACATGAGGATGTGTAATTAATGACAGCATTTTCATTTCTGGGTGAACTATCCCTTTAACTCTAGTTAGATTTTTCAAAATAACCAACGTTATCATCTAACTACTATGCAATTAGACAATGTTCATTCCATACATCACATTGTCTCTGACTTTATCCCCTTTTCATCCTTTTCTCTTCTTCTTCCCTGGGCATCAGAGGTCTTCTAGGCTAGCTATGGCAGGCTAATACTAACGCCAGGTTTACACATACTCTGTTTACAGTGTGTATTGTAGTGCGTATGCGGTGCAAAAGCAGCACAGGCTCATTGTGCTTTCACAAATGATCGCTGCACTGCTGCGTACACATTGCTCCTGGAACACATCTGTGTGCAACCCTTTAAATTCGTCATGAAATCAAAATTGACCCCATTTACTTTGTTAGGGCACATTACTAGTATTGTGGTGAATAATTAATCTGTGCAAGTTAATAAAAAAAAATGTGTTCATTTTTAATCAAAATTTAAAAAATTGCTTCTGCTCTGGAATGATGTTCCTTCTCTGATGACATCACAGCTACAATTTATATAAATTAAAATATTTATTTTATTTAAAAACAACAACACGGTTTGTAGAGAAATGAAAACTAATGCACCAATCATGATTTTTCATGGCAGATTACGTTTTTATTTATTTATTTTTTACAAGCAATTTGGCCAATTCCGAATACCATTTGCTGATTTATTTATTTTTCATCTCTAGCCTGTGTTAAAACCCTGTTAACATAATATTTTCACACAAATGTGATTGAAAATTATTGAAATGCAGTTTGTGTGCAAGTCCGGAATAGAGATCAGCCAAAATTAAACAAAAAAATGTTTCAGAGTAATGGCTGGTCGACCGGTGCATCTCTAGCAGTGTTGGGCAAGTTACTTTTAAAAAGTAATTAGTTACAGTTACTAGTTACTTCTTCCAAAAAGTAACTAAATTAGTAACTCAGTTACAAATTTTAAAAGTAACTAGTTACTTATGAAAGTAACTATTGCGTTACTTTCAAGTAAAATTAAATTTTAAATGCTCAAATGTGACCCCACCTCTACCCCTCTTTAACGGAACTTAAAATACATGTGCATGTTCAATTATTTATGATAAATTTGAATATTATAATGAAATGGACACTTAATACAATACATTATTAACAGAAACATGAAACATTGTACACGCATCTAAAAAAAAAAAATGTTGCTGTGGGACAAAGTGAGACTAGCCTCCAATCAAACGCCATGTATGTAGATATTATGTTTATATAGTGGATCAATGCAAATAACACAATAGATGTTTTGGAAATTTTGATATTTATTGCCCCTCAACAGGCCACAACTGGGCAAAATTAAATTAAGCTTGTTAAGCTCGTCGCCATACCTGTCTCTCGTTGACTGACTGGCTTGTGTTGTTCCTTGTGTGTCCTGTCCTGCCCGACTATGCGTTATGATGGGTCGTTCGCAATTCATGAGCGTTAGCCGTTAGTGATGATGGGTCGTTCGCGAATGAGCGTTAGTGATGATGGATCGACTCGTTCGCGATTCGCGAATGAGCCGACTCTAAGAGCCGGCTCTTTTAGGTGAACGTTGGGAGCTGGCTCGCATATCTGAAGAGCCGACTCTATTTTTACAAATTTAGCCTATATAAATTTAATAATTATGTAATACAAATTAAAATATTATAGTCAAAGTCATTTAAAGAGCCGTTTGTGAGCCAAAAGAGCCGGCTCTTTTCAGTGAGCTGAGTCAAAAGAGCCGAATGCCCATCACTACTATGCGTGCTTTCGAACACCCGCCCAACTCTACCTCTGATTGGCTTACAATGACATTTTACTCTACCTTATAGCCAATCGTCAGCATTTATGCGCTTGTCTCGTGCTCTGCCCACTAACCAAGGAAGAACAGTAAAAAAAGTATTTGCCTCTCGCTCAGAGATCTAGTTGGTCTGATGAAAAAAAAAAAAAACAGCTTCATCAGTTATAGTAACGCGCCGCATTTTTTGGCAGTAACGGTAACGGCGTTATTAAGATGAGAAGAGTAATCAATTAGATTACTCGTTACTGGAAAAAGTAATGCCGTTAGTAACGGCGTTATTTATAACGCCGTTATTCCCATCACTGATCTCTAGGAAAAAAAGTTGCATCACAACAATCATTTGTACTTGCACAAATACTCCCAAACTAATTAAGGTTGCACAGATTCAATTTCTGTCGCACATGCGACCAAAATGGTCATCATTTCGAGCCTTGATTGGGAAACATTGGCACACAAGGCCCTTTCTCACGTCTCAAGTCAGTCTTACCATTTATATCACTAAAGGGTTGGTATATTTGCCTATCTATGCCACTTGATGCAATTTTTTTGTGTCCTCTGTTTCCAAGGTACTCCATAAAGTTTCAAAGTGGGGCAGAGTCCTTTGTTTAATGTAGCAGATCTCAGTGGGAATATTTGCATCAGTGCTAATAGCTTTATCTCTAAATCCATGTTTGGATCTATTCTTTCAGGAAGAAGTCACAGAAATGGGATGAAATGAACATTTTGGCCACATATCACCCGGCAGATAAGGACTATGGGCTGATGAAGATAGACGAACCCAGTACGCCATACAACAGGTGAGCAGCACATAAAAACCCTGCCATTAATGCCTTTTAGATTATGAGTGGGAAATATACTGGTGTTAATTTAAGTATCACTTCTAATGTGGTTGTGCAGAATACTAAAGCATAGATTCAGGAGTGAAGCTGCTGCCAGCCTATTAAATCGAATAAGAAAATGAAGATGTGCTTGTTAGAACAAATTGTATTGATTTACTTATCTAAGGAATGATTAAATACTATCTGGCCAAACTAGTTTTCAGTATAGCATGTATAAAACATGAAATTGGGAAAATGAAATTAACTATTCATTTGTTTTTCAATTAGTCATGGCTTTGCGCAGTGCAGGGAATATGTCTGGTTTAAAGTAGTTTTCCTGCAATATGAACTTTCAGGTTTCGATAAGTTACGATACTGCATTAAGGATAGCCTATAGCATTTTATGCTACTTATTGAAGAAATGTTATTGTTTAAAGAAATGCTCTCTTGCTGAGGTGCTGTATGGATTGTAAATATTGGTAGTTCAAACAGTTGCTCCCTTCTCTGGATATGTTACTGCCCTGTCTGCAAAATACAAGGGCAGCACCGAGGCTGCAACTCAATATGACAGGGCAAATTTGCAGAAAAGGTCATGCTGTCTTTCTCCCTTTGGGCATCTGGCCAAAAATCTCCTTTCCCTCCTAGGATGGTTGCAGATGACGAAGATGAGGGGGCGCTCAGCGATTCGGACGGGAACACAGTCCTACACGGAGACGACCTCGCTAAGAAGTAAGTGATGCATGACTGCTATCTCTGATATGGGTGGAAGGGTAGTACAGGGATTCTCAATGTTTCCTTCCGTACCCATGATTAGGTCCCAGAATTATTGTGACTCCACCGCATCTACATCACAGGATTAACCTATGCACTTTAGGATACTTTCTTAATAATAACAACAACACATTTTTCTAAACTATTTTGTTTATTTTATTGTTATTGGCAAGAACTATAACAGATCATTTAGGCATCATTGGCACCCTGTCTTATGCGAGTGTTCGGACTGCAAAATAGTCCAAAGCATAAATCTTAACTTGGATTGGTATTTGGTCTTGATTAGAGCCCGACCGATATATCGGCGAGCCGATATTATCGGCCGATATTAGGCATTTTCATAACTATCGGTATCGGCATTTATAATGGCCGATAAATGAATATAAAAAAAAAATGCTGCGTGCGGTGATTCATGCTTTAGTGGCGCTGCCAATAAAGCACCTAAAAGCTGTCACAATGAACTGGCAAAAGCAATGATATGAATACATCAAATATAGCAAGGAGACATTTTAATTGTTTATTAATAACAAGTGTTTTCAGTCATTGTGGGCTGCAAAGATGAAGTTGAGGATGCGGACTCGCGATCTTTGAACGTGCCAGAGAGAAATGTACATTTCAGAAGGATTACATGAGCAGAGAGCAGTTTGTCTTTCGTTTTGATTTGTTCTGTTTAAAAGTAGACATTTCAATGGATATATTTCTCAGGTCTATACGTTGAGTTTCGGTTCATTTATGAGACGAGTTGCAGTTCACTCGCCGTTGCCTCCGTTTCGAGATTATCTATTGTCTGTTATATTTACTTCTTATTTATTAAATCCAGGCATTTGGTTGATGAAACATTGATTAAAATTAAGATATAATTAATACAAAACGAAATTGACTTTAATGAAAGGCTTTGTGCTTTCTGTTCGAGGTCTATGTGAAAGTTTTAAAGCACTTTAGTGCCGCTTTCGGAGCTTGTCACGTCCGTTTTTTCCTCATAAATGCGAACACGAAAAATAAAATAAAATGAATATTATATGTTCTGTTGAATATTATATGTCCATATATTCTCTATGGGGTTCTGTCTAGATTAATCGTTTAAAAAAGAATCGTTTATCCCAGCCCTAATCTCCATCATTCACATCACTCGCACTGTAACCCCCCCCCCCACCATATATCTCTATCTCTCTCTCTCTATATATATATATATATATATATAGAGATACACAGGTCCTTCTCAAATAATTAGCATATTGTGATAGTTCATTATTTTCCATAATGTAATGATAAAAATTAAACTTTCATATATTTTAGATTCATTGCACACCAACTGAAATATTTCAGGTCTTTTATTGTTTTAATACTGATGATTTTGGCATACAGCTCATGAAAACCCCAAATTCCTGTCTCAAAAAATTAGCATATTTCATCTGACCAATAAAAGAAGTGTTTTTAATACCAAAAAAAAAAAATGTCAACCTTCAAATAATTATGTTCAGTTATGCACTCAATAGTCAATACTTGGTCGGGAATCCTTTTGCAGAAATGATTGCTTCATTGCGGCGTGGCATGGAGGCAATCAGCCTGTGGCACTGCTGAGGTGTTATGGAGGCCCAGGATGCTTCGATAGCGGCCTTAAGCTCATTCAGAGTGTTGGGTCTTGCGTCTCTCAACTTTCTCTTCACAATATCCCACAGATTCTCTATGGGGTTCAGGTCAAGAGAGTTGGCAGGCCAATTGAGCACAGTAATACCATGGTCAGTAAACCATTTACCAGTGGTTTTGGCACTGTGAGCAGGTGCCAGGTCGTGCTGAAAAATGAAATCTTCATCTCCATAAAGCTTTTCAGCAGATGGAAGCATGAAGTGCTCCAAAATCTCCTGATAGCTAGCTGCATTGACCCTGCCCTTGATAAAACACAGTGGACCAACACCAGCAGCTGACATGGCACCCCAGACCATCACTGACTGTGGGTACTTAACACTGGACTTCAGGCATTTTGGCATTTCCTTCTCCACAGTCTTCCTCCAGACTCTGGCACCTTGATTTCCGAATGACATGCAAAACTGAACAACAGTCCAGTGCTGCTTCTCTGTAGCCCATGTCAGGCGCTTCTGCCGCTGTTTCTGGTTCAAAAGTGGCTTGACCTGGGGAATGCGGCACCTGTAGCCCATTTCCTGCACACGCCTGTGCACGGTGGCTCTGGATGTTTCTACTCCAGACTCAGTCCACTGCTTCCGCAGGTCCCCCAAGGTCTGGAATCGGTCCTTCTCCACAATCTTCCTCAGGGTCCGGTCACCTCTTCTCGTTGTGCAGCGTTTTTTGCCACACTTTTTCCTTCCCACAGACTTCCCACTGAGGTGCCTTGATACAGCACTCTGGGAACAGCCTATTTGTTCAGAAATTTCTTTCTGTGTCTTACCCTCTTGCTTGAGGGTGTCAATGATGGCCTTCTGGACAGCAGTCAGGTCGGCAGTCTTACCCATGATTGCGGTTTTGAGTAATGAAACAGGCTGGGAGTTTTTAAAAGCCTCAGGAATCTTTTGCAGGTGTTTAGAGTTAATTAGTTGATTCAGATGATTAGGTTAATAGCTCGTTTAGAGACCCTTTTCATGATATGCTAATTTTTTGAGACAGGAATTTTGGGTTTTCATGAGCTGTATGCCAAAATCATCAGTATTAAAACAATAAAAGACCTGAAATATTTCAGTTGGTATGCAATGAATCTAAAATATATGAAAGTTTAATTTTAATCATTACATTATGGAAAATAATTAACTTTATCACAATATGCTAATTTTTTAGAAGGACCTGTATATATACATAGGTGAAAAATTTTTGTGGTGGTAATGACACCAGCACTAAGAAATAGTAATAATTTGCAAAAAACATTTTTATAGTTAGAAAAGTAGCAAAAATATAATAATTATCATAATAAATTTAAGGTTTCTTCAAAGTTTGTTGACATGATAGAATGATACTGTCGCAATTTTTTTGCGTTTTTCCTGCTGTGTCTTTGCGATTCACAGTCCGCCTTGACATCAATAGATTCACAGCGTTCTCTGATGTAGCAGGTTTAAACAGCCTCATTAAACTAAATACAGCCACTGCAAGAAACAGTATTTGTACTAATTTTGGTTTCCTGCCTTGTTAGTTCAATGTTAGTAATGTGTGCAGGTGTTTAACTCTGAAACAGTGCATGAGCAACCAGAACAGATGTCACGTCACAGCCTACAGGCGAGTCAACTTCACAGCAACTCAAGCAGAGCTGCTAACCGCTTTCAAATTAGTGTCTGCCCAGCATGCTGTACCGCTTCAGTTTGACTCAGGACAGACACTTTTCCTGTAAGCTCAGTGTTTCCCAAAAAAGCCACCATGTGCTTCTCTGAAATGCAGAGAAGCATGTCAGCAAGAACGGCTCATAATGGCACAGGTATTGATCCACAACCAGCAACCCATGGCTGACAAAAACTTTGCCGATCAGTAGTAGTGTGTTTGGCCTACTATGAGCTTCAGAGCATTTTTCATGACTTTAGAGCCTAGTTGGATCTCTAGTGGAGTCTAGTCAACTAGTTTTTTTGTTTTTTTTACATTTAATATTTTACGTGATATATTAAATAACTTTAAAGGAAGTCAGCACAGTAAAACATCTCTCTGAGAAGTTCTCTAAATCCATCACTGGTACAGCCATCAAAGCAGCATTTGTCTAATAGGGCTACACGATATTGGAAAAAAATTACATTGCAATATTTTATTTTTCTGCGATATTACAATATGAAAACAATTTCACCAGATGATTTGAATAGGTGATTTTGTAGGGGAGTGAATATGCATAGAAAATACTAAACAGCATAGTAGGGCTGTCAAAATGGCTGAAAAGTTCAATTCTAATTTCTTTCTTAAATATTAGCAAAATTCGAATTATATTCGAATCAGAGGAATAAAGTACTGTATCATCTCCTATGGCCACAGGAGGGCACAATAAGCAAATACAAACCAAATCAGGCATCACATCTTTTATTGAGATGAAATGATATTCACTGTTTAAAGTGCATTACCTTTTGAAAGAATGGTTTTTACATATAAAAAATGGTATTTATTTCCTTAATGTGCATGCAAGGTTTGGTTACAATAGTGCATACAATTGTGTGAGTGCATCAGTAAACTGAGAAAACGGTGGCTCAGCTCTGACCGATGTGCCAGGTATGGTCAAGTATGTTGTTGCACGATTTTTGCCACCAACTGAGAGGGTTTTTGGATAAGCTAACAAAAACAAAACACATCAGTTATGTCATCATCATGTCTCGCACGCCTCTTGACACACCAAAAATTCGAATGCACGGTTTTTACGTTCGAATTAGCTTCTTTTTTTTTTCTTTTTCCGAATATTACAATTTTCATTTGACAGCCGTAAACCATAGATAAATACAAAATAACAAAGATACAAATTAAAATTACAGTGCTTTTTCAGGTAAGTCTTACCGTATTCAGGTACAGAAACTCAATAATCAAATGTAAAATAACTGAAGACACTGTATAAATTAAAAATAATTTCTTAGTTACAGCTACTAAAGTGATTTTCTTTTTGTGTGGTGTTATTTGATTAACATTAATGACCCAGACAGCTGCAGGAATATTAGGCTGCTGTCACTTTAAGACCGAATGCACATATCCAATATAATGGCTGCATCAGTTTTGTTTCTTAATTGTTTGTTCACGTAAGCCATAAGCAACTGTTTATGATGATTCTCGCAGAGACGGGCAATTTGATATCATTTTGCGTGTATGTGTCCATTCGGGCACAAATAGACACGGAAGAGAAGGGAATTAGGTGTTCGCCAGTTCCAAATTGTGTCGACTTGCTCTCAAATGGTTTAAAGGGGTGGTAAAACACAATTTCACTTTTCTAACTTTAGCTAGTGTGAAATGTTGCTGTTTGAGCATAAACAACATCTGCAAAGTTACAGCGCTCAAAGTTCAAAGCAAAGGGAGATATTTGCTTTTAAAGAAAAGGACTACAACAAACGGCTGGTTGGGACTACAACCCTAAAATGTACATAAACCCCGCCCCCAGGACACACAGTCCATGTTGAGAAGAGGAAAAGTTGTTGTATAAGAGTACATTTGTGAGTCAGCTCAAACTTTAGCATCCTTCTTTTCACATGCAATAAAAAGTCACTCTGTGTGCATCTCACAACAGTTCCTATATTCATTCAGAGACGTCCTGTTGCATTCTACATGTTGTCACTTCTTCTTGAGTCTCTCCATCTTTGTCTGACTCTGTTTTAACATTAAAGGCAGAACAGTTTCTGTCATTTTAGTGTGTCTGCTGAGGTAATCGCTCTGCTAACACACAAGAGCTCTTGAAACCCCGCCCTCTGAGGCAGCTCATTTGCATTTAAAGGGCCAGGCACAAAATGGTGCGTTTTTGCTAATCCTCAAAAAGTGGCAACTTTAACATGCTATATAAAAATATCTGTGGTGTATTTTGTGCTAAAACTTCACACACACTCTGGGGACATCAGAGATTTATTTTACATCTTGTGAAAAGGGCATTTTACCACCCCTTTAAAATCGATTAAATGTTTAAACTGACAGGACCTAAAACTTTTGCTCTATGATGGTTAAACTTTGCAGTTAATCAGACAGAGAATCATGTGCATTTTGAACCTTGATGCCTGGTCCGTATGGATCAACTACGATTCCTATACTTGACGTCGCACATGTGACTATTGCGGATGCGCAAATCGCGATATCAATGCTAAAATTATATATTTTGCAGCCCTACTGTCTAACAAATCCACTACCTACAGCAATGAAGGCATTACATTAGTGAAATGTTGTGGGCAAACAAGGCCTGGTGTCCATTGTCAATAGTGTAACGATGCACTAAACACCACTCGAACAGAAGCAGGGGTTGAAACCAAGCAGCTCTTTGTTAGTTTGAACCCAATGCAAAATCTGCATTTGGAAATGTTCTCCCTCAAGCAAAATCTCTTTGAAATTACCATTTCCTCCAGAAAAAAAAAACTTAAAGTTAAAAATTAAAGTATTGCAAAATGTAAGTGATTAAAGCACAACTTTGGAATAAAATTAATGCCAAATGTGTTTGAAACCAAAAAAGCTTGTTGAATTGCACTAATTAAAAAACAAAAATACAATTTAATTTTAATGCATTGAGGGCTTACATTTTTATGGGCTGAAATTCAACGTGGTTGTATATTTAAACTGTGAATATTTCAATTCAAAACATAAAAATTCAATCATCCATATTCACCTTTCAGATTTCTGTGCTGCATTTGAATTCGTCTCACTAGATGTCGCAGCGATGTTATTAATACTGTGGTGAATTCAAACGCTTTCTCACCGGCAGAGGTGGGCACAAATACATCAAAAACTATTTTGTTACAAAATACAAATACTGGCTTATGAAATGTAACAAAATAAAATACAAAATACTGATGTGAAAAATGTATTTAAATAAAATACAAGTAATGAGTATTTTGAAAATACAAAAATATTTCCACAATAATCTTAAGTCTTTTTTTTATTACTGAAAGGTCAATAACACAAATAGTAGCAATAACACAAATATGATAAATGTGTAAATTCAAAATGGCGAAGTAGCAAAATAAAAAAGTATGGGCTTTTCACTAAATCTCTACAGGGCCTGAAATAGCTCCCTCTGACGTAAATGGCATGTATAGCTAAGTTCACATCAATGGTGTGGTAGTTTTATACAAAATCGATAAATATTTTTCATATGTAATACGTTTATATTGTGATTTCAGTGGAGTTACGACAGACGCGCTGTTTCATAGTAGGGCCTATGATGTCCTTTTATGACTGACAACACCCCCGACAGGGAGTGGGTGTTGTGAGGTTTTGCTCCGACTTCGTGTGCAGCCGTGCATGAGCGCAAAATCTCACAACACCCACCCGCTGTCGGTGATTGGTTGGTAGTGATGTAGTACTCGGGTCTCGAGACCGATTTCTGCTTTCTCGGTCTCGACTCGGACTCGACCCTTCAAAGACTCGGTCTTGACTCGGACTCGGCATAGGCGGTCTCGTCCCCATCACTAGTAAAAGCATAGTCCATATTAAGACGTTAAGACTGCTCCTCTAAACAGTTCCCAATCTAGCTTAGTCTGTAGGCCTAACTGTTGATTATTAACTGGGGTGATATTAAATCATGAATATCAAAACTGACATGTCGAGACAAAATCTCGACTCGGACTTGCTTCCTCAAAGACTCGGTCTTGACTCGGACTCGACCCTTCAAAGACTCGGTCTTGACTCGGACTCGACTGTATTTGAAAACCAACGGACTCGGTCTCGACTCGGACTCGACCCTTCAAAGACTCGGTCTTGACTCGGACTCGACTGTATTTGAAAACCAACGGACTCGGTCTCGACTCGGACTCGACCCTTCAAAGACTCGGTCTTGACTCGGACTCGACTGTATTTGAAAACCAACGGACTCGGTCTTGACTCGGACTCGACCCTTCAAAGACTCGGTCTTGACTCAGACTCCGCATAGGCGGTCTCGTCCCCATCACTATTGGTTGGAACACTGTTTATTTAGGTTTTGGTGGTTGGTGAAACCCATTGTTTTTGTGTGCAGATCTCAGAGCCTAGGCTGCCTACAGAGATGCGGTTTTTGGACGGCATGCATATGGGGCGGGCAGCTAGCGGATCGCTAGGAAAAATTAGACGAATGTGATAATTTATGTTTCGGCCTTTTTTGGGCCTGAAATCGCTGATACCACCTTTAATGCCGTTTTTAAGAGGAGCAGCGCCACTTCTTCTCCTGTGTTCAAAACTCATTTACTTCTTGGAGGGAGCCCGGTCTACAGGGTATCACGTGATTTTCGTGCATCTAACCTGGACATTGCCATTGCCAACATCAGACCGAACTATGGCAAAATCATTTACTATTGTGATTTTTCTTAAGTAATTAAGTATTTGAAATACTCTAAATACACTCCCTCAAAATATTTTGTTACAAACTACATTTTATTTTTTCCACACCTGCAAAATACAAATTACAAAATACACTAAAGTAATTAAATACGTATTTGAAATACATTTAATTGAAATACTGCCCATGTCTGCTCACCGGATCTCCCAGCGCAGTGTAGTAACGGTGGTGAGTGCTCAAGACCGGCCCGCGATTAAACCTGTTCTGAGCTTGCGCTGCGCTGTCTATTATTGGTTCGAGCTGATAAACAGTCCGCCAAGCACAGCTCAAACAAGTACTACGGTTTTGTTCCACTTTCATTTCATTTAATTTTTCTCACATGCAACAGAAATGGCAGCTCTTATCAGTTGGCCAACCTAGCACCAGCGCAAAAAAAAAAAAAAAAATCACACCAGCAGGAAAAAAGGTGGCAAAATATATAGCCCAATATACATGCACCTCAATACCATCATGGCGGTAAGTCACGTGACATGCAAAGGTATGAGGTATGCCGTAAAGCAGTCGAATTTTGTCGTGGTTCCTACCCGAACCCCGAAGTTACATAGTGCCTGTAAAAGCGATACAGACACTGTCAGGCTATGGCAGACGTGTCATTCAACCTATTGTAAGTCGATGTACCATCTCAAGCGTCTTGGAAATATATTATGAAGGTTTAAAAACTACATAGTGTTGCTTTAAGAAAACCTACTGACTAGTCCATTTTGAAAATATCCTTAGGTTATAAGAGTTCACTGGGCATGAAATCTCACTGGAATGGTTATAGATTTCCTTCCCCCTAGACAAAGGCACTTATAAAGCGGACCTCTTCCATTCATTCAAAGACTTTAAAGCAGGATTTGTATCTTTGTATCTAGATCCGTGTCTTTAAAGGCTCTGAGATGGATGTGAGTGAGTGGTTTTTCTGCCGCGGGCCTGTGACTGAATCTGTATCTGATGTTAGGAAGAGGAAGAGCGGCTCACATCATTCACATCCCAAACCTCCTAGTAATGCAACCGCTCGTGCCTTAGTCCCACTCGCCTTCTCTTTCCTTCTCCGTCAGTATCTCTGCTCTCTCTTTCGCCCACTGTGTGACTTGTGTTTCCCTCAGGTACATGTTTTTTATGCTTCCCGACCTAGCAGTCATTGAGGCCATTGTGCATGTGTGTGAACGATTACTCCCGAGAGATGCTTTCCTTACAAATTCTGTCACATTAGCAGTCAGAATACTACAAAGATCACCAGGCTTTATGAAAAACTACTGCAAGAATCCACACCGAGTTGAACGTCAGATTTTAGCAATGTAAAGGCCATCAGAGTGAAATGAATAGACTGACTTATTGTATGCTTTCCTTAATAAGGAAATAATGCTGCCCTCCTGGGTAGTTTCTTATAAGAAGTGATAATTATGACATGATGTTCATCAAGGGAAATGGATTTTTTGGGCAATTACATATTTATTGGTTTACTTCATGACAAAGGCAGGAAACATTTTAGCACTAATGCAACAACAATGCTCTTTAGGTGTGTAATTGATGCTTTTATCAGTCTTGTGCTTCTACAAACAATGATGGGAAATTAAGTTTTGTTACTCAAGTCTATGGTCTCATGAATTGTTTAAATGTGTGTACATTTCAGTAGCTATTTTATTCATAAGCAATACGGATAATACATAAAACAATATATAATTAATATAATATAATCATATTGTAATATGCACCAAATCATCATATTAGAATGATTTCTGAAGGATTGTGTGACACTGAAAACTGGAGTAATGATGCTGAAAATTCAGCTTTGCATCACATAAATCAATGAGTGTGTGTGTGTACTGTAGTTTTTACACAATACTGGAATTTCTTCAATACAATACCTTGAAAAATATCAATGTACTGCCATAGATATATTTTTATCTTTTGATAATTTTGTTGCTATAGCTTGCACATAACAAATTGAGGCTTGATTTGAAACTTTGAACTATATTTAAAAAAAAAAAGTAAACAGTTTAAATCAAAACAAATTGAAACAATAGCACAAATGAATACAATATAATTGACACATTTTCAGGTGGGTTTAACATTTAAAATCTGTTGTATTTATTACCGGAAGATTACTAAAGTAATCCAATTAAATACAAATTAATGCTTACAAATAAAGTTACAGAAGTTATTGTCGAGCAGTGAGTGATTTTCTGTCTTTTGCAGCAGGTTTATTAGGCTGCTGTCACTTTAAGAGCTTATGCATGGATCCAATATACTGTTACACATGTTTTCTCTCAACTGTTTACGTTCTGAAACTGACGGTTTACCTGAATGCTCTGCATTTTTACATAATTTTGTGTATTTGATGTTTCAGTGCAATAGGTCATGAAAAAGAATTAACTTTCATAACCATCTATTTGAGAGGCGGCTTTATGTGCGCGTCACTTATATAGATCAGTGGTGCGCACGCTTCTGGTGTGAGCGCAAAACACGCGAGTGAGTAAAATTATGCACAACGCCATCCCTATTCAGCCAATGAAGGAAGTGAGTGACAGGAGGCGGGTGTGTGTCAATTCACCGCCAGAGAGGAGAGCAAGAACGCGCAGCCGGCATCAGTGTATCGATACTGCAGAAACAGAGTGTTGGAACCATTTCAGATATTTTTGACAACACTAATATACAGTATATATGAAGCAAAATTAAAAAAAAATAACGTTAACTAACAAACGTCTGCCATCTTCTCAGGCTGGAGGCAGCGGTGGAGGGCGCAGAGTCTCGCTTCATGCAGGAGCCCGAAGAGGAGAGCAGTGAGGAAGAGGAGGAGGAGTTGAGTCCGGAGGAGCAAGGTGAGATACGTGACACCCACCCACTCACTCACTCACTCACTCACTCACTCACTCACTCACTCACTCACTCACCCACTCACCCTCTCACTCACTCACTCTCTCACTCACTCACTCTCTCACTCTCTCACTCACTCACCCTCTCATTCACTCACTCACCCTCTCACCCTCTCACTCACTCACTCTCTCACTCTCTCACTCACCCTCTCATTCACTCACTCTCTCATTCACTCACTCTCTCACTCACTCTCTCTCTCTCTCACTCACCCTCTCATTCACTCTCTCTCTCACTCACTTTCTCTCTCTCACTCACTCACTCACTCTCACTCACTCACCCTCTCTCTCTCACTCTCTCACTCACTCTCTCACTCACCCTCTCACTCACTCACTCACTCACTCACTCACTCACTCACTCACTCACTCACTCACTCACCCTCTCACTCACCCTCTCACCCTCTCTCACTCACTCTCTCACTCTCTCTCTCACTAACTCACTCTCTCTCTCACTCACTCACTCACTCACTCACTCTCACTCACTCACCC